>CP125974.1:543573924-544100213 GCA_030063025.1 Avena longiglumis | reverse complement strand
ACTCTAGGAAAAGTTTTGTCGCTATTCCTTTGTGGCGACGTAAGTATCCTTTCCAATTGTTATTAGGCACGGTCTCTCATTTTGAAACTACTTTGAGAGTAAAAGATGTTGGCGGCTAGAGGATTAGTGCCTGATGACGTATTTCATATTCGATGCTAGAATTGTGTTCTTGGAAAAATCATATGTATTCATTTTTGGGACATGGACCCCGAATTTGGAAGTATTGTGAATATAGGTTTCTCCTCCTATGGTTTTAAAAATCTATCTTGTGAGGATAAGAAAAATATATCTCGACTCACTCAACTTCTAATGCTTGTTAATGCTGGGCATAGTTATATCTTGATCAACCAGCTTTTTGGAAGCTCGCAGGTTATGAATGACTTCAAAGATAAATGCTCTTGTATACGACATTGTTGAGGATGATTGTGTTGCTTCATAAAATTAGAGATGAGTTCTCATCCTCTGCCACTTCACCAACATGTGATTTTCACAAGGTAATGATATGGTGAGTGGTGATAGAAATTGCAATTTGGATGATAGTGTACTTACTAGCGTAGCAGTCCTTCATATCTATCTAGTTGCGATGATCTATTTTGAACCTTATATACAGCACTCAAAACTCCTTACATGCTTGTGTTAATGGTCTTGCATATCATGTAAGTGCTTGGATAAATCTTGTGATGATATGGCAGGTTGTCTTATTGCCGCCCAGCAAAGATGCTTCTACTTCCTCTATTGTATGTTCCCTTTAACCATGGGGGAAAATGAAATTTATGGGACAAGAAAAGTTTTTGAATAGAGCTACAAAATGATAGCATCATCCACCTTCCCCTAGGTTCTCACACCTATGCGCCTTATGGCTAAAGGAGCGAAGAGGTGTCCTCTTTGGATCCCATTGTATCTCTACTTAATGATAGCGAGGTTTAGAATGTAGTAATGATGATGATCCACTAGTTGATTATGATATTTGCCTCTATTCTAGATATGAGAGAGAAGTTGTCTTTACGCACTTCATATAAATAAGAATTGCTTCCTCCAAATTTGTTTGAAATCTTGACTTGTGCTATTGAGAGCAAAGAAACTTATTGAGGAACAAGAAATATTATATCTCAAAAGTTTGCACTTGGCGTGAGTATGCTTTAATGAAATTGCACAACTAAAGAACTCCCTTGAGAGAAGAAACAAACCACCAAAAGTCTCTTGAGGAGACTTTTACTCTAGAACTATCTAGAGTAAAGAGATACCATGATAAGAGAACTTGCGGTGTGAGCTCATTCAAAGACAAAAATGAGTGAACCCAGGCGTTGCTTATGCTAAACTTGTTTGAGGATTTTAAGCACACCTCGGTAAAATGGCTCTCAAGGTTTATTGAGAGGAGATCATAGAGCTCACTTGGAGTCACATGAAGCGACTTAAAGCTTCATATTCAAAAGAGCTTGCCAAGTTGCCCTCACCTCTTGCTAATAATAATGATGTTTTGTGCTACTAACTCTATATCTTTTGTGAAGCATCACATTTTGAAGGAGAATGTTGAGCTAAAGGATCGACTTGCTTCTGTAACTTCTTGGCTATGTGAAATTAGAATAAAAATCATGTTAAGATCTCAAGATTGCATGAGGATCTTCCCTGAGTCTCCCAGCAAATGCGGCAGCAAAGTTAGCTCATACAGAGGGCCATCGTGTCAAGAGTAACATCTAGTGGGCCTCATGTGGCGGACATTAGCACTATATCTACTCCAAATGTTATATTTACATGTGCTAGTCCTTGTAATTCATCCTCTCCATAACCATCGCTATATCTCGTGATGGAATTACATTTACCCCCGTGCCTTGTTGCTCTAACAATGTAGCATCTACTTCCTCTAGTGCTTTTGTTGAAACTAACCATGTAGAGGAAATAAAAAGGCTCAAGGCTCAAGTTACTTCTTTGAGAAGAATGACTTGAAAAGGGTCATCGAGGAAGGCCACACTCAGCAAAATCTTGAGTGTGCAAAAATCCCCAATGACAAGAGTGGACTTGGATTCAACTCCAATGTCAACAACAAGTCCACTATCAAGTTGAAGCACAAAGGACAACAATAAGAATGGCACGACATCAAGTCAAGTATCCAAAAGCCAACATTGTTTGCTTCAAGTGCAAGGAAGAAGGGCATCATGTGAACATTGCTCATTAAAGAAGAAGTTCCTTGGCAAGAAGCAACAAGAGCGGCCTCAAGCTCTACATCTTGTTAAGATGGGCCTCCTCCCAAGAAGACTCAAGCTCTTCCTCAAGTTGTTGCTTCATCCAAAATAAAAGATGGCAAGAGAAGAACTTGCTACATCTTTTAGTGAGAAGGGCACATTTCTTCCATGCACTATTGGTAACTCCTCATTCGATCCTATCTTGATTGATGATTCTTATTCTCTTTGTAAGGATGAGGTTGGCAATGTGTTTGCCAAATTTGTTGGTGCTCAATGTGGTGTCAGAAAAAGAACCATTTGGGTTGCCAAACCTATTGTGACTAACCTCTTAGGACCCAACTTGGTTGGGGACCAACAAGCAAAACTTGATCGATAGGAATTGTGTTTTGGAGGGCATTGGAGACTTAGCTACATCATGAAATTAAGGGATCTTCATTATTATATTTGTAAAACCAAGTCATGTGGTTTATATTGCTCCTATTATTATTATATTTCAATGTTCCTCCTTTTGGTAACATATGTACTTAGCATTTCATTGAAAGTTACTAAGCCCCTTGTGCATGTGTTGGTTTGTATCTTCCATGCTTTTGTACAAGTTGTGCTTTACATAATTATCTTGAGTATCAATCATATGTGTGTATGATTAAGTGGCACAACATGTATGTGTGTTTCTTGTGTTTGAGCCTTTCTTGATTATATTTGGTATCTTATTTGGCTCTTTTGAGAGATTAATGGATTATCCCATTTTGGGGAGTGTTATGTGGGCATTCCACAATCCTAAAATTGTGTGTACATGAGGAATACCACCTAGTATTTATAATGGATTATTGTCTAGCCTCTATGTGGTACAATTCTCATGAGAAATTTAAGTTTTATAATGTCCATTAATTATCTCTATTTGTATCCTTTTGCCTCGTGTTGGTTTGATGGTAGTATCACATTATAGAGTCATATGCTTGAGTGCATATTACAAATCCTAGAAAATGTGGATATTCGAGGTTGTGTCACTTAGAATTGATATTGATAATTATCAGCACCTATGTGACACATTTGCTCTCTAATTTCAATTTGTGAATGGCTTTATTGATCTTATTTTGGATCTTGTATATGAGAGTGGTTCTTGGTATGTGTTTCCTCATATTTAGATATATATATTCGCATGGAAACCATTTGCTTCAAGTTACTCTAATCACTAGTGATTGTGTGACTATTGGAAGCTTCCAAGAATCTTGTTTGAAATATCATGCTCAATTCTTATATTTAGTTATAGCTTCTTGTTGTTTGTATATGATCTTGGATATCCGTATGAACTACCTAGGAAAATTATTCCCAATATTTCTTGTCCTTGGACAATGAGTACTCAATTTAAGGTAGAATTTATTGATCATATTCACTTTGGACTTTGTTTAATTTTATCCTACCTTTGGCCAAGAAAATGTTTTATGTTGTCTCCCAATCTTCCTTGCTACTTTTGGATATTCTTATTTTATTGGTATCCTCTTGTGTTTTATTTAATGTAGGTAGTAGTGATGATCTCATTTGTGTGCATTTTGCATTCAAAAAGAAAATTCTATATAATGTACTACTTATGGGTGAGCTCTCCTATATTATTTAGAACACTCACATTTATGCTTCTTTGTTTGATCCATATCGGGTTGTATGTGCTTGGAACCTCAATATTTTAGTTTTGGTATTTGTGCCATCATGAGAAGTTTGGGAGTTTGGTTTCTTGTTGGAACCTTGCTCTTTTTGGGAGTTGGTTTTGTCTCACTTGTTTATGATTTTACCATTTTAGAATGAGATAAATCCTTGAAATTTTATTTCTATCTATCTTTTGCTCCTTTGGTTTTAGCCTAGTTCATTTGTTGAATTTGTGATCTTTCATGTGTTGAATTGGTTCTTGGATATAATTTGGACATCGTTTGTCAGTCACACCTATTGTGTGCAATCTCGATTTACTTGGTGTTTTGTTCAAATTGTATCTTCTTTTAGTTATTGAAAGCCTTGTGCATGCATATTTACTATATATCTATATTATGGCATGCTTGCTTTCTTTGATCAATATGTAAGGAAAACTCCACCAAATCCCATGGCTAAGTTGTGCATCAAATTCACTTTGATATCAATGTGCACATAATTATGTGGAGTCTCTCCTATGTATTGTAGTTTCTCTAACTACTTTGGACCCAATAAGTTTAGGGACCATTTTTTGTCTTAAATATGTTTTAGGTACATTGGAGATATGTTGGATGCTTGACTCTAAATCTTGAAGAAGTGATGCGTTAATGAAAATTGGAGGCAAGCTATAGGATGATCAATGAATTCATATCCTCTTACCAATTATATCTAGGTAACAAGTATCTCTTTATCATGCTCATTTATCTTGATTCAACCGTTTGTGACCCGGTTGCCTTCTATGTAATTCATGTATTGGTAATTGTTGTAGTTCTAGCCATGGTTTTAAGAGAACTCTCTATTGTAAATGTGTAGAAGTTGAGATGAGTCATATATTTGGGACTATACAAAATCATGCATATGATCCACCAATTCCAAATATGTCAATCTAGCAATTTTATTGCCTATCATTTCCTCAACTTCTCTCATGTGCAATAGTGATATTTTTGCTAGTCTATTTTCTCTTGTGATACTTGTTGCCTCTCTCCATATATGCCAACTTTCTCCTTTCCTTGGTGATAGTTGTAATATATGTAGTGTGTTTGTGTTGAAGTCCATTAATGTACAATAAGATATATGAGCCTTTGGCCATGCTTTGAAGCAAAAATCTTATTGGTATATGTTATGACTTCATTTTGCTGCCATGTGCTTCTTGTATATCTTCTTTATGTGTGCATATTTCTTTGTTGGCATATGTCTTTGTGATGTTTTCAACTTATAGACATATACACATATGATAAGATAATTTTAGTTGATTTTTAATCCTTGGAGACCACCTTCCTATTCCTTTTGATTCTTGATGGCTTCCAAATTTAATTTCCTATGAGTGTTAGTTCCTCTTGTTTTTGCATATTTGGGCACTCATATTTGTTCTCTCATGCCTTGCATTGTTAAATAAACTTGGATGAGTGAGGATTCCATGATTATGCACCTTGTTCCCAAATACAATTATCATAATTGGTGCATTATCTTTGGGAGCTCATCTAATTCATTTAATAATGCTCATTTGTCTTATTTCTCATTTATTGTGCCTTAAATGTTTATGGAGAAGTGAGGATTCCATATTTGTGCATTTTGTATTGAAATACAGCGATTCTAAGTGTGCACAAATCTTGGGGAACTTCTCTATTTTATTTAAGCATTTAGTTGATCTTTCATTTGATGTGTTTTAATGTTTTATGGAGGTCACGGAATCCATATTTGTGCATTTTGTATTGAAATATCGATTTTAAAGTATGCACAAATCTTGGGAGCTTCTCTATTTTCTATTTCAAACACTCTTTGCTCATATCATAACATCTTGTGTTTCCATTTGGACTCATTTGTTGTTTTCAATTGGTTGTTTCGGACCTTGTAATTTATTGCATCATTTGGCTTTATATTGGCAATCTTGGTCCTCGATATAGTCCTACTCCTCCCAAGTATTCATCATTGGATATGTGCGGCACACCTTTGGAGGAATTATTACTATGTTTGCCTTCTAGAACTTGTCACCCATTTGACCAAGCGATGCCAATGGGGGAGAAGTTTTAGAGGGGTTAAGGGAAGTTGGTTGATGCATTGAGTTTGTTCTTAAGCATTTGCCTTTCATGCTCTTGCATCTTTATTGTTGCTTAGCATGTGTTATATGTAGGGGAAGATCCACCAGTGATAGTGATTGGCAATATATGCATTGAAATTCAAGTTCATAAAAAATGCATAGATTGTGGGGGAGTTTGATCTATATATGGTGGTGGTACCAATATCACATACTTTTGTAGTATTTGATATTGGTATTACCATCTTATTCATTAAAATTCCTTATATAAACTCTCTTAAAGGGATTGTCATCAATTACCAAAATGGGGGAGATTGAAAGAACATGTGGGCCCCCATGTGTGGTTTTGTAATTAATGACAATCTTTATGGACTAATGTGTGTATTAAGTTATACTTGTAGGAATTGTCCATTGGAATAAACTTGGAGCTTGTGTGCTTCAAGGTCGATGAAATTAGAAGAAGATAGTTGTGCAAGCTCAAAATGCAATCTTTAGAAGATCTCATGTTTGATGCTTGCCATCCTCGGTGATCATGGATCGATGATGAGTAATCAAGAAAGGCGTTCCATCTTGAGAAGGGAAAGATCGTCTACATCGAGCTCAAGTGGAATGCTCAAGGAAAAGGTATAATCTTGATAGGTTTTCCTTTTGCGGTCTTATATTGTTAGTGGAAGGCCGGGTTTAGGATGAATAACCGTACTATCAAGAGGGGCTCTTGAATGAGTAACTTTCGATCACATCGTTAGGAGAGCTCAAACCTTTTCATACTTGCATCATCGTATTTGGTTGTTATTTGGTCTTATCCATGTGAGGATATAGAGCTTGTGGTAATCTCCATAACAAGCTCTTGTTCATCAAATCGAATCCCTCTTTTATATCTTATTGTGATTTTGATCTGTCACGGTTTCGGTTTCTCACCAAGTGAGGTATCTCACATTATTATTCTTGATACATTCTCACTTGGTTATAACCAATATTTTTCACCTTTATAGGGAACCTCATGTCGTCCTCTTTCCAGCATAATTGGAATCGAATTGATCAGATTACCAATCAAAGTTATAGTCGTTTGAATATCTGCTTTGGTCTCCTAGGTACGTACCTAGCGAAGCGAAGGTTTTGAAAGTGCCAAAATCCTTTCAAGACTAGGTACCATGACAGTAATCTGCATTTTAGTACCTAAGCCTTGACGGAAGGTTTTACTTCGTCATTTGGATCTATCCTCCCTTGCTGGACTATGATGTTTCTTTGCATGATCTTATAGAGGTTGTTGTCCTCTTGAAAGCAGCCCAAGATCGCCGAAATCGGTCCGGATGCAAAAGTTATAATTTTTCGTTCTCGATGGCCGGTAGTCGGACCAGATCGGTAGTACCGCATTTTAGTCGGGGCGAGAGAAAAATCGTTGCCCAGGAACCCGAAATGTCCGTAGTCTTGGGAAAGTCGATAATGCAGGAAAAATCATTAATCAAGGGAATCAGCGTTTACAGGCAGCGGTTGGATTTTGGAGGGACCTATATAAGGGGCCTTCTTCCCCAATGGTTCCTTAACCTTTCTTGCAACTTTTCCCTCCATTGTTGACCTTCTTGAGCTTGATTTCTCTCAATCCCTCAGCTGATTCTTGCATATTCTTGAGGATTTGAAAGAAGAGATCTAGATCTACAATCCACCAATCAATCTCTCCTCTAAGTGAGGGAACATATTGGGATCTAGATCTTGGAGTCTTTGTGGATTTCCTCCATTGTTATTCCTCTCTTATTCCCCATAAGCTTTTGTAGCTTTGGTGGAATTTGGGAGAGAAGGATTTGAACACCTTTGTGGTGTTCTTGCCATTGCATTTGGTGCATCGGTTTGAGTTCTCCTCGGAGGATTTGGTTTGTGTGACTCTTTGGAGCTTGTCCCTCTTGGGTTCTTGGAACCCTAGGCGGTTTAATGGCCTTGGTGGCATTGTGGCCTTTGTGGCATTTGTTGGGAGCCTCCAATTAAGTTGTGGAGAAGTGCCCCAACCTTGTGAAGGTTAGGTTGCCACAAGTGCATCGATAGTGGAAGCATGGATCGATCCGTTGGGGTGATATTCACTTGAGAATAAGGAAGGCCTTTTGTGGCGTTGGTGGTTTGATACCACACCCTCTCCAAGCAGGCGTACTCCATGTTGGGAGGAACTTCGGTAAAATATCGGTGTCCCGCATGTCTCGGTTATCTCTACGAGCTATTTATATGCACTTTACATTGTGATAGCCTTGGCGCTTGAAGTAATATATATCTTGCTATCACTTTGTTGTATTTCTTAGCATAAGTTGTTGGTGCACATAGGTGAACCTTAGTTGTTCTAAGTTGTGCTTAACAAAGTAAACACTAGTTTTATTCCGCCTTTGTTGAGCCACTCTAGTAAAAGTTTTAATCGCCTATTCACCCCCCTCTAGGCGACATCGTATCCTTCCGATTGGCAATCGGCTTGTCTCTCATAGAGTAGCAAATAGATGCATAGGACACCTTCAAAGTTCACAAGGGTGACTAGAAACAAATAGCACAAGAACAAGTAATATCACAATATGCATAAATTAATAAGCTTTGGAACAATGCACGAGAATGACAACTATGATCTCTTAATGGTGCCTAAAGGTAGAAGGTGGAGACTCAATAGTCTTTGGAAGAAAGAACTTTTATAAAGGAAGCATGGATTACAAGTTTCAAAAGTGCTTCCAAAATTATGGTACTTGTTAGATTTTAGCCCTAATTGCCCCTATCATAAGCATCTTGAAGTGATTAAGGTTAAAGTGACAAAAATGGAGTATATGCTTGATGAAGTATAGTGGCAATCTCAAGTCACTTGAATCTGAGGCCACACCTCATGCATACTCAACTTTGGGCCTAGGTAAGTTCTTGTCATTGTAAGTATTTGCATATCATAGAAGCCAGCAGGTACCCTTGCACATAATGGAGCTTTTCCATAACAAAAATGAAAAGGCAAGCAGATAATGAGCATCTCAGCAATCTTCTTATTTACCATGGGAATATGGTGCCTTTTATCTCTTTCCTCTTTTCTCAATGTGTCTCTATTTTTTTATAAGAAGAATCCTTCATAGATGTCACTATGGTGGTGCTGCAAGTTTCCACCATGATTAGGCATGCCTTAGGCTAGTGGCCCAGGCGTTTCTCTAACATAGAATACAAACTCCATGGACTTACAAGTTCCCTCTTTATTTCACACCGGTGACATCCATAGAAAAAAGCGCATGATATCAACTGAGTACAAAGTACAAGTGCAATGTTGAAAACGTTCCCCATGATAGCACGGTTCTGCTAATTCCAATGTATAAGTGCAAGCATATACACCATAGATGACACAATGGTTCAAGTTTATTAGGGGCAAGGAATATAAAGTGTGCCATCAAGTTTGTGAGGGCTTTAATCACTAAGTTTTCACATAACAAAATACTTTTTAATTGGAAGATAGCTGAAAACAAGAATATACTTGGAATGGTGTAACACACCATGCATAGGAGTTTATAGTGGACACTTTGGAATAACTTGGTTTCTTGAAAGTTGGAAGCATGAGTATAACTTAATCATACAAGTGGAGGCTAGCAAAAAGGGAGCGATCAACTAAGAGAGCATAATGGCCATAATCATGTAGAGCAACAAAGCATTACTAATCAAAGCAAAGAGTGGTACTACAAGTCAAGGACTAAATGATCATATATGCTAATGGTGACTTTTCGTAGTCATAACATGGTGTGAGCATGTGCCAAGTCAACCCAAGCAAAACATCAAAGGAGAATACCACAATACTATGCTTTTGCATGCTAAAACAACGCATAATTTCTTCAAGGCACACTAAGTAATCCCAATTGTTTGTAACAATACATGCTACAACAATAATTACTAATCATAAGGTCAAAACAACACCTAGCATGTCATGCTAAAGTCTAAGTCACAGTCCATGCAAGCTCCTCTTGCACTTACAACGAGGAACTTACTACTCCTTTCCAACACCAAACAACTTATGAAACAACCCACAAAGATAATAATCGATAAAAACCAGTGAGCTTGTCTCAGAAATACACAAATAAGAACTAAAAGTTTTAAGCTAAAAGCACAAGAAAACTAAGGCTAAACATTGGTAACAAAGAGAACACTCATAAGACAATAAGAATGAAAACTAGAGTGTTCTAGGCAATAAAAATAGAGTGTGTCTCTCCAAAAAAGTGTGTTGTAACCAACCAACACTCAAGCAAACTAAGCAAAAAAAACTAAGCGAAAACTAAGGCGGCTCCAACAACAACACAACAATGCATGAAATAATAAAAGCGAAGTGTCTAGAAAGACACGAGATTTTTATTAATGAAGAAAGGATGCCTTAGGCATCCCCAAGCTTCACTTGTACCTCTTGAATATTTCTTGGGGTGAAGCAGGGGTGGCATCCCCAAGCTTGAGCTTTTCCATTGTTCATCTCATTACATCATTCTTTCTCTACACACTGCAAATTTTTCATACAAAACTTCACACAATCTTCATTAGCAACATTAGTGTATTCAAAAGATAATAGACCTTTAGGAAAAGCTTTGGAACATCAAGACTTTTCACTAAAACACAAGCTACTGTAGTAAATCCTTCAAAAGCTCAATTCCCCAAAGAGAACTCAAAAGGAATCAATAAGAAGCAAATGCAAATAATGGCGAAATCGTCAAAAGGACCAGCGGTAGAAACCATTTTTGAAAATCTTGTTGCTCAAATCAAAAGTGTTGATCTAACGACTAACATACAGAGTTTATTAAGTAAATTTTGAGCTCAATCCGAGATTCTGAGACTCCTCGAATTTTTATGGTGGAGGATAGAAATACATTTTGGTACAACAACTCCCCAAATCTTACTTCCCTCAATTAGAGGTCATTCTTGGCACAAAAAGCAAATAAAAGGATAAGGAGAGGTCATTACTGAGTAATAACTTCCAAAACTCAAGGAAACTCTTGGGTTATCTCCCAACAAGTACTTTTCTTTAGCCTTTAAGTTAGGCTTGATAGTTTGAGAAGATGCTCACATAATAAATATGAATTGAAGTAAAGAGAGCATCGAAGCAAATTCAAAACACATTTAAGTCTAACCCACTTCCTATGCATAGGAATCTTGTAAAAGAAACAAGTCATGAAAGCACAAAGCAATAAGCATAGGAAAGCAAAACAAGTGCAACTTCAAGACTTTCAACATAAAGAGGGGAAACTTAATATTGTTGAGATAAATAAGACCATGTTTCCCTCTCTCATAATAAATTTCAGTAGCATCATGCATGAAATTAACAATATAACTATCACATAAGACATTCTTATCATGAGCCATATGCATATAATAATTATTACTCTCCACATAAGCATAATCACTCTTATTAATTGTAGTGGAAGCAAATTCAACAAAATAGCTATGATTGTTATTCTCATCACCATAATCATCAAATACAGGAGGCATATTGTAATCACAATTAACTTTCTCCTCAATAGTAGGTGGACTGAAAATATCATATTCATCATTGTACTCATCATATATTGGAGGTAAAGTATCATCAAAGTAAACTTTCTCCTCCGTGCTTGGGGGACTAAAAACATCATTTTCATAAAACTAGCTTCCCAGCTTAGACATTTCCATAGCTTTAGCAACAAAGAATTCATACTAATAACATTGCTATTAGCATGCAAATAAAGTTCCATAGGTTTTTTAATTTTCTCTTCAAACACTTCATGCCCTAACTCAAGATAAAGACTATAAAGCTCTCTAATTTTGTTGTTCTTTTCCATTAAGCCTAACTAGTGAAAACAAGAAACCAAAGACAAAATTACAGAATCTAAAGGAATAACTTAGAGCACTCACACCATAGGATGTGAGTACCTTTTATACCTCCCGGCAACAATGCTAGAAAAGAGCTTGATGTCTATGCACTTCTATTCTTGTAGACAATTGTTGGGCCTCCAAGTGAGAGGTTTGTAGAGCGTGACAAGTTTCCCTTAAGTGGATTACCCAAGGTTTATCGAACTCGGGGAGGAAGTGGTCAAAGGTATTCCCTCTCAAGCAACCCTCAATCAAGATACAAGAAGTCTCTTGTGTCAACACCAATACACTTGTCGGTGTATAGGTGCACTAGTTCGACAAAAATATAGTGAAATACAAGTAGTAGCAGTGCCGGAAAGAGCTTGACCTTTTGTTGACATGGGGTAACATGTGTGAGTGAGGTAAAGACTAAAGCAAGCAAACACAGCAGATCTAGATGCAAATGGTGTTTCAATGTTTAGAAACAAGGCGAGGATCATACTTTCACTAGTGAACACTCTCTCATATAAATATATTCTCTTCATGATACTACTCTTAACTACTCTCGGTTGGACACTCTAATCCAAGGTAGGGCTATAACGGACACCTCAAAGTCGCCTTCCCCAATCTAGATAACCCCACATTGTCACCTTGAGCACTAGATGGTGCCAACAAACACCACAATTTCATAGAGACATCCAACTCCAAATATAAATCAAAACAAATATTCAATCTAGCCAAAGTGCCACACACGGTATGCATTTGTCACTTTCACACGTGGGGAAAATCATAGATCTATTAAAGCACAAAGAGTATTTATGTAGACTCAAGCCTAAGTGCCACCATGGCATGCAGCTGTCCCTTTCACACACATGGGAGAGCGAGATCTAATGAAGCACTTGAGTAGCAAGGTAGATCTACTTGATTACAAAGCTCATGATCACAATATCATGCATAGAGATGAACACATAGCTACCGGTGAGCCCTTAGCCTTGAGGAAGAACTACTCCTCCTCATCATGGGAATCAACAAGCGGTGATGGAGATGGTGGTGGAGATCGATGGAGATGGATCGGGAGGCACTTCCCATCTCGGTAGGGTGCGAGCAGACTTTTCCCGAATCTCCCCTTGGTGGCCGGCGCTACAGTTCGTGGATTTCTTCTAGATTCTTTAGGGTTTTCTCCCGGGGGCTTCTTATAGGTGAAGGGAGGCCGCGGCGGTGGGTGGCCAAACCCTAGCAGGGGCGGCGGGGCCCACCGCGCCTAGGGTGGAGTCGCCTCGGCTCCCCTCTAGACTTCTTGTTCCCCACGGAAAGTAATTGACTTTGACGTTTGTCCCATCCAATTACGAGAATATTTATTTTCTAACTTTTCTGAAACCAAAAACAACAGAAAACACGCATCTGGCAATGTTGCAAATTGTTAATAGGTTAGTACAAGAAAACATGTAAAAAGCACCTCAAAGTGTGGACAAGTAAAGCAAAGTAGATACTAAACAAGCATGGAGCATAAAAAATTATAGATACTTTTCTGATGTATCACCACACTGTCACCTTGAGCGCTAGATGGTTCCAACAAACATCACAATTTCATAAAGACACCCAACTCAAAATATACTCATGATAAAAATTTATGAACTCTAGCCTAAGTGTCACCATGGCATGCCTTTGTCACTTTCACACGTGGGGAGAGTAGAGATCTATTGAAGCACTTGAGTATATTTATGTAGATTCTAGCCTAATTGCCACCACGACATGCAGCATCACTTTCACACCGTGGGAGCAGAGATCTATTAAAGCACTTGAGTATGAGTAGATCTACTTGATTACAAAGCTCATGACCACAATATGATCATGCATAGAGAGAGATATGAACACATAGCTCGGTAGAGCCCTTAGCCTCAAAGGAGAACTACTCCCTCCTCACCATGGGAATTAAACAGTGATGGAGATGGTGGTGGAGATCGATGGAGATGGCTCAGGAGCACTTCCCGTCGTGAGTCTTAGGAGCGGATCTCGTCTGAATCTCCTTGATTGGCGGCGGCATAGCGAACTTTTTGTGGCTTTTGGTCGATGATTTTGGGTTTTGGGTTGAGGATTCTTATAGGCGAAGGAGGCAAGGTCGGTGGAGGGACCCCTATATGCGCCACGGCTGGCCCACACCACCTAGGTGTGGCCACCAGTGTCCTCCTTATCTACGCCCGTGGATCCGTGTCATCGGGTAAAATAATGACTTTGGCTTTTGTCCGTCAATTTTGAGAATATTGATTTTCTGCATTTTGGAACAAAAATAGAATAAAACATGCAAGCGGTACTATGGCATCTTGTGTAGGCAAAGCAAAGCAAAGTAGATACTAAACAAGCATGGAAAATCAAAAACAACGTATCATTTCCCTAGTAGCAACATCACATCTACAACCTTAGAGATTTACATCACTTCCCAGTTAAATAGAGGCATGAACCCACTATCGAGCATAAATACTCCTCTTGGAGTCACTAGCATCTACTTGGCCAAGATAGCTACTAGAGGCGGAGAGCATGCAAGATCATAAAGAACACATACATGATAGAATCAATAATATAGAACATTAATCAATCGACATAGTAATCTCAATATCCATCGGATCCCTTAAACACAACATGCATGACTACAAATGAGATACAACCATCTAGTTACTACATGGACCCGTAGTCCTAGGTCGAACTACTCATGATACGTCCAAAGCGTATCTACTTTCTGAACACTTTTGCTATTGTTTCTCCTCTAAACTTGTATGATTTGGATACAACTAACACAGTGATCTGTTTTCAGCAGAATTACCTTAGTGTCTAGTTTTGTGCAGAGAAAAACAACTTTCAGGAAAAATCCAGGAAAATATGCCAAAAATTATATTTAGCGGAAGATCCACAGCTAGAAGACAAAGCGGTGTAGGCACAGGGGCACACATTATCCTACTTGATACTTTCTCACTTGGTGATAATCAATATTTCCACTTTTTGTTGGGAAGCCCTTGTGTCGCCCTCTATCCAACAATTGGAATCGGGTCAATCAGACTACCGTTTAAAAGTTATGACCGTTTGATTATTTGGTTTTAATTCTAAAAGGAAAAAAAAAACAGTGTTTTCAAGGCCGGTAAACGGGACAGTGCCTCGTGGCTGCCTTGACCCATTTCCTATGGCCGGTACCTTTTCGGTCCTACCGGTGGACGGTAATCTGCCAGTTGACCGTACTACTGGGCCCGGGCCTTTTTCATTTTTCGGATCTGCTGCGTTGACTGCTGCTTTCGCTCTAGCCCATGTCCTTGGGGGTTCGTAGCATGGAAAACAAAAATTTTCTATCGCATACAAACAAACAAGCCAAGATCTATCTACTAGATTGTAGCAACGAGTCGATGGAATAACACCCTCGAAGATTCCAAAGTGTTTAACGAGGCGGATTCGTGGGTGATGTAGTCGTACTCTTTCCGATCTCAATATCGTGTGGACGATCCTTCCGGTAGCTGTTTCGGCGCTTCATGATCGTCCTGCGTTCGGTTCGACGAAGACCTTCCTCTCCCTTGTTCCGGTGAGGTTGTAGCACTCTCCTCGCGATTAAGCGGCGTGAGTGCAGGAAGTAGAGAAATCATGAGGCTTCTCCTTAAGCCGGGAGTATGGTGGAGTATGAGAGAGAGCTATTAGTGGTCTGATTTAGACACACCAATTAGAAGGCTCTAAACCGCAGGCTAGAGCAATTAGAAGCTCTAAACCAAAACGGCTCTAAGGAGATTAGAGGATAGGAACTTGTGTGTCTAGAGGAGGCCCTGCCCTCTTTTATAGGTGGGAGGGGCCAAGGAGGGGATTCCTCCCAAGTCGGCCTTGGTTGGCGCTTGGCTTGGAGGGACTCCTCCCCAAGTCGGTTCCAACCACCTCTTGCTTGTTTCCGGTTCCTGTTTCCCAGTTTCTGTTTTAGCAGTTTGACTTTCAAGCTGGAAGTTTGACTTTTCAGTTTTGGAACAGCAAGAACACTTAGTACATGATGCAATCATTCAATATGTAATGACACATTCATGTACCCTCCCCAGTGTCGGACAATCGGAACCTTCTAGAACATTCATGAAAACAGGGAATCATTCCGAACTCCAAAGCAGGACTTTCCTTATATGAATCTTATTCTCGGACCATTAGGATCACCTCGTGATATCCGGATCCCATCCGAGACTCGAACAACATTCGGTCTCTTTCTCATAATACCATAACTACTCAAAACAACGTCGAATCCTTAAGTGTGTCTCCCTACGGTTCGTGAATTATGCGGACATGATCGAGACACTTCTCGAGAACAATAACCAATAGAGGAATCGGAAATTCATATGGCTCCCACATATTTCTCGATTACTGCGATCGAATGAACCACTTACATACGATACCAATTTCCCTTTGTCTCACGATAGTTTACTTATCAGAGGTTATGATGTCGGTATCTCTTGCATACCTAGTTCAACCTCGTTCTTGATAATCTTGTTTTCTCGTTCCGTGATATGTGATCCCTTGTGAGCCAGTCACATGCTTGCAAGCTAATTGGATGACATTTCACGAGAGGGCCGAGTATATCTGTCAGTCATATGGATGGACAAATCCCTCTTGATCCATGTGTTTCAACCAATACTTTACGGACACTCAATGCCACCTTTATATCCACCACATTACGGTGTGGTGTTTGATGACATCAAAGCATCCATCAGGAAAGGTGATATGCATGATCTCATGGTGAAGGAATTAGGTTACTATGTATCAGAAAGCCTATAGCAATTGAACTATTGAAATGACTTGATCTTTATGCTACGCTTATCTATAGGAGTATGTCCATCACATCATTCTCCTAATGATATGATCCTGTTGTTAATAACATCTCTATGTTCATGATCGAAACCATGATCATATATTAACCAACAAGCTAGTTTAACAAGAGGCTTTACTAGGGACTCTTATTTTGGTTTACAAATCACACAAGTATTAATGTTTCGGTTAATACAATTATAGCATGGTATGTAAACATTTATCATAAGTGTGAAGATATGATAAGAAACACTTTCTTATTGCCTCTTGGGCATATCTCCAACAGTCTCCCACGTGCACTAGAGTCAATAATCTAGTTTCAAACCTGTGTGTATTCAACACCTATGGCTTTCGGTGTTGTATGTACCACGATTGCTAGTGGTCAACTGATCTTGGATCTGACACTTCCAGGTCCATGTGTAATTGCATGTCTTTGCGTCTCTACGCATCACTCATTCTCTAATGAGATGGCTTTGTATAAATTTGGTCTTTCGGTGTGACCTTTAGCTCTTTGGGGTTAAAAACATGTTGATAATATTGTAGCACAATATATCTTCATAGTATTATCCTTGTGAACTACACCTAGTTTGATAACAAACTACTTGACACAAATTCCCTCTTTTGCTGCTAAAATAGCAGTCATATACTTAGCCTTTTGTTGTAGTATCTGTCACAATGTCTTTAACTTTGGAACTCATCCAAATCCATTATGGAACTCACTTTCGATTATATTGTGCCACCTTTAGTTTAGATTGAGATAAACTTAATTTGTACTTTGTGACAAAGCTAGTATCAATGTAGTACTTTTACAATGAACTAACCATCTATTTGTCACTTCTACAAATATTATACTCTTAGTTCTTCCAAAAGATCATAAGAATATCCTTACTATTGTCCAATGATCATCTTACGAATCATTCTGGTATATGCTCACAACATTTAGAGCATAGGACATATCTGGATTTGTACATATCACAGTATGATTGATATAAATACTCTTTGTGATTTCATACATCAAGTATCAATCTATACTTGATTACTTGTTTCACTTTACCAAATGTCAATACACTTGAATATATCATCAACATTGAACTCATTCAATCCTTTCTGTGCGACAAGAACCTCTCTTGTAGTTTCTATATTGAACTCATTCAATATCTTGTCTATGTACTTCTGGCACAACCATATTAGCGTCTATTGATGCCAAATATTTGGGTTTTTCCTAAGTCTTTCACCGTGATGAAATTCTTAATATGTGTTAATAAAAGATACATTATTTCCAATCAACAATATGTCTTCCACATAATGTATTAGAAACATGTCTTAGCGCTCCCACTTAATTTCTTGCAAATGCAAGCATCTTCATCGTCTCTAATGAACTTTTAAACTCCTTTAACAGTTTCATCATAGTGAAGATTCCAACTCCGCGATGCTCACTTTAACCATTGAAGTTTGCATACGCTTTTAGCATCCTTTGAATTAACAAAACCCTATGGACCGTGTTATGCACATGTCCTAGGTAACGATTCTATTAGAAGAACTTGTTTTGTTTATTCAACTACCATATAACAAATTATATGTAGTGGTTGCTACATTAATCCGTCTAGACTAAAAATCGCTATGAAAGATCAAATCTTGTCATATACAACCTTTGAACATTGTTGTGAACTCTTTCCCAACATGTCGACTATTTCATAGATGTGAAACATCCATCTCTATTTCTTTATAGATCCAAATACGATTGTAAGGTCTTGTACCTTCCCAGAGGGTCTTTCAAGTTCAAATCTTGATCTATCGTATATCAAACTATCACGGATTTTATGGCTTCAAGCCATTTTACGGAGTCAGGGCCCATCATCGCTTCTTTGCATGTAGTACGTTCATTATTCTCAAATAATGATTCAACCCTCAAATCTTGGTATTTGATTGTTTACTCGACCTACTTGGTTCAACAGAAACTTTGACCTTCATAACCACAACCTTTGAGGCACGTGAGCTATGAGCATTGTTGCTGCCTCCGGAACACTTTTAGGTCTTTAACTCTGCACATATAGCTAAGGTTCTTTAACCTTATCAAAGTTCTATTGTCCTCCCACTTAACTTTCACGAAAAATTCCTTCTAAAAGAAACTTGACATTCTAAGTGACAAATACTTTTGTCTCGGTGTTATGGAGGAATACTTAACAAAGGCAGGTTCATCAGGCTTTGGTTGCAAACATCTTTCTTATGCATAGCATACCAATGTTTAAGAAAGGACAACTTGGGTTTTATCCCAAACCATAACATATGGTGTCATTTCAGCGGATTATGATGGAGCTCTTTTCGATTGGAAAACGGTAATCTCTAAAGCTTTTAATCTTTAAAATATAATGGCGGTTTATGAATTATACCTTTGATCTTACCATGTCAAACAAGGTTTAATTACATATCTCGAATGATCCATACTCTTATGGTGTTTCGGAAATGCAAATCCATGGAGCGATTCCATAAATCTTAGGTATTATGCTAAACTTTGTAACTCAAATATCTTCCTTTATGATCTTTATCATAAGCGTTTATATTCTTGTTACAATGATTTTGCACTTCATCTTGAAAGTCTTTGAACTTTTCAAATGTTTCATACTTCATCCATATTAAGTAAATATTCATATATTCACTCAAATTTTCGGAGAAAGCATATGAAGTCGAAATCCATCGCTTTTGACTACACATGATGGACTTTGTACAACAATATGTACAATTTCAATAAGCTAGTCTTTCGTTCCGTTTTGGCCTATGAGCGAAGTTTTAATTATCTCTAGGAAAGTTTCACAAGCGTCATGTGATCAAAAATCAAAAGACTCCAAAATTCCATCCACATGGAGTTTCTTCATGTTATCTTTCAATATAATTTAAGCTGCGATGTCACTTCCTAGCGATCTTTCAATCAATTTGTCTTTCGACATCTTTAGCACTAGTTTTATGGATGTGATTTCTCCAGAGATTTGTGAATCATCCATCTTTTAGGGATTACGGCAATTATTTGAACAACCCTTTTGTTCTCATAATACGATAAAACAAATCTTGAAGGCAAGCTTTGATGTTTTAACGAGCAACACAATAACCCTTTATTTGTTCTCGATGAACATCATCACATATTCTTTGCTAGTTACTTAGGCCATTGTAGTTCATGAATTTCATCGTTCTTTATGAAATTTCATACCAACCAATTCAGTATCAAATACTTAAGAACCACATTGTTTAATAAGCAAAGAATATAGCCATAACATGTATATCATCCATATACTTAAACTGAACAATTCTAGTCTTTTCTTTTTTGCCATATATTTATGAGATTCTCTTTCAGTATTTCCTTTTCTGTTTGAAAGAATCTATCAACATCAATAGTGGAGTCATACATATGACACATAGTCCAAAGCGTGTAGTTAAATACCAATGTCTTTGGACTTGCACTTTGAAGTAGATCACCATCATCAAATGTTTGGTGTTCTTTCAAATTCCTTTCTTTAGTAATCTCTTGGTGTAGTAAACATTTTACCTACATCAATTATTCACCCTCATCATGGATTTATCCATGATCAAGCTACACTTTAGCTTGTAACGGTGAATCGCAAGTATAATGTTGCTCTCAAAACCTTTTGGAGGATTAGGACAACTAGTGTCTCCAACCTTTTGCAATTTCTCATCAAATATGAGAACATGACTTTTGCCATATTATACTCTATCATGTTGTAACCAATACTTCGTTTCAGATATCACAATATCTTCCACACATCATGGTTTAAACAACTCTTTCAGATCCTAGATAACCTTGATATTAAGAGAATCCCTTGAATATCAAGAATCATGGAGACAAACATGATACTTATATACTAACACTTGGAATTGTTACTCTTGATTTAATACTAATTATTAAAATTCATGAAGTAGGAACTTCTTGAAAGTTTGCAATAGGACTTTTAAACTTTAGATTAACACTTCAAAACAATACGATACCAGTTCGTAAAGTAACTAACAGAATTCTATAGTTCTATCATCTCAATTATAACTAAGCGCCAAGGTGGTAAGCGGATGATGACTACAACAACTATGGAAATTCACTTTGATTTAGTTTATGATAAATTGAGTTCTAATTAATAATTAAATTAATCTAGGTGAACTCCCACTCAAAACAATATCCCTCGCATTGTTTTAGTGATCACACGAACCAAATCCACCACATCAAAACCGATCATCACGAGAGTTGATGCAACTTCAATGGCGAACAATCAACATGTTCATCATATCTACTATATGACTCATGCTTTACCTTTCGGTGATCCGTGTTCGAGACCATGTGCATACATGCTAGGCTCGTCAAGATCAACCTTAGCTTCCGCATAAGCAAATCTTGCTTACGTTGTATACACTCGAGAATCTAACACCGATCATCACGTGGTGCTTGAAACAACAAGCTTTATAGCGGTTCTAACTAAGGGTGAACACTTTATGACTTGAAATTCATGTGCATGAGGGATCATCTTATAATGCTACCGTCGTCTACTAAGCAATACAAGATGCAAAAAGGATTAACATCACATGCAATTCATAATATGTGATATGATATGGCCTTTCTTCTTTGTGCTTCCGATCTCCA
Organism: Avena longiglumis; assembly: GCA_030063025.1. Classification (NCBI taxonomy): domain Eukaryota; kingdom Viridiplantae; phylum Streptophyta; class Magnoliopsida; order Poales; family Poaceae; genus Avena; species Avena longiglumis. The sequence continues at coordinate 544,079,080 of CP125974.1, read as the reverse complement.
TCTTCTAGCACGAACATGATCTCCATCATTACCGACATTGCATCAAGGTCAATGATGCTTCTCCATGGTTGTCGTCCACCGGCTTCAACTATTACAACTACTTTGAATAGACATGCGGGTCTTAGAATTTAAAGACAACCATATGGCTCTGCACGGGTTGCCAACTTACAATAAGGAACATTGCATACATCATATATAATCACAATCATGGCCATATCACATCACACACCCTGCAAAACAAAGTTAGGCGCCTCTACTTTCTTTGCATGTTTACGTGGTTTGGGGCTTTCAATAAGTGTCGTTCTAACTTACGAACATGAACCACAACATTGATACTAGTATTGTTAATCACCCGTTGTAAATTGGATCTTAACTATGCTAGGAAAGCAGGCACCCATAAAGCCACTTATGCAATACAAGTTGCATGTCAAGCGTGGAGCAAGTCTCATGAGCGATGTCATGTAAGGTTAGCCGGGCCGCTTCATCCCAACATACCGCAAGATGCAAAGTACACAAGAAGCAATCGACAATAAAAGCATCAACGCCCACAATGACCATTGTGTTCTACTCGTCTGTGAGATCTACATATAGACACGATACCACTGTAGGGGTTCGTAGCATGGAAAACAAAAATTTACTATCGCATACAAACAAACAAGCCAAGATCTATCTACTAGATTGTAGCAGTCGATGGAATAACACCCTCGAAGATTCCAAAGTGTTTAACGAGGCGGATTCGTGGGTGATGTAGTCGTACTCTTTCCGATCTCAAGATCGTGTAGGCGATCCTTCCGGCCATGCGTTCGGCGCTTCAAATCGGTCACTGCGTTAAATTTTCGGACGAAGACCTTCCTCTCCTTGTTCCAGTGAGGCGGAGGTTGTAGCACTCTCCTCGCGATTCCGGACTGGCGTGGTACGGAAGTAGAGGAAATCCATGAGGCCTTAAGCCGGAGGCGAGTATGGTGGAGTATGAGAGAGCTATTAGTGGTCTAGAGATTTAGACACACCAATTAGAAGGCTCTAAACGCAGGCTAGAGCAATTAGAAGCTCTAAACCAAAGCGGCTCTAAACGGAGATTAGAGGATAGGAACTTGTGTGTCTAGAGGAGGAGGCCCTGCCCTCTTTTATAGGTGGGAGGGCGGCCAAGGGAGGAGTCCCTCCCAAGTCGGCCTATGGTTGGCCTTGGCCCGGCTTGGAGGACTCCTCCCCAAGTCAGTTCAACCACCTCTTGCTTGTTTCCCACAGTTTCTGTTTTCCACAGTTTCTGTTTTAGCGTTTGACTTTCAAGCTGAATTTGACTTTTCAGTTTTGGAACAGCAAGAACACTTAGTACATGATGCAATCATTCAATATGTAATGACACATTCATGTCCCCTCCCCAGTCTTGGGACAATCCGGAACCTTCTAGAACATTCGATGAAACACGGAATCATTCCCGAACTCGAAGCAGGACTTTCCTTATATGAATCTTATTCTCGGACCATTCCGGATCACCTCGTGATATCCGGATACCATCCGAGACTCGAACAACATTCGGTCTCTTTCTCATAATACCATAACTACTCAAAACAACGTTGAATCCTTAAGTGTGTCTCCCTACGGTTCGTGAATTATGCGGACATGATCGAGACACTTCTCCGAACAATAACCAATAGAGGAATCTGGAAATTCATATGGCTCCCACATATTTCTACGATTACTTTGCGATCGAATGAACCACTTACATACGATACCAATTTCCCTTTGTCTCACGATAGTTTACTTATCCGAGGTTATGATCGTCGGTATCTCTGCATACCTAGTTCAACCTCGTTACTGATAAGTACTCTTTTCTCGTTCCCGTGATATGTGATCCCTTGTGAGCCAGTCACATGCTTGCAAGCTAATTGGATGGCATTTCACCGAGAGGGCCCAGAGTATATCTATCCGTCATATGGATGGACAAATCCCACTCTTGATCCATGTGTTTCAACCAATACTTTACGAACACTCAATTCCACCTTTATATCCACCTGTTACTGTGGTGTTTGATGACATCAAAGCATCCATCCGGAAAAGGTGATATGCATGATCTCATGGTCGAAGGAATTAGGTTACTATGTATCAGAAAGCATATAGCAATTGAACTATTGAAATGACTTGATCTTTATGCTACGCTTATCTATAGGAGTATGTCCATCACATCATTCTCCTAATGATATGATCCTGTTGTTAATAACATCTCTATGTTCATGATCAGGAAACCATGATCATATATTAACCAACAAGCTAGTTTAACAAGAGGCTTTACTAGGGACTCTTATTTTAGTTTACAAATCACACAAGTATTAATGTTTCCGGTTAATACAATTATAGCATGGTATGTAAACATTTATCATAAGTGTGAAGATATGATAATAACCACTTTATTATTGCCTCTTGGGCATATCTCCAACAGTCCTAGCGTGGCGCCTTTCCCGCCATGCGTTGCCGCCTCGGGCCTCTCTTGCAGTTGTCGCGCGAGCTGCGCCCCTCCCGTGCGGGCCAGCGCCTGCTGCTTCTTCTTGCTGCTTCTTGTAGCGTGCAACCTCGTTGCTTTCTATTTCTTTGCTCTACTGCGATTCGTTGACGCGCCTTCGCTCTTGTCTTTGCCAATGCGTCTTTCTTTGCCAAGCTTGCTTAGCCCACTAGCTTGCGTGCTTGGCGTAGCTCTTCTTTTCTGCATCATTCTGCATGCTCTGCCCATTTGCTAGCCCTTCTCGATTTCTGCCTTGATTTCTTTGCTCGGCTGGGACTAGTGCGGTACTACTGAAATCCGGTAATCTGGACCCTAAAAAATAGCCCCAACGGCCATATTTTGGGGCCTCTATTTAAGCCTTGACCTTTTCAGTTTAAGCTCCTCTATTATCTATTAGGCTAAACTTTGTCCACACTTGCTCTAGATCTTGAAGCTTGCCTAATCTTTTCCCTCCGATGATTCTTGCCCATTTTTGAGTGGAAGAGAGAGGAGATCTAGCCCCACGTTTTGACCTAACCGATTCATCTCTTTGTGAGTGCATCTTTGGGGATCTAGATTTTGGGGGATTTTGTGTCTCTCTTTGATTTCTCCTCTCTTGTTCCCCCAATAGCTTTGGTAGCTTTGTTGGAACTTGAGAGTGAGGGATTTGAGCATCTTTGTGGTGTTCTTGCCATTTGCATTTGTTTCATCGGTTTGGGTTCTCCTCGGAGGATTTGGTTTGAATTTCTCATTGGAGCTTGTCCCTCTTGGGTTCTTGGAACCCTAGACGGTTTTGTGGCCTTGGTGGCATTGTAGCCTTGGTGGCATTTATTGAGGCCTTTTGTGGCGTTTGTTGGGAGCCTCCAATTAAGTTGTGGAGTTGTGCCCCAACCTTGTGAGAGGTTCCGGTTGCCACCGACAAGTGCACCGATAGTGGAAGCGTGGATCAATCCCATTGGGGTGAGATTTACCGGAGAATAAGGGAGGCCTTTTGTGGCGTTGGTGGTTTGATACCACCCCTCTCCAAACGAGACGTACTCCATGTTGGGAGGAACTCGGTAAAATATCGGTGTACCCGCGTGCCTCGGTTATCTCTATACCCGAGCTCTTTACTTATGCACTTTACATTATGATAGCCTTCGTGCTTGAAGTACTATATATCTAACTATCACTTTGTTGCTTGTATTGCTTAGCATAAGTTGTTGGTGCACATAGGTAAACCTTAGTTGTTTCTAGGTTGTGCTTTACAAAGTAAACACTAGTTTTATTCCGCCTTTGTTGAGCCACTCTAGGAAAAGATTTAATCGCCTATTCACCCCCCTCTAGGCGACATCCGTATCCTTTCAATTGGTATCAGAGCCCGGTCTCTCATTTTAGGCTTCACCGCCTTGAGAGTAAAGATGTCGGCTAGGGGATTAGTGCACAAGGACACACTCACATTTGATGGCACAAATTATGATGTTTGGAAAATTCGCATGCTTAATTTATTTCGGGAAATTCACCCAATTATCGAGGGCTATCTATATCTGGGTTTCTCTTCTCCTATGGATACCCAAAACGAATATTTAGAGGAGAAGTTGAAATCTCATATAGATGCTCTAGCTACTAAAATTCTTGTGCATGTTGTGAGCAATGTAGTTCTTTCTTCTATCATGCCTTATTCAAGCGCTCGTGAGATATGGACCAAGCTTCAAGATAAATATAGCAAGTCCAACATTATTAAGGATGATTGTATTGCTTCCACTTTCGGTCGAGATGAGTTCTCATCGTCTACCACTTCACCAACATGTGATTTTTCACAAGGTAATGATATGGTGAGTGGTGATAGAAATTGCAATATGGATAGTGTGTTCACTATTTGTAATCCCTCATATCTATCTAGTTGCAATGATCTATCTTTGGACCTTAACACTTCTAGCACTCAAAATTCCTCACATGCTTGTGTTAATAGTCCTTGCATATCATGTAGAAATGACTTGAACAAATCTCATGATGATATGCTCATGTTGTCTTGTTGCCATGATAAAAATGCTTCTATTTCCTCTAGTGCTTGTGTTGCTAACCATGTAGAGGAAAATGAAGATTCTATGGGCCAAGACAAGGTCTTGAAGAGAGCTTCAAGTGCAATCTCATCATCACCTTCCTCGGTTCTCACATGTGCCTTATGGCTAAGGAACAAAGGTAACCTCTTTGAATCCCATTGTATCTCATGATGATGATGATGAGGTTGAGAATGATAATGATGATTATAGAGGTAAGTATGATATTACCTATATTAAGAAAATGGAGAGGTTGTCTATAGTGCTCTCTACAAAAATAAACTTGCTTCCTCCAACCTTCTTGAAATCTTGAATTATGCTATAGAAGGCAATGATCTTATTGAGGAGCAAGAAAACATAATTGATGAAAAGTTTGCACTTGAGCGTGAATATGCTAATGAACTTGCTCAAGTAAAGGACTCCCTTGAAGAAGAACAAACCACCAAAGAATCTCTTGAGGAGACTTTTACTCTAGAATTATCTAGAGTAAAGGAATACCATGATAGAGAACATGCGGTGGCTAACTCCTTCAAGATTAAAAATGATGAACTTGAAGTTGCTTATGCTAAACTTGTTGAGGATTTTGAGCACCTCAAAAATGGCTCTAGGGTCATAAAGGGTGAGCTCATCAAACTCACCGAGTCACATGAGCAACTTAAAGCCTCATATTCAAAAGATCTTGACAAGTTGCCCTCACCTCTTGCTAATAGTAATGATGCTTGTGCTACTAACTATATTTCTTGTGAAGCATCTATTTTGAAGGAGAATGTTGAGCTAAAGGATCAACTTGCTTTGCTAACTAGCAACTATGGGAAATTAGAAGAAAGCCATGTTAAGCTCTCAAGCTCGCATGAGGATCTCCTAGTCTCCCATGGTAGGCTAAAGTTGGCTCATGAGTCCATCATGTCAAAGGTAACATCTAGTGGGCCTCATGTGGACATTAGCACTATATCTACTCCAAATGTTATATTGCCATGTGCTATTCCTTGTAATTCATCCTCTCACAACCATGCTATATCTCGTGATGAATTACATTCCATTTCTTGTTGCTCTAACAATGTAGCATCTACTTCCTCTAGTACTTGTATTGAAACTAACCATGTAGAGGAAATCAAAGATCTCAAGGCTCAAGTCACTTCTTTGAAGAATAACTTGAAAAAGGGTCAACAAGGGAAGGCCGCACTCAATAAAATCTTGAGTGTGCAAAAATCCCCCAATGACAAGAGTGGGCTTGGATTCAACTCCAATGTCAAGAACAAGTCCACTATCAAGTTGAAGCATAAGGACAACAAGAAGAATGGCCAATATCAAGTCAAGAATCCGGCCAAAATTGTTTGCTTCAAGTGCAAGGAAGAAGGGCATCATGTCAAACATTGCCCATTAAAGAAGAAGTCCCTTGGCAAGAAGCAACAAGGGAACGGCCTCAAGCTCCACATATTGTTAGAGATGGGCCTCCTCACAAGAAGACTCAAGCTCTTCCTCGAGTTGTGACTTCATCTAAGAAGAAAGATGGCAAGAGTAGAACTTGCTACATGTCTAGTGAGAAGGGGCACATTTCTTCCTCATGCACTATTGGTATCTCCTCATCCAACGCTATCATTATTGATGATGCTTATTCTCTTTGTAAGGATGAGGTTGGCAATGTGTTTGCCAAATTTGTTGGTGCTCAATGTGGGGTCAAGAAAAGAACCATTTGGGTTGCCAAGCCTATTGTGACTAACTTCTTAGGACCCAACTTGGTTGGGGACCAACAAGCCAAAACTTGATCAATAGGTATTGTTCGAGGGAATTGGAGCCTTGGCTACAATATGAAGAATTGAGGGATCTTCATCAATTATTTTTGTCAAGCCAAGCCATTTGGATTGTCATGATTATATTATATTTCCAATGTTCCTCCTTGCGGTAACATATGCTTAACTCATTTCATTGAAAGTTACTCGCCCTCTTGTGCATGTGTTGGTTTTGTATCTTCCATGCTTTTGTACATGTTGTGTTTTCCACTTAGTTATCTTGAGGTATCAAGCATATTTGTGTATGATTAGGTGGCACACCATGTATGTGTGTTTCTTGTGTTTGAGCCTTACTTGGTTATATTTGGTATCTTATTTGTCTCTTTTGAGAGATTAATGGATTATCCCATTTTGGGGGAGTGTTATGCTTGGGCATTCCACAATCCTAAAATGTGTGTACATGAGGAATACCACCTATTATTTATATTGGATTATTGTCTAGTCTCTATGTGGTATAATTCTCATGAGAAATTTAATTTTATAATGTCCACTAATTATCTCTATTTGTATCCTTTTCCTCGTGTTGGTTTTATGGTAGTATCACATTATGGGGGAGTCATATGCTTAGTGCATATTACAATCCTATAAATTGTGAATATTCGAGGTTGTGTCACTTAGAATTGATATTGATAATTATCTAGCACCTATGTGACACATTTGCTCATACAAGTTCCAATTTGATTGAATGGCTTTATTGATCTTATGTTGGATCTTGTATATGAGAATGGTTCTTGGTATGTGTTTCCTCATATTTAGATATTTATATTCGCATGGAAACCATTTGCTTCAAGTTACTCTAATCACTAGTGATTGTGTGACTATTGGAAGCTACCAAGAATCTTGTTCGAAGTATCATGCTTAATTTCTTACATTTAGTTATATGCTTCTTGTTGTGTGTATATGATCTTGGATATCCGTATGAACTACCTAGGGCAAATTATTCCCAATATTTCTTGTACTTGGACAATGAGTACTCAATTTAAGGTAGAATTTATTGATCATATTCACTTTGGCTTTGCTTAATTTTATCCTATCTTTGGCCAAGAAAATGTTTTATGTTGTCTCCCAAGCCTTCCTTGCTTCTTGTGGATCTTCTTATTTTATTGATATCCTCTTGTGTTTTACTTATAGTAGGTACTAGTGATGATCCCATTTGTGTGCATTTTGCATTTAAAAGGAAAATCCTACATAATGCACTATCTATGAGGGAGCTCTCCTATATTATTTAGAACACTCATATTTATGCTTATTTGTTTGGTCCATATCGGGTTTTATGTGCTTGGAAGTTTAATCTTTTCATTTTGGTATTTTGTGCCATCATGAGAAGTTTGGGGAGTTTGGTTTCTTGTTGGAACCTTGATCTTTTTGGGAGTTGGTTTTGTCTCATTCTTTGTTTCTTTATTTGACCATTTTAGAATGAGATAAACCCTTGAGCATTTTTATTTCTATCTAATTTTTCTCTTTTGGCCTTAGCCTAGTTCATTTGTTGAACTTGTGATCGTTCATGTGTTGAATTGGTTCTTTGATACAATTTGGACGCTGCTTGTCTTGTCACACTCTTGTGTGTGCCATCTCGGTTTACTTGGTGTTTTTGTTCAAATTGTATCTCCTTTTTGGTTCTTGAAAGCTTTATGCATGCATATTTACTATATGTTTATAATGTGGCATGCTTGCTTTCTTTGATCCAATATATAGGGGAAACTCCACCAAATCCCATCGGTTAAGTTGTGCATGAAATTCAATTTCATATCAATATGCACATAGTTAAGTGGAGTCTCTCCTATGTATTGTAGTTGTACTAACTACATTGAACCCAATTAGTTTGGGGACCATTTTGTACTTAAATGTGTTTTAGGTACATTGGAGATATATTTGACGCTTGTCTCTCAATTTTGAAGAAGTGATGCTTAGAAGAAAATTTGAGGCAAGCTATAGGGTGACCAACGAATTCATATCCTCTACATCCTACCAATTATATCTCGGTAACAAGTATCTCTTTTTCATGCTCACATATCTTGATTCCAACCATTTGTCGGTTGCCTTCTAGCATGAATTAATGTATTTGTAATTGTTGTAGTTCTAGCCATGGTTGTTAAGAGGACTCTCTATTGTATATGTGTTTAAGTTGAGATGAGTGGATATAATTGGGACTATACAAAATCATGCATATGATCCTCCAATCCCAAATATGTCAATCTAGCAATTTTATTGCCTATCATTTCATCAAATTCTCTCATGTGCAATAGTGAGATTTTTGCTAGTCTATTCTACCTTATGATACTTGTTGCCTTTCTCCATATATTCCAACTTTCTCCTTTTCCCTTGGTGATAGTTGTAATATATGTAGTGTGTTGGTGTTTGAAGCTCATGAATGTACAATAAGATATATGTGAGCCTTTGGCCATGCTTTGAAGCTAAAATCTTATTGATATATGGTATGACTTCATTCTTGCCTTTCATGTGCTTTCTTGTATAATCTTCTTTACGTGCATATTTCTTCTTTGGCATATGTCTTTGTGATGTTTTCCAATTAGAGACATATGCACATATGAAAGATAAGTTTAGTTAATTTTATTCCTTGGATACCACCGTTCATTCCTTTTGATTTTTTGGTGGCTTCCAAATTTATTTGCCTATGAGTGCTTGTTCCTCTTGTTTGCATCTTTGGGAACTCATACTTGTTCTCTCATGCCTTGTATTGTTAAATGAATTTGGATGAGTGAGGATTCCATGATTATGCACCTTGTCCCAAATATAATTATCATAATTGGTGCATTATTTTGGGAGCTCATTTAATTCATTTAATTATGCTCATTTGTCTTCTTTCTCTTTGGTTGTGTTTAAAATGCTTATGGGGGAGCGAGGATTCCATATTTGTGCATTATGTATTCCAATACATTTATTTTGAATTATGCACAAATCTTGGGGAGCTTCTCTATTTGTTATTTAAAACACTCTTTTGCTCATATCATAATATCTTGTTGTCTCCATTTGGACTCATTTGTTGTTTTCAAATTGGTTTGTCGGACCTTGTAATTGCTTGCATCATTTGACTTTATTTTTGCAATCTTCGGGTCCTCGATATAGTTCTACTCCCTCCCAAGTATTCATCATTGGATATGTGCGAAGGCACACCTTTGGAGGAATTATTACTATATTTTCCTTCTAGAACTTGTCACCCATTTCGGCAATCGATGCCAATGGGGGAGAAGTTTTACAGGTTTTAGTGAAGTTGGTTTATGCATTGAGTTTGTTCTTCTGCATTTATTGCTCATGCTCTTGCATATTTGTTGTTGCTTAGCATGTGGTATATATAGAAACTCCACCAATGATAATGATTGGCAATATATGCAATGAAATTCAAGTTCATCACACATGCATAGATTGTGGGGGAGTTTGCTCTATATATGATGGTGGTACCAATATCACATACTTTTGTAGTATTTGATATTGGTATTACCATTTTATTATTAAAATTCCTTATATAAACCCTCTTAAAGGGATTGTCATCAATTACCAAAATGGGGGAGATTGAAAGAACATTTTGGGCCCCCATGTGTGGTTTTGGTAATTAATGACAATCTTTATGGACTAATGTGTGTATTAAGTTATACTTGTAGGATTTGTCCATTGGCATCGCTTGGAGCATGTGTTGGCTTCAAGATCGATGAAATGCAAAGAAGATATGTTGGGCAAGCTCAATATGCGAGGTCGATGATGAGGATTTAAGGAAGGCGTTCCATCTTGAGAAGGGCAAGATCGTCTACATCGAGATCAAGTGGAATGCTCAAGGCAAAGGTATAATATTGATAGGTTTTCCCTTTTGCCGGTCTCATGTTGTGTGTGTGAGACCGGGTTTAGGATAGATAACCGTACTATCAAGAGGGGCTCTCGTATGAGTAATTCGGTATCATCGTTCGGAGAGAGCTCAAACCTTTGCATACTTGCATCATCGTTTTTGGTTGTTAGTTGGTCTTATCCATGTGATGATATAGAGCTTGTAGTAATCTCCATAACAAGCTCTTGTTCATCAAAATCGTATCTCCCATTTGTATCTTGTTGCGATTTTGATTTATGCGGCTTTTCGGTTTCTCACCAAGTGAGGTATATCACATTATCCTACTTGATACTTTCTCACTTGGTGATAATCAATATTTCCCCAACGCAATTGGAATCGGGTCAATCGGAGCTACCGTTTAACAGTTATGACCGTTTGATTATTTGCCGTTTTTAATTCTAAAAGGAAAAAAGAAAAACAGTGTTTCTGGGCCGACCGTACAAGACGATCAGTCGTCTTGCTGGCTGCAGCCCATTCCTATGTGGGTACCTTTTTCGGTCCTCTGGGACGGACGGTAATCTGCTTGGGTGGACCAATACTCTGGCGGGCCGGTTTTGACCTTTTCGGATCTGCTCATTGCGTTGACCTGGTAGTCCCTCGCTCTAGCCCATGTCCTCGCGTCGCGCCTTTCCCCGCCATGCGTTGCCGCCTCATGGGCCCCACCTCTGCTTGTTGTCGCGACGCCGCGCCCCTCCGTGCGGGCCGCACTTCCTTCTTCTGCTATTCTTCTTGCAGCAGCGTGCCGACCTCGTTCTTTGCTTTCTGCTGCTCTACTTTCATTTGTGTTGACATGTGGCGCTTCGCTTGAGGCTGCTTCACCTTGCATCTTATGCTTCTTGCTTAGCCCACTAGCTTGCGTGGCGTAGCTACTCTTTTCTGCCGCTGCTTGCATGCTCTTCCCCATTTGCTAGCCCTTCTCGATTTCCTGCCTTGATTTCTTTGCTCGGCACGGGACTAGTGCGGTACTACCGGTGAAATCCGGTAGTCTGGACCGTATAAAAATAGCCCCAACGGCCATATTTTGGGCCCTCTATTTAAGCCTTGACCTTTTCAGTTTAAGAAGCTCCTCTATTATCTATTAGGCTAAACTTTGTCCACACTTGCTCTAGATCTTGAAGCTTGCCTAATCTTTTCCCTCAGATGATTCTTGCCCATTTTGAGTGGAAGAGAGAGATCTAGCCTACGTTTTGACCTAACCGATTTATCTCTTTGTGAGTGCATCTTTGGGGATCTAGATTTTGGGGGATTTTGTGTCTCTCTTTGATTTCTCCTCTCTTATTCCCCCAATAGCTTTGGTAGCTTTGTTGGAACTTGAGAGTGAGGGATTTGAGCATCTTTGTGGTGTTCTTGCCATTTGCATTTGTTGCATCGGTTTGGGTTCTCCTCGGAGGATTTGGTTTGAATTGCTCATTGGAGCTTGTCCCTCTTGGGTTCTTGGAACCCTAGACGGTTTTGTGGCCTTGGTGGCATTTATTGAGGCCTTTTGTGGCGTTTGTTGGGAGCCTCCAATTAAGTTGTGGAGTTGTGCCCCAACCTTGTGAGAGGTTCCGGTTGCCAGGCAAGTGCCGATAGTGGGCGTGGATCGATCCCATTGGGGTGAGATTTCTGGGAGAATAAGGAGGCCTTTTGTGGCGTTGGTGGTTTGATACCACCCCTCTCCAAATGAGACGTACTCCATGTTGGGAGGAACTCGGTAAAATATCGGTGTCCCGTGTGCCTCGGTTATCTCTATACCGAGCTCTTTACTTATGCACTTTACATTGTGATAGCCTTCGTGCTTGAAGTACTATATATCTAGCTATCACTTTGTTGCTTGTATTGCTTAGCATAAGTTGTTGGTGCACATAGGTAAACCTTAGTTGTTTCTAGGTTGTGCTTTACAAAGTAAACACTAGTTTTATTCCGCCTTTGTTGAGCCACTCTAGGAAAAGTTTTAATCGCCTATTCACCCCCCCTCTAGGCGACATCCGTATCCTTTCACCTTCTCATTTTGGTTATGGAAAAGCTCCTATACCATGTGCAAGGGGTACCCTATTGGAGGTTCTCAATGATATGCAAATACTTATAGTGACAAGAACTTACCCGGGCCCTAAGTTGAGTATCCATGAGGTGTAGCCCTCATAGTCAAGGGACTTGAGATTGCCAACTTATACTTTGTCAAGCATATACTCCAGCTTTGCCACTTTAACCTTAATCACTTCAAGATGCTTATGATAGGGGCAATGAGGGCTGAAAGCTAATAAGTACCATAAATTTTGGAAGATCTTTTTGAAACTTGTAATCCCTTCCTTTACAAAAAGGCCTTTCTTCCATCATTATTTGAGTCTCCACTTTCTACCTTTAGGCACCATTAAGAGAGCATAGTTGTCATTCTGTGTGCAGTGTTCCAAAGCTTACTAATTGATGCATATTGTGTTATTACTTGTTCATGTGCTATTTATTTCTAGTCACCCTTGTGAACTTTGCAGATGTCCTATGCATCTATATTGCTACTCTATGAGGGACAAGCTAATTGCCACTATGCTATGTTTTCTGCATGTGAAACAAACAAATGTTTTTAATGCATATTATTCATGATCTTTGTTTGTAGCTTGCCATGTTGCATTCATAATTACTATGTCTTATTGTTAGAATTCCATTCTTTCATGCACATGTTTAGAGTTCTTTGATCCCAGCTTTCAATGCTTGGATCTTTATTATGAGGGTGCATGTCACCTCAAAAAATATTATTTTATCACTTACCTACTCGAGGGGCGAGCAGGAGTTAAGCTTGGGATCTTGTCGTTGGAAACGTATCTATAATTTTGATGCTCCATGCTTGTTTAGTATCTACTTTGCTTTACTTGTATACACCTTAAGGTGCTTTTTACATGTTTTACGGTACTAACCTATTAACAAGTTGCAACGATTGCCATATACTGTTTTATGCTGTTTTTGGTTTTAGAAAAGTTAGTAAAGAAATATTCTCGAGAATTGGACGGGATGAAGGAAAAATCAATAACTTTCCGTGGGGAACAAGAAGTCCAAAGGAGAGCTCGAGGCCGACCAGGAGGGCTAGACCCCCAGTGGCAGGTGGGCCCTACCCGCTGGATAGGGTTTGGCCGCCTCACTATCCCCCTTCGCCTATAAGAAGACCCTGATGCAGAAACCCTGAGGACCCGATCTATATTCCAAAAACTGTGTGTAGCCGCCGCCACCATTGTCCCTAGATCGGGATCGAGCTCTTCCTAGCACCACTTGGGAGGATCATCTCGGACGCCTTCTCTCCGGTATGATTTGTGAGTAGTTCCACCTTGGACTATGGGTCCATGTAGTAGCTAGATGGTTGTATCTCCTCCTTTGTGCTTTCATGTATAGATCTTGTGAGCTCCATTCATGATCAAGATCTAATCTATTTGTAATCATGCATGTTGTGTTTGCGAGGATCTGATGGATATTAAGATTATTATGTTTGTTTGATTAATGGTTCTATCTTTATGATTCTATCATGTCTGTGTTGTTTGTGATCTTGCATGCTCTCCATTGCTAGTAGTTATCTTGGCCAAGTAGTTGCTAGTGACTCCAAGAGGGAGTATTTATGCTCGATAGTGGATTCATGCCTCTAGTTTCAAGGAAGTGGCAATCTCTTGGTTGTAGATGTGTTGTTGCTACTAGGAGAAAACAACGGTCTCTTGTTCATGGAACATGTGGACTATTTACCTTACACACTTTGCTTAAAGAAGTTGTGCATTGCTTGCAACTTAATCTTTGGAGGGTTCGAATGATAACCTGAAGGTGGACTTCTAGTCATAGATGCAGTTGGATTACGGTCTATGTATATTGTTGTATTGCCCAATCAACTTCATAGGATCTTTCTAGCTAGTAATTGCATTGTTATGCCTTGCTCAGTTCCTGTCAATTGCCCTGCTGTAATTTGTTTACCCTTCATGCCATGTTGTTTATCTAAGGAGAGCACCTCTAGTAAACTATGGACCCCGGTCCTATCTTTACCATTGATACATCTTCCACTGTTAATTCTTTACTTGCTGCAAACCAGTACCTTCCACACCATACGTTTAATCCTTTGTTACAACAAACCGGTGAGCTTGACAACCTCACTGATTCGTTGGGACAGTGTTGTCTTGTCTCACGTTGCTTCCAACACCTGTGTGACGTTTCCTTCCTCCTTCTGGTTCGATAACCTCGGTTTCTACTGAGAGAGATCTTGCTGTTGTACTCTTCATACCTTGCTCTTGGGGTTTCCAACGAAGCACTCTTCCTCCCTGTTGAGTGTAGCATCACCCGTCCATCCATCCCTATGCCTACCGCGCTCATATCCTAATATTTGCCGCTACTGTTACTATTGCTCCTGTTTTACTGCTGCTAATGCTTTGCTGTTTCTACTACAAATTGTTGCTACTGATAAACTTCTGTGAGTAAGAACTATTTCTAGGTGTAGCTAAATTGACAACTCAGTAGTTAAGGCTTGCAAGTATTATTTGGCTCCCCTTGTGTCGAATCAATAAATTGGGTAATACTACCCGCGAAGAATGTTGCGATCCCCTATAATTGTGGGTCATCAAGACTATTTTCTGGCGCCGTTGCCGGGGAGCATAGCTTTATTTGTAAGTTCACTTGGATCTATTATTGTTCACTGCTACTCCTTTCATCATGGGGAAGTCTCGTGATGGAAAGTTTCCTATTTTACCATCCACTACAAGAAGAGGTACAGTCCTAAACACCTTTTTTGCTCTTGATTCGCCGTCTGTAATAAGTAAGTGTCACATCCCAAGATTTTCCAAATCTTGTAATGTGAAAAATAAATAAACAAAATAAATAATTTTTGAAATTTAGGGTGAAAAGAAACTTTTGTTTCTAAATGGAAACTTAAAATCCCATCTTGAACAAACTTTGGTTAAATATTTGAATCCAACTAAATTCAAATCAAGTGTAATGCAATCTTCATAAATGCATCTGGAAATTTAAACACTTGGAGAATAAACCAAAACCCTAAAACCCAAATGGAATAAAATCAATTCTAAGTTATCTCCAAGATCATGGATTGTATCCATATAAAAATTGGTCAAACAAACATTTCAAATTGATCAAGAATTACAAATAGAAATATTATAAAACCATAGAAATTGGTTTCACTTAATTTGGAGCCATGGATAAAATCTTATGAATTTTATAAGATAAGCAAATTTAATTTCCAAAGCTAATAAAGCACCTATCTATAAATCCATACCAAATGGTGAGTAAATAATCCTAAAGAGAGTTAAAAGGATAAACAAATATTAAATAATATTTTACCAATTGGAATCACCAAGTTTGGATCTATAAATAAAAGGATATGGTTTTTATAAGATAAAGATAGAAATATTAAATAAGGAATATTTAAAGACTAAATTAAATCTTGGCCTAATCCATTAAGCAAATGGAATGAATATAATCCAAATCCAAATAAAATAAAAGGATAAATAATTTCCAAATAAAATGGCATTAACCAAATTCTATTTGAATAAAGATAAAATCCCTATTAGAAATGATTAATTAAATCATTGGAAAATAATATTTGGAATTTAACCAAGTGGAATGAAATTTGTTTAATTAAACTTAAATAAGATCAAAGAAATCTTCCAAATAAAATTTATGGAATTAAAACTATATTTAATTTCATTGGAATAAAGACAAATACCCAATTTTTAATGATTAACAAATCATATTAAAAATATTCCAAATTATTCAAAGTGCATTATTTGACACCCTATTAAATGAATAAAACTTACTGAAAAGGTTTATGTGAAAAATTGAAATCAAATAAGGACTAAAAATATATTTGATATTAATTGAATTCAAAGCAAAGGCCTTGTTTTAAATAATTATTATACCCTAAAAAGAATAAATAAATTATTCTAAATTTGACTCTAAAATGAACTATTAAACAGTATTTGAAGCTACATAAACTTCGGTTGAAATTTGAAATTCAAAAGTTGTTTGAATTGATTAATCAAAATCAAAACAGAATATTAGAAATAGAAAAGGAAAAACAATGAGTACAAAAAAATGAAAAGGAGCAGCCCAGCCCAGCTAATCCCATCTGGCCCAGCAGCCCACCTCTCTCCTCTCTCCCCCGAAGCATTTTTCTCTCACTCACGAAACGACCCGCGCAGTGAATGACAACCAGGCCCCACTCTCCCTCTCTCTCTCTCACTGACGCTGAGCCCCACCTGCCAGCTCACCTTCTTCCCTTGCGACCTCTTCTTCCCCAAACCCAGCCACTGCCTTGATTTCTCTGCTTAAATCCACCTTAATTCCGTGATTATTCCTCGCCGTGACCACGCAGTATTAAACGCCTGCTCCTCCTCTTTCATTTTCCCTAGACATCGCCTCCCCACTGCCCCTAGGCTGCTCGAATGGGTCCACACACCGCTGATCGCCGACGCACTGGCGGCGATTCCCCGACCTCGTCGCTCTCGCCTCCTCGACCACATGGCGTGCTCTCCGTCACCGGCGCACCTAACGATGGCCGTGGCTTTCGCTCGCGCCCTAGAATGTCGCCTCGACGACGCCACGCGCCACCGCCGACATCAACTCCGCGACTTCTGGTAACACTCGGCCTCTCTTCCCCTTCACACGCGTGCACTCGCCACTCTTCCGCATGTCGACCATGCTCCTTTTCTGGCGTACTCTGTAGCCTCGCCATCAACGACGATACGGCGCAAGCGGTGACAACGACTCCGACGAGCAGCCCCTCGAGTAGCCGACCCCACCTCGAGTAGCCCCTCGACGAGCCGACCCCACCTCGAGCTTCAACAAGTCTCTGCGAGCCTGGTAAGCCTCACCAACCTCTCCCTCGCTTCCTACTTCGCCGGCGACACCACTGACAGAGAGCACGCCGCCACTCGCCGCCACCAGCGCCGCCACTTGTTGGTTGTTTGATTATCATCCGTTAGATTTAGATCGCAAGGCTACGAATTGATGACTGAAGCGAACCGTTATGTTCAATCTGTGTCGCACGATTCAGTTAGATCCAACGCCCCACACAGCACGATCCGCACGAACCGTTTTCGACAAATCAGAACAGCCCACGTGGCCCTACCTATTGTTATAAAAACAGATTTGATCTATTTGTTGTTCAATTTTGTAAAATTCATAACTTTCAAACCACACGTCCAAATTTTGCAAATTTTATATCAATGGAATCAGAAAATCAATTACTTTCTGACCATGCACTTTGTTTAGTAAATTGCTTCTGTTAAATTGATTGTTTTTGCAGAAACTTGTGTAGGCATATTTTGGATATAAAATTTGCTCTAAAATTATTTTAATGATAAAAACCTTTGGCAAATGGTTTGTTTTGAACCTACTGACCCTAGAAATCAATTTGTGGTATCAAAACATATTTTGTGAAGCAAGAGAATAAAACTTTGAATTAAAGCATTTCTAGTCAAATAAAAATATTGTTTATTTGTTGAAAACACTTTTTGGAGGAAAACTTTGGGGAAATGATTTGATTTAAACTCTCTGACCCTAAACACAAAGATTTATGTTTTGAAAACATATTTTGTGAACCCTATAAATTTATTGCTTTGCTAAAGGCAATTCTAACCACATAAAATATTGATTTGGTTTAAAAATGGTTTATAGGTAAAATCTTTTGCAAATAGTTTTGCCACTTTATAAAATGACCAATAAAGAAACCACTTTTGTAAATAAAACAATGTTTGGCAATGTTGCATGCATTGTTTTGTTTCTATTATTTTATGTGATGATGCTTGAATGGTAGATTGAAATATTGCTTGCTTGATTGAATTGTAGTGATTTGAAGAGTGTGAATATTGCAAGATAAAGGAGTGAACTTATATTCTCTACCAACAAGTCAAGTGATGCTTCATACTTTTGTCCCATTATTTTCACTATGCATTAGTGATATTTCTAACTAGGACTTGCATGGAATTTTTCTAAGTGTAAACTATGCCATGGGAAATCCTATTAGATTAAACCTTAGTAGAATTCTCCTAAGTTAAGATTCCTACTACTATCATGCTTATCTTAGCTAGTAGAAAACAAGGGTGGATTATATTCATACTATGGAATATTTCTAAGTCAAGGACTTGTGTTTTGTTTAATAAAACAACTAAGTGAATGAATCACCTGGGTGGAATGGAAGGAATGGTTTGTGTTGAGTGGTTACACAAGGCCCATTTCTATGGTTTCCTTGTGTATCACACTTGTGGATGGCCACCCAAGAACAAAGAGATTTGAGATGTCAAATGTTGAGAAGCTTCAAGTGCATCCACTTGGCATTATGGGCTCTGCCTGGATCATATAGGTTGCAATAACTTAGCCAAATGGACAGTTGGTGGTAGGGGATGATAGATTGGAACACGTCCATTCTGGTCTAAGGGAAGGCTTCTAAAAGATCTTGTCTTGGGAAACCAAGTCTTGTGGGGAAAGTGCACCACCTCTACAGAGTGTAAAATCTAAGTACTTAGCCATGTCCCTGGTAAAGGACAATTTGAGCATCAAGACATGGAAGCTATCAAGAATCTCCTCATCCAAATTTCTAAGTTAAAAACTTGTGGTTGAACAAGGGTTAAAGGATCACCAATTTCTATTGGGAGATGCCTTGGGTGATTTTGTCAAGCAAAAACTTAGTGTTTTCAAATGATAAGGAAAAACTATTTTGAGTAAAGAAAGCCTAAGATCCACTTAGACAAATGCATATAGATGATAGACTCCACTATACTACCATAGTATCACTTGCCAATACAATTCAAATGTATTGACCCTTGTGGCTGTAACTTATTATGTTGCAGGTTTGTTTGATGTTAGTGAAGTTTATTGATTAGGATTACAAGTCTACAACCAACATGACTTCCTGTGGCACTTTGAAGATGAAGGACCCCATGCTATTGTTATATTCTGCATTGTAATGAGATAGCCAAATGATCTATGTAAGATGTAATAAATTATTTTATTCTTGGTTATAAAGTTGTATTATGACCTTTGTTTCTTGATATTACATCTTAACTGTGGATGCTAGCTATTGATCCAGGGACTAGCATTGTAAACACATGGATCTCTACCTTATTAAAGGTTGGGAACTCTACAGATGGTATCGAGCATTGTGTTGCCTGTAGGATTTGTAAACCTAGGATTGGACAAACCCCTTAGAAAAATAGGAGTTGTATTTGTTCCAAAACTTATTTACAAACAATCTTGTATACTCTTTCCTCAACCTTTTTGGTTTTGATTCTACACCTATTCTACTTCAACTTAATGGACAAAGTCTACCCCATGGACAAAGACTTCAACATGAGCAAAGGACTTCACCAACTCAAGTGATTTCAACCTTATTCTCAACAAGGACTTCAACTTGGATATCACTAAGGACTACAAATGAGAAAAGAAATGTTACTCAAGAATTGAAGACTAAGGAAACACAACTTAGAAGGAACCATCATCACCTTGAAGTTTTGAGACCAAGATGCAAGAAATTCTCTAAGGATACAAACATCTTGTTCATGAAGAATCAACTAAGAAGGAAGGAATGATCTCAAGTGAACCATATAGTTGGTCCACCATGTTTAGTTTAAATTAAACCCACCAACTTATGTGGTGTAACAAAAATAGTTTTGTTGCCTTAAAATGTGCTTGAACTTTGTTGTTTGAGTGGAATGTTTGTTTGTGATTGATTGCACATTGCTTGTGTGAATTGTGATGTGTGCGATTAGAACTATTTCCTTAGAAATCTTTTGCCCACTCTAATCCCAATCCAACCCAAACAGATGACTACTCCAAGAGACTCCAACATCAATAATGGTGACAAAAACAACCAAGAGATTCACATGAGAGATCAACTACTAGCAAACCAAACCCAGTTGAACCAAGTGACAGCTCAATTTTTAGCCAACACTAGTGAGTTAGATCCAACCATGCAAAGGTTTTTGGAAACCCAAACCCAATGGTTGCATAAGGTGACAGATCAAATGATCAACATGGGAGGCAACTCTTCCCAAGGATTTTGTGACAACAAGGATGTCAAGGATGATATTCTAGAAGGAACCCAAGCTTGCAATATTTTTGTAGACAAGGATCACACTTCCAAAGAGCATGAAGATCAATGCCCCAATTGTGAAGAGAAACATTCAACTGACCAATGCCCCACATCTCAAGCTACTTGTTTCCTATGTGAAGGAAATAATCATGTCCCTATCCAATGTCCCATCTATTCCATAGTTCAAAAAAGGAAACAAGGTGGAGTGCAACAACATATTGCAGACTTCCATGAAGGAACAACTTCTACCAAGAAGAATGAAGGCAAAGTCAAAACCATGCATCATAAGGCCAAATCCAAAGTATCCACAAAGTGTTGCTACTCTTGTGAAGAAGAAGGTCATATCTCTAGTAACTGCCCCAAGAAGAGAGAAAGATTTCCCACCTTTGTGGTGAAGTATGAAGAGCATGAAGTAGAAGAACTCCTAGCTTTGGAGAGACCCAAAAATAAGAAGAAGGACATAAGCCAGTTGCAATGTTACAATTGCAAAGAAATGGGACACTATGCTAGTGATTGCCCAGTAAAGAAGAAGAACCAAGGAAATAAACAAGAGGGATTGATACCAAAGAAGAAGAAGGATAATAGCCAAGTGATGTGTTTCAAATGCAAAGAGCTAGGCCATTATGCAGACAAGTGTCTAGAGAAGCTTCATCAAAATCCCAAGCAAGCCAAGATGTAATCTAGTTAGAAAAATTTTAAGGGTGGTAGTACCCTAGTTGTTTTGGAGCTAACTTGTAACTCTTAGCCTTCCCAAATCTCGGGACGTGATTTATTTTAAGGGTGGTAGCCTGTCACATCCCAAGATTTTCCAAATCTTGTAATGTGAAAAATAAATAAACAAAATACATAATTGTTGAAATTTAGGGCGAAAAGAAACTTTTGTTTCTAAATGGAAACTTAAAATCCCATCTTGAACAAACTTTGGTTAAATATTTGAATCCAACTAAACTCAAATCAAGTGTAATGCAATCTTCATAAATGCATCTGGAAATTTAAACACTTGGAGAATAAACCAAAACCCTAAAAAACAAATGGAATAAAATCAATTCCAAGTTATCTCCAAGATCATGGATTGGATCCATATAAAAATTTGTCAAACAAACATTTCAAATTGATCAAGAATGACAAATAGAAATATTATAAAACCATAGAAATTGGTTTCACTTAATTTGGAGCCATGGATAAAATCTTATGAATTTAATAAGATACGGAAATTTAATTTCCAAAGCTAATAAAGCACCTATCTATAAATCCATACCAAATGGTGAGTAAATAATCCTAAAGAGAATTAAAAGGATAAACAAATATTAAATACTATTTTACCAATTGGAATCACTAAGTTTGGATCTATAAATAAAAGGATATGGTTTTTATAAGATAAAGATAGAAATATTAAATAAGGAATATTTAAAGACTAAATTAAATCTTGGCCTAATCCATTAAGCAAATGGAATGAATGGAATCCAAATCCAAATAAAATAAAAGGATAAAGAATTTCCAAATAAAATGGCATTAACCAAATTCTATTTGAATAAAGATAAAATCCCTATTAGAAATGATTAATTAAATCATAGGAAAATAATATTTGGAATTTAACCAAGTGGAATAAAAGTTGTTTAATTAAACTTAAATAAGATCAAAGAAATCTTCCAAATAAAATTTATGGAATTAAAACTATATTTAATTTCATTGGAATAAAGACAAATACCCAATTTTTAATGATTAACAAATCATATTAAAAATATTCCAAATTATTCAAAGTGCATTATTTGACACCCTATTAAATGAATAAAACTTACTGAAAAGGTTTATGTGAAAAATTGAAATCAAATAAGGACTACAAATATATTTGATATTAATTGAATTCAAAGCAAAGGCCTTGTTTTAAATAATTATTATACCCTAAAAAGAATAAACAAATTATTCTAAATTTGACTCTAAAATGAACTATTAAACAGTATTTGAAGATACATAAAGTTCGGTTGAAGTTTGAAATTCAAAAGTTGTTCGAATTTATTAATCAAAATCAAAACAGAATATTAGAAATAGAAAAGGAAAAACAATCAGTACAAAAAAATGAAAAGGAGCCGCCCAACCCAGCTAAGCCCATCTGGCCCAGCAGCCCACCTCTCTCCTCTCTCCCCCGAAGCGTTTTTCTCTCACTCACGAAACGACCCGCGCAGTGAATGACAACCAGGCCCCACTCTCCCTCTCTCTCTCACTGACGCTGAGCCCCACCTGCCAGCTCACCTTCTTCCCCGCCATAACCTATTCTTCCCCCAACCCCGCTGCCGTTGCTGCACTGATTTCTCTGTTTAAATCCGCCTTAATGCCGCGATTATTCCTCGCCGTGACCACGCAGCATTGAACACCTGCTCCTCCTCTTTCATTTCACCCAGACATCGCCTCCCCACTTCCCCTAGGCGGCTCGAATTGTTCCACACACCGCTGATGCGCGCCGACGATTCAGCCGACTCCGTCGCCCCTCGCCTCCTCGACCACACAAGCGTGCTCTTCGTCACCAGGCGCACCTAACAGTAGCCGTAGCTCGTTCGCTCGCGCCCTAGAACGTCACCTCTGACGACGCCAATGCGCCACCGCCTTCGGCATCAACTCCGGCCACTTCCCTGGTAACACTCTGACTGCCCCTCTTCTCCTCCTTCACACGCGTGCACTCGCCACTCTCCCGCATCTAACCATGCTCCCCTTTTTCTCTGGCATGCTCTGTAGCCTCGCCATCAATGACGCCTGAGCGCAACCGACGGTGACAACGACTCCGGCGAGAAATTGTCGACCACCCCGTGCGCCCCTCTAGTAGCCGACCCCACCTCGAGCTTCAACAAGTCTCTGCGAGCTTGGTAAGCCTCGCCAACCTCTCCCTCGCTTCCTACTTCGCCGGCGACACCACTGATAGAGCGCACGCCGCCACTCGCCGCCGCCAGCGCCGCCACTTGTTGGTTGTTTGATTATCAGCCGTTAGATTTAGATCGTAAGGCTACGAATAGATGAATGAAGTGAACCGTTATGTTCAATCTGCCGCGATTGATTAGATCCAACACCCCTGCGGCACGATCCGCACGAACCGTTTTCGATGAATCGAACAGCCCACGTGGCCACCTATTGTTATAAAACAGATTTGATCTATTTGTTGTTCAATTTTGTAAAATTCATAACATTCAAACCACCGTCCAAATTTTGCAAATTTTATATCAATGGAATCAACAAATCAATTACTTAGCGACCATGCACTTTGTTTAGTATGCTTCGTTAAATTGATTGTTTTGCAGAAACTTGTGTAGGCATATTTTGGATATAAAATTTGTTCTAATATTATTTTAATGATAAAACCTTTGGCAAATGGTTTGTTTTGAACCCTCTGACCCTAGAAATCAATTTGTGGTATCAAAAACATAATTTGTGAAGCAAGAGAATAAAACTTTGAATTAAAGCATTTCTAGTCAAATAAAAATATTGTTTATTTGTTGAAAACACTTTTGGAGGAAAACTTTTGGGAAATGATTTGATTTAAACTCTATGACCCTAAACACAAAGATTTATGTTTTGAAAACATATTTTGTGAACCCTATAAAATTTATTGCTTTGCTAAAGGCAATTCTAACCACATAAAATATTGATTTGGTTTAAAAATGGTTTATAGGTAAAATATTTTGCAATTAGTTTTGCCACTTTATAAAATGACCAATAAAGAAACCACTTTTGTAAATAAAACAATGTTTGGCATGCTTGCATGCATTGTTTTGTTTCTATTATTTTATGTGATGATGCTTGAATGGTAGATTGAAATATTGCTTGCTTGATTGAATTGTAGTGATTTGAAGAGTGTGAATATTGCAAGATCAAGGAGTGAAATTATATTCTCTACCAACAAGGCAAGTGATGCTTCATACTTTTGTCCCATTATTTTCACTATGCATTAGTGATATTTCTAAGTAGGACTTGCATGGAATTTTTCTAAGTGTAAACTATGCCATGGGAAATCCTAGTAGATGAAACCTTAGTAGAATTCTCCTAAGTTAAGATTCCTACTACTATCATGCTTAGCTTAGCTAGTAGAAAACAAGGGTGGATTATATTCATACTATGGAATATTTCTAAGTCAAGGACTTGTGTTTTTTTTAATCAAACAACTAAGTGAATGAATCACCTGCGTGAAATGGAAGGAATGGTTTGTGTTGAGTCGTTACACAAGGCCCATTTCTATGGTTTACCTTATGTATCACACTTGTGGATGGACACCCGAACAAAGAGATTTGAGATGTCAAATGTTGAGAAGCTTCAAGTGCGACCACTTGGCATTATGGGCTCTGCACGGATCATATAGGTTGCAATAACTTAGCCAAATGGACAGTTGGTGGTAGGGGATGATAAGTTTGAACGCGTCCATTCTAGTCTAAGGGAAGGCTTCTGAAAGATCTTGTCTTGGGAAACCAAGTCTTGTGGGGAAAGTGCACCACCTCTACAGAGTGTAAAATCTAAGTACTTAGCCATGTCACAGTAAAGGACAATTTGAGCATCAAGACATGGAAGATATCAAGAATCTCCTCATCCAAATTTCTAAGTTAAAAACTTGTGGTTGAACAAGGGTTAAAGGATCACCAATTTCTATTGGGAGATGCCTTGGGTGATTTTGTGAAGCAAAAACTTAGTGTTTTCAAATGATAAGGAAAAACTATTTTGAGCAAAGCAAGCCTAAGCTCCACTTAGCCAAATGCATATAGATGATAGACTCCACTATACTACCATAGTATCACTTGCCAATACAATTCAAATGTATTGACCCTTGTGGCTGTAACTTATTATGTTGTAGGTTTGTTTGATGTTAGTGAAGTTTATTGATTAGGATTACAAGTCTACAACCCACATGACTGCCTGTGGCACTTTGAAGATGAAGGACCCCATGCTATTGTTATATTCTGCTGCATTGTAAGGAGATAGCCAAATGAGCTATGTAAGATGTAATAAATTATTTTATTCCTGGTTATAAAGTTGTATTATGACCTTTGTTTCTTGATATTACATCTTAACTATGGATGCTAGCTATTGATCCAGGGACTAGCATTGTAAACACAGGGATCTCTACCTTATTAAAGGTTGGGAACTCTATAGAACTCTACACCACCACCACATACTCATGCTAGACACACTGCTACTACTGCTGAGTCTGAAACTGCTTTTGATGGTCATGATGTTACTTCTACTGTGGTTGATGCGAGTGGTTCATTAGGTCCTTTCCTAGATACTACTATGGCTGGTCTAGGAAATACTAAAACTCCTAGTGAAGACACTGTTACACCTATTAGCTCACCTAAGTCTAGAGAGAGTTATGATATTAATGATGGTTACATTGAGTTCACTGATGAATTTGTTGAAGAGTGCCGAAACACACATGGTACTAGTGCTATTAAGAGTCTCCTTGCTAGACGTACTATTATTCCTAAGTTGTCCTCTGATCCTAAGTTTTCCACCTCTCCCTTAGATATTAAAGATAAAGATTATGATTTTTCTCTTGATTTATCCTATTTGGACATTGTTGAGAAAGAACCTTTTTGTGGACTGAAAATGAGAGTGATGTGGCTCATAAGAATGAGCTTTCTACTATGAGAGCTTCATTACGTGATGATTTTAAGATGCTTAAGTACTTTGTTACAAAGATCTTCCCCTTTTCACTAAAAGGAGAAGCTAGGGCTTGGTTTAATAGATTTCCTCCTGGTTCCATTGATAGCCCTGATTGTTTGTTTGATTGCTTCTTTCTTCCAGAAATATTTTCCTCCCAGTGCTAGACATGCTGCTTTTGAGAGACTTTTTGATTTTAAGCGGGAGAAGAAGAGAAATTTCTGAGTCATGGACAAGGTTACGTGCCTTAATTCATGCACATCTGGATGCCCATTACCTAAAATGAGCTTCTTGATATTTATTATAATGTACTAACTGGTGATTCTAGGACCTACCTAGATAGCTTTCTTGATTGTGTTTTCGGAAAATAACTCCTGGATGTTGAAGAATTAATGGCTAAGATAAGAAAGAATTATGATGATTGGACTTCAAGCCCAGCTAAATCGCTGAGCCTATTACTCCTGCACCAGTTTTGCCTGAACCAGATCCAATACCAACACCAAATAAGAGGGTAGTTATTGCATTAAATGATGAAGTGATGAAGGAAGCTAAGAAATGTCTTAAGGAGAAAGGTATTAGAGCTGAAGATGTGAAGAATCTACCTCCTATGGAATAATTATGTAAGCCAATTCCCCACTCATCCAGTATTGAGGTACACTCTCTCCAACACTTTGATGAAGGTGATATTCCTTATAGTAAGCCTCTGGTCAATGTTTAGAGGAACTTGACACATTTATTGTTAAACAAGGTAATTTTAATAAACAAGTTCAGAATCATTTATTGGAAAACTCTAGAGCCATTAAAGAGTTGAAAGATATTGTGGAAAGAACTTCTAATGATATTAAAATGCTTTGTAAACACTTTAAATGGTTAAAACCCAACTTTATCAACTTACTAAGGTACAAAAGGATATGCTAGTTAATGCCTCAGGAGATAAACATGCTTATGGAATTAGAACTAGGAGTTGTATAGATACTCAAGATCCCTTATATCTAGAAGGACACCCTAAAAGAATTGAGCAGGATTCTCAACAAGGTGAGAGTAGTGGTAGTCCTCGTAAGAGAAAGAAAAAGAAACATAAGGTAGTTGAGGAATCAGTTGAACCTGCTGTAGATCCTAATAGTATACTGTCTCGATCTTTGAAACTAAGAGTGGTAATGGTAATAATGATGCTCCTGATAAGCAGGAAGGTGAGGAAGAACCTAAGAAGCACACTAAGAACACTAGGTACAAAAAGAAAGATTTTATTGCTAAGAAACATGGTAGTGAGAGAGAACCTTGGGTGTAGAAACCTATGCATTTTCCATGTAAGAAACACAAGTCAAAGGAGGAAGAACACTACAACAAGTTTTGTGAGTGGATGAAACCTTTATTTTTGCAAATTCCTTTGACTGATGCTATTAAGTTGCCTCCTTATTCAAAGTATATGAAGGATATTATCTCTAATAAAAGGAAGATTCCTAATGAGGAAATTTCTACTCTGCTTGCTAATTATTCCTTCAATGGTAAGGTTCCAAAGAAACTTGGTGATCCAGGTATACCAACTATTCCTTGCTCTATTAAGAATAATTATGTTAGAACTGCTTTATGTGATTTGGGAGGTAGAGTTAGTGTTATGCCTTTTTCTCTCTACAATAGAATCCATCTAGAAAAGTTGATACCAACTGATATATCTTTGAAAATGGCTGATAAGTCAACTACTATTCATGTTGGTATATGTGAGGATGTTCCTGTTCAAGTGGCTCATAATTGCTTGGTTTTAATTGATTTTGTTGTGCTTGAAATGCCTGAAGATGATAATATGTCTATTATTCTTGGGAGACCTTTTCTTTATACCACAGGTGCTATCATCAATTGCAATCAAGGAAAAGTAACATTCAATATTAATGACAAAGAGCATACTGTTTATTTCCCCAAGAAGGTTGTTAAGAGCTATTGCCTAAATTCCATTGAAAATATTGAGAGCATCAAGGTTGGAGAAATATATTGTCCCATTCCACAAGAAAATTTTGAAACTATTATGATTGGGACCATTGCTATCAAGTATGAGGTAACATAATCATGGAATGCAAAGTTTTGTTTCATATAAAATTGTTTTGGTAACAAGACTTCATCAACCTTGTTAACAAAAGGATTTTAATGAACAAAATAATGTTTTCACTGTGGTTGTACTTGCTTTCTTTTATTTTCTCCTTCCTAGTCTTTGCCTTTTATTTTGCTAGCTTTGGTTTTGTTAGTTGTTTGCTTGTTAGAGTGTCTTAGAACTTCTATAGTTTGGCTTTTGAGTTTGATTTTGCTTATTCTAGAAAAACTATTTACGTGAGAAAATCAATTTTCATACCCTCAAAATTGGCCAAAATAAAGTTTTCGAAAAATTTCAGAAAATTCAAAATAAATTTTCCTCGAAAAAGGCGTGGGACACTGGTGACCCGGGGCCACCCAAGCACCCACACCCCTAGTGGGCTTGGCCCTCCTACAGGTGGCGCCTGGGTGGGGTGTGGCCCACCTAGGCCCCTCCAAAGTGTCTCCTCCCAGCCATCTTCTTTCTCTCTCCCAAAAAACACCGGAAAACTTGATCAAGATCGAGTTCCTGCTGTTCTTGCTCGCGATTTTCGATATCCTTGCTCAGCCCCTCTTTGCTGTTGATTTTTGGAGAGATTGCTCCTTGGTATGTGCATCCTCCACTTGTCCAATTAGATTTGTGATTGATAGATTGTATCTTGAGTATTTTGCTGCTATAGGTGACATGTTGTGTGAGCTTGCATGCTTGTTCTATGCTTAGAGATTTCATTTGATGCATGTGTAGCCCTATAGCAATTTCCTATAGTAGTTTCTCATCATTTATCAACTTGGAAATCACTTGGTTTGATGTTTGTCTAAAAATTTCAGAAAAGAGTGGTCATGGACAACCACACATTTGGAGAGATATTTGAGGGTGATGCACCTAGGAGGGCAAGGCCTTCAATATCATCCTCCCGAGCCAGGCCCTCATACAATGAGGATCTCATTACTCCACGATTCAGTGACGAGGGAGATGAGGGGGATGCTCACCCTTCCACCTTTCCTTGCCCAACCTTTTTGCGGGCTGCTGGGATTCTTGATGATTTTACAACCTTGGTTCAGAGGGCTGGACTAACAAGACTTATGCAGGATGAGAGCGTGAAATATGCTACGCTCATTAAAACATTTGTGGAGAGGTTCACCTTTACTAACAACATGTTCAAGCCAGATGTTTCTTTCAAAATTTATGGCAGGTCTTATAACATGACATTGAAGAAATTTTGTGAGGCCCTGGGACTTGGTACAACTGGGTCAACAAAGAAGATTCTAGCTCAACCCGTTGATTTGTTGGAGCTCTACCGCGGGATAACCAATGATGATGACCGTAGAGCTTAACGGGGATAGATAAGAAATATTCAACTCCCAGCCATCAGGTACTTTGCTTACTATCTTGCTACTAGTGTTCTTGGTAGGGAAAACACTAGTAATATTTCCAACTATCATTTGGCATTCTTAACCGCTGCGCTCAACAATGAAACTAAGTATAACCTTGGTTCTCTCATTGCTCATCGCTTAACTGCTAAGGGACCCATTTATGGGGGAATTATTGTTGCACGTGTTTCTACTGCCTTGGACCTTGCTGTTGATCCAAATGATACAGTTTTGGCCCCTCAGAGGCTTGATCTTGCTGCCATGAAGGCACATCACTTTGTCACCACTAGCTCTACTATTGAGAACTTGGTTTATAGAATGTTGTTTATTGATGGGGAAGAGAGAGAGAGAGAGAGAGATCCCTCTCCCCCAAACCACTTTGTTCAGTATTTCTCAGGGACCTTTGTCACGCTCCAAGGAGGATATGGTTGACAAGCTGCACGTTCTTGGTTTCCATGGACACTATCAGGGGGAAGCGCCCTCATACGACCCCTCTGTATACTACACAGGGGAGTCCTCGAACTCGTACCAGGACGAGGGAGCCTCCTCGTCGTACTACAGAGGTGCACCTACTTGGGCACCATGGGATTGAGCCCCACTTAGGCCAAAATCCTAAGCTTGGGGGGAGGTATACCGACATCACACTCATCTATATATTATGTTCAGTCGGTTCTTTGTATATCCATTGTTTGCTTTCTTTTTGGTTTTTGTTTCTCTTGGTTTGTTTCTTTTATTTGGTTTGCCTTAAAGAAAAATCCAAAAAGATTTTGCTTTGTTCGGTTTGTTTTTGCTTTGTTTGCTTGTTTAAAAAAAATCGAAAACACCAAACATATTTGTTGTTCTTCTTTGGTTTTGTGAGTTCTTTGCAGGTTTCAGCCGTCCTCAGTGGATTTTTGTTTCATGTTATTATTCAAGTCACACAAGTGAAGGGCAATAATAAAGATTAAGACAACTTGAGGTGTTGTAAGAGGCTGGTAACGAACTCTATTTGTTTTCATTTTTGTACATATACTCTTCATTGTGAGCATGCTTAGTATATTCTTTGTAAGGAGTATGTTACTGATGGATGCTTTGTAGTTTTTGCTCGTCTATGATTAGCTCCATATTGCTAATAGTTTGTAGTATGTCATATGAATGTTTGCTTGCATTGTTTTATTCATATTTTGGTATGATACTATGATATCCTCCTCTGAATGTTTCATGTGAATCGACTTGGCACATGCTCACGCATGCATATGACTAAACAATAGTCAGTAAGCCTCGATGATTTATTTTTGCCTCAGAGTTCTTGTATCACTTTCATGCCATAATTAGTCATGTTTTGTTGCAAGCATGATTATGATAGTTATTGCTCTCTCGTTTGTCGCTCCCTCTCTTTTGCTAGCCTTCACTTGCACTGAGTATGAGCTCTACTTGTGCTTCCAACTCCCCAAAACCAATGTTGCCAATAGTGTCCACCATACCTACCTATTAGCATCATTTGCTATTTCAGTGCATATTCTATATGCCTTATTTTCTTCAAATAAAATGTTTGTCATTTTGAGGAAGTTAGTTAGTAAAGCTCTCACGAACTTGATGGCACACTTTATTCCTTGCACTTAATAATCCTGAACTATTGTGACCTTTCCATGAAAGTTATATGCTTGCAAATTATATGCTGGGAGTTAGCAGAACCCGTGCTGTCACGGGGAACCTTTTCAACACTTTTTGGATATCCTATCTAGTTGATACCTTGCTCTTTTGTTTGCGGATGTCGACGATGTGAAATAAAATGGGAGCTTCTGAGTTCATGGAGTATATATATGTGTTAGAGAAACGCTAGCCTAAGCCATGCCCAATCATGGTGGAAACTTGCAGCATCACCATAATGAGCATCTATGAAGCATCCTCAATAAAAATCTACGCACATAGTAAATAAAAAGATCACTGAGATGCTCATTGTCTGCTTGCCTTGTCGTTTTGATCACGGGATAGCTCCTGTATCATGTGGAAGGGGTACCCCGTTGGCGGTTCTCTATGATATGCATGTATGTACAATGACAAGAAATTGCAGGTAACCAAAGTTGAGTAGCATGGAGAGCGGCCCTCGTACTCAAGGGACTTGGGATTTCCAGTTTATGGTCTGTCAAGCATATAACTCAGATTGGACCTCACTTTCACCTTAACCATATAAAGATGCCTATGATAGGGGCAATGAGATCTCAAAGCTAGTGAGTACCTTACTTTCAGCATTTGGAAGCCTTTCAAACTTTACAAAACCTTTTCACTTCCTTGTTGAGTCACCACTTATTATATGAGCACCTTCTTGAGAGCATAGTTGTCATTCTTGTGTTTGTCTCAAAACTTGGTTAATTATGTCATGACTTTGATGCTTGTATCTCTGATATTTTTACTTCTAGTCTTCACTTGAACTTCAGAGGTGCCTTGGCACTTACATTGTGATCTACAAATGAAGGAAAGCGAGATACCACTCTATCATACCTTACTATGAGCATTGCAATGTTGCTTATGTTTATGTTCCATGCTACTTATTATTATTGAGTTGGTTTCTCTTCATAGCTTGCAATGACTATTGAGTAGACTTGGTTGGATGCTTCTTATTATGAATGGTTTAAGCATCTACTCCTGTGCTGAGAATATCTACATCATATGGAGCAAATGTGTTCGTGAAAGTTCTTTTATCGCACTCAGGTTTCAACTGAATTGCTTGAGGACAAGCAATAAGCTAAGTTTGGGGGGAGTTGATACGTCCAAAACGTATCTACTTTCCTGAACACCTTTTCTATTGTTTCTCCTCTAAATTTGTGTGATTTGGATACAACTAACACGGACTGACGCTATTTTCAGTAATTACCTTGGTGTCTAGTTTTTGTGCGAAAATCAACTTTCGGAAAATCCGGAAAATATGCCAAAAATTATATTCCGCCAGAAGATCCATGGAGCCAGAAGAAGAAACGGAATGGAGGCCTAGGGGGCCACACCCCTGCCAGGCGCGGGTGGGCCTAGCCTATGCCTAGGGGTGCACCAGGCACCCCCTCGGGCTCCCTCTTCGCCTATAAGTTACCCCTTGACCTAAAAACTGAGGGGAGGGGTCGACGTTTTTAAAGAAAGAGTTCCGCTACACCGCCACCACCATTAGCCGCGTTTCGGATCCAGAAACTTCGTTCTGGCACCCTGCCGGGACGAGGAATTTGGGGAGGATCATCGCCATCGCCATCACCAATGCCTCTCCATCAACCATCGATTTTTCCCTCATCGATGAGTGAGTAATCCCCCACTGTAGGCTATGGGGATGGTAGGGATTGTATGAGTTCTATCATGTAATCGAATAAGATTGTTAGGGCATAGTGCCTAGTATCTCTATTAGTGTTATTTGACTTTGTTGCAACTTGTTGTGCTTAATTCTTGTCACTATGGCCTGAGTGCCATGATCTCAGATCTGAGCTTATTATTGAACCATTATGATAGTATTGTTTGTGATCTTACCTGCAAGTTGTGTACACATATCATTGTCCGGATCCAAAGGCCCCGAAGTGACAGAAATTGGGATAACCGGAGGGGATGGCTATGGTGTGAGGATCACATGTGTTCATAGAGTGTTAATGCTTTGCTCCAGTGCTCTATTAAAAGGAGCACCTTAATTGCCAGTAGTTCCCTAGAGGCCCCGCTGCCACGGGCTGGCTGGACAAAAGATGTTGTGCAAGTTCTCATTGCGAGCACACATGACTATATATGGAGCACATGCCTAGGATTGTTTAGTACTTGGATGCTTTATTCTCATTTATCTACAATGCCCTAGATCTTGAAGCTACATGTTTAGACTCGTCCATGCAACACCCGTCCATCCATCCCTATGCCTACCGCGCTCATATCCTACCATTTGCTGCTACTGTTACTATTTCTCCTATTTTACTGCTGCTGTTGCTACTACAAACTGTTGCTACTGATAAACTTCTGTGAGTAAGAACTATTTCCAGGTCCACCTGAATTAACAACCCAGTTGTTAAGGCTTGCAAGTATTCTTTGGCTCCCCTTGTGCGAATCAATAAATTGGGTAATACTACCTGCGAAGACTGTTGCGATCCCCTATACTTGTGGGTCATCATCACGCTTCATACCAGAGCCTGGCATGATGATGAAGAAGGCCTCCGGGATGATCTCCCCTCCGGTAGGGTACCGGGAAGAGCTTCAGATCCCCTGATATGCCCAATTTGCATCACCATTATATATCATAATATACCTCTATTCATTGATATTTGTCTTATTATGAGGTATTACTTATGGCTTTTCATCTGTTTATGCATTTTGGATGATTCTTGGAGGATGGACTGCCTGCGGTGACCCAGCATACCACTGCATGATGTAATACACTATAGTCGTTGACATAACACCAATGGAACACCGTTCCATCCACATTATATCCCTCGGAGAGGTACAACAGAAACATCGCGGGTCCAAGACAAAACTTTAGATTACATATAACAGATTACAAAAGATCCAGAGAATCTTCCTCGAACAATGAGGAATATTATACAGAAAGAACCAGAAAGATCCATTCGGAGTTTACCTCAAGAGTACTACTTATAAGAATATATATATAAGGCTTGAAAGTGCTACTATAGTCCTGTTCTACAGAAGTAGGTTTTAGATTCTAGGAGTTTTATTGATATTCTACGCTTCAGCTTGTCTTCGATAGCTTCAGGTAAGGTCTTCGACCTCGTTGATCTCCCTCAGATATCTTCAACTCTTCAAGTAACTTATTTCCTGGGAACGCCATTGGTTTCTCCGAGATCTAGCAAGGGTTAAGAATATACTTTGAGTACGAGCGTACTCAGCAAACTCACTAAAGAGAAGTGTTTGATGCACTATCTACAGCCACAGACCATAGGTCGTAGGCAATGCAAGTTTTCATAAACATTTCTTCAAAGGTTGCTTTTATTCTGAAAAGCTATGTCCATCAGCCTTCACGGGTTTACCAGAACTTTCATGGAGTTCCTTTCCCGCAGCGTTCGCAGCTCCTTCCCGGAACAGGGAGTAACAAGTTACAGTTCTTACACTCTGCAGAGGTGCGTTACTTTACCCATGAGAGATCTTAGCTTTGTTGCACATCCGAGTTATAGGCTCGTTCACACTTCCTTGGTATGAGGCCTAGACTAAGATCGAAGCCAATCACTGTCCTTCTCCGAGACCCCGCATACACCACAACTGTTGGATGCCCAAACTCAAGGTAGACTTTTCCCCGTATAAAACGGCTATACCTTAGTTGGATACACACAACAACCATTAACACTAGATATCTGTATTTTTGTAAGCCCAGATCCACGGTAGACTTCCCCCGTATAAAACGGCTATACCCACGATCTGAAACTTACAAATGCCCAGAACAGTGTCCAATGCATGCGAAAGGGAGCCGATCCAGCTGACTTCTCCGTCCCATTCCAAATCTCATGGTTAACGCGTAATATACGACGCAAGAATCACTGGCGACATTGGTTGTTAAGTCCTAGATAATATGTTCCTTTGCCACATGAACTTTCATAGTGGATTATTACCTCATGGTAAATAACCTATAATCATATTATTATGAAAATAGTATTTTCTGACCTTTTTCAGATGCGGGTGATGACAATACTGGATTTGCAAAATACTTTACAGAAAATAATCAAAGGACATGAGCAAGTGTGAACTTGCCTTTTGTGATTGCAAGATTATGCACTCACGGTCTTCGAGATAATAGAAGATCCATTATCTGAAATCAGCATCATTGGTCCGGTAAGGACTAATGTTTAAAGAAGCAGGATACCATTATGCATAAGTAATGCTATGCAATTTTATAATTCCCAAAGTGAAACCCTTAGTATTTTGAATAAGTTGATATTAGGTATTTTCTTTCAGATTGGGTTTGTCTTTAAGTTTATTTCATAAGCAATGACATTGATAAGGAACTTAAGTGTTAACAATCCAAAATATACAAATACTAATAGAATAATGTGATTATGATTAATTGTTATCTGGTGATTGGGATAAAAAGTCCTTGAGTTGAGTTCTTCAGATGAAGGAATTAATATAGACTTGTTTGTGTGAAGTGGCAAAAAGAATAACATTTGAAGAAACTAGTATTAGTTAAGGTTAATTAGCCTTAAGGGTTATTAGGTTTTACATTAGGGTTTGTGATGGTTAGGAATGGTGTTAAGTTATCATATTTTAATTAATGATACAAGTGACTAAAGTTAACTTTAAAATATGAATTAACATCAAATGAGATGTTTATGATTGTTTAAACCAAAGTTAACTATAAAAATATAAGTGAATTGTAAGATATGATTAGTTTTAGAATATCATCTAGCTTTAGGGTTTTGGCATATATGATTATGAATGATCCTCTTTAATGTATGTGAAAGGTGGGTTTAATAACATGCAATTTATTAATGGGAGCACAATTAGATGATCTTATAAATTTATTATAGTTTAGATTTATTTTTAGGAGTGGTTAAGAGATGGAGATTATTCACCATCTTATACATGAGTGATATGTAGTATTTATTTAAAAGGAGTTTAATTTGAATTTAAGATTTAAAAACATTTAAAGGCTAATAGTTATATTTAAGTTTTATTTTGATTATGGATTTAGACTTAGTAATTGAAGTTTAAAGGTTTTAGTATTTTATAAGAAAATGTGATTATTTCTTATTTAAGAAATAATTTTAAGAATTAATTAAGTGGGTATCTTATTTGAGTAATATAAATAATGAATTTTATTTATCTTAAAATGTTTTGAATAATATACATAGTATTTTTCTAATGAAATACACTTATTAAAGATCTTAAAATGATTTTTTTATTTTTAAGTCTTACCTTCATTTTTATAAAATTCTTCAAAGAATTAAGTGCCTTTAAATATTTGATTTATATTTTATTTGTTAAAACTCTAAGTTAGTATTTTTATAAAAGAGTAAATTTATTTTTATACACAAAAATGATTTTTATTTATTTTTAGGATTTATCCCTATTTAATGAAATTTCACTTAAGATTTAATAGTGTTAAATCTTTATTTGCATTTTATTAACTTAAATAAGTAAAGTTATATTTTTCTTAGGTGGATATTATTTTTGTGATAATTTTAACATATTAAATGTATTTTTTTATGATTTTTCTATAATTTTCTATAGCTGGAAATGTTTAAAGGTTATTTTGGTAATTTATTTATTTTACTTTTATTTCATTTTTTATTTTATTTGACTTGGGCTGTTTTGGGTTAGGTACATGGGCTGGCCTGGCCCATTTAGAGCTGGCATGGGTCATCTAGACCACAGTCCACCCCCTCCCTCTGTTCCTCTACTGAAGATTGTACATCCCTAGTATCATCTGCTTAAGATTTATGTGGTGACAATTCCCCTTATCTTTGATGATGACATCAAAGATAAAAATCGTTACTTGTAAATTGCCTGTGTTTATCTTTGATGATGACATCAACATGCATATATTAGTCTAAAACTATTTTACTAAAATCCCTATTTCATTTCTACAAATGTCCCTCTCTTTATTCAAATGTGAAACCTTGGTCTTTTATGAATCTTGTATTTATCTAAAACTATATTTCAAAACGTTTTGTTTTATAAAAATAATAAAATATTTTTATCGGGGAGGCAGTCCAGACGGCCGGCCCAAAGGCCCAACCGGCCAAACTACCTACTACACAAAATAAACCCTAGACTCTTTCAAACCCTAACCCTAATCCTCCCTCTCTTACCCCCACCCCGCCGCCACCACCTACTGCTACCCACCCTGGAGCCAAACACACACGCACTCAGACTTGGTCGCAACCCCACGCGGTGGTACACCAACACAACACACGCCCTCCACCCACAACCCAAACCCACCCACACCGACGCAACGCACGCACGCACCCAGAACCACTGCCCGACAACCACCCAATAAACTGGCCCCACCACGCCACTTCTCCCCTCGATCCCGAGCCCCACCCCGCGTCTCTCTCTCCCCCTCATGCAATCCCCGCCGTCGTCTTCCCCTCATCGAACATCGCCAGTTTCATCCCTCGCCCTCTGTTCGCTTCCGCTCGTGACCCCTTCCATCGTTGGGCCGCCCTTCCCTTTCCCCCGCGCCCTCGTCGCCCTCTCGTCGGCGCCCTCTGCTCCGCCGGAGTTTTCCCTCCCTCCTCCTACGTAAGCTCGTCGGCCACGACGCCTTTCCGAGTTCGCCCATCCCCGACCGAGGCTCCTCGTCATCAGTCGTGCTGCCCCCGCCCCCTCGCGAGAAACATCGCCCCTGCGGCCCTCTCCGCCAGTCCCTGCCATATTCGGCCTCCCCCTCATCACCCGCATCCACTGCCGTGCTGGACGTCCTCGCGTCTGCGCCTAGCCGTGCGTCCCAGTACATCGCTCTGCTGCCCTCGCCTGGAGCCCGGTGTCCTCCTCACTGACCACGCCATGACCTCCGTCCTAACCTGCCCATGTTTTCTACCCAACGCAGAGCACGGTATATTCCACGGTTGCTACAGATGATATTTCCTTGAGTTGGTGTCGCTGTTGAATATGTGTTGATGCAAAATGACGTGTAGCAGTAGTTGCGGTTGTGTTCATTTTCCTCGAGATGTGGTGATGCCATCCAATAGTAATCGAAACCCCGAGAATTTCTATTCTTACGGCTCATCAAGATCTTCCGTCGACAAAATTCGATGCGACAAGATCTTCTCGTTGACAAGGCCACCGACGCCGAGAAAGTTTGCCTCCGATCGAAGTCGGGGAACCCACAAGATCTTCTTCACGGATCCGGTGACGCCGGCACCTCAAGATCTTCCTCATGATCCAAAGCCCTAATTTCGAAGACCGATCCCGGAGACCGAGACCGAACCCGAACCCCTCCGAACACCAAGATCATCGATCCAATGTGTGACCCCTATCTTATTCGCCCCTATTTTGTAATATACATCTATCTTGTTGCATAATTAAATTTTCATGCTTGCATACATATTGTGGGTGTTTCGACGATTCACCTAAATTAAATATGGAGGTCATATGCGGACAAATCTAGTCTTATATTGGCTCCATTTAAATTTGTGTAGCGAACCGGTGTTACATTTCGTCATGTTAAGACAATATTTAAATTGTGGGGTATCTAAATAACTTGAACCACTTAAATAATTTTCGGGACTTCGGCTCCGCTTAATATTGCCTAATTGTATCACATCCTTGCCATACCATACATCATACATGCATCATGCCCGATCTTTTGCCGTAGTATTAAATAGTGCATCCGGTGTTTCTTCTAGTGCTTTGCTTCTTCACGGATTAGGCCGATGAGTTGATGCGAGAGTTGACCCGATCTTCGGATGAACCTTCGGAAATGTTTTCAGGCGAGCACCCTTCCTCCTTTCTACCTATTTTACATTTATAGTCTTTATTTCCTCCTGTTGATCTATTGCTATCTGTGTTGTGATGCTATAGATTCCGTATCCCGTTATACTTCCCTGCAACCCTTATATTGCCATGGACACATCCTATTACCTGTTGTTTGGTAGATAGTCGGCCTTGCGAGTCGTAGTTGCTTGCGCAAGTGATGTATCGCGTCGTCGATCTTCCACAGTTGTTGGAGTAATGCCGCATGTTTAATGTTGGAGATGATCATGACTTTAATTACCGTTTAATAACTAAAATTGAAGTAGGTAAATAATGCAAAGACACAAGTGGGCAATAGATGTTATTTGGTTTTTAACCGTCCACTTGTGTCTCGTAGGACCCCGAGTACTTGATACCCGTTCTTTGAATATTCGCACTTTCGGGTTCCCAGTCGTTTACAGCCATTGGCGCAAACCCCTAGGTCCGTTCTAGAGCCGGCCAACTTCGTCGCGGGTAGCTTGGTGGGGTGGCCCCCTGAAATATTATATAAATCTTGCAATTGCTCTGTCGTGATGCCTCGTTAGGTTTTCATTTGGTTTTTTCCGAGGTTGATCGTGCGTGTGTTGCTATTTGTGCCCCCCTGCAGGGTAAAACTTTCTAAAAGTCGTGTCCGCGGTTATAGACTACTTGGAGCACAGTATATCGATCGTGGACAACTATAACTAAAGTAGTGCTATAAATTTAACTTTATAATGACTAGTAATCAGCTTCACTATAATGAAATGGCTAAATAAAAGTGCCAACAACTGTTGGTTTTGGTTGTCACGTGTTACAATTGTATCTGACTAGTAAGTATCGCAACTACAACGGAATGGTTAACTAAAAGTGTCCACTGCTTATTATATCAGGATGACTCATGCTGTCTATATCTGACTAGTAATTGCTGCAACTTTAATGAAATGATAAAATTGCCAACTGTGTGAGTTCCTCGGTTGACTTCCTCGATTGGTTTTGAGGGGGAAACACCAGGATGGGTATGTTTGGTGTTAGCATCAGGTTGGATCCGAATAGGTCTTTCTTATCCCTCTCTGATAGCCGCCAGTTGTTTTGAGTCTTTATAGGTTGTTGAGTGCATGCCGCTGCTTTTCAGCCCACCATACCTATGTGGCGAGGACGGCGAATTCTAGACTAAATCGTGTCTTGGCCTCGATCTTGACCGCTCTCTTTTTCCTTTGCCCTTGGTTGGCACCCCTTTTGTTTAAGCAGATTTTGAGATCGACGTTTTTAGCAGGGTTATCCTTCCGGCTTGGCCTGGGCAGGGTTATGGACGCCATTGGTTATTCTTCAGGGCTCTTAGCCCAATTTGCATCTTGTCCGTACTCGGACGCTGTATATTTTCAAGGTGATTTGGATCTTTGTATTGTATATCTGTATTCTTGACTCATGGAGTCGTGTTGTATATATCTGTTATGTAGGTTCCATCTGGACTAATGTGTAATGATATTACTTCATTTTCCACCCGCACGCAAGTGCCTGGTGGACACCTTTGAATCGTTCCTATGCGGGTTTAGCGGGAATCGCTAAAACTTGCATAGGACCGATCCGGAGGGTGTTACATCATAGGTTGCACCTTAGTCCAATAAAGAGCGTAGGAAGGGCCAGAGATGACAAAAACTATCACATGAGACTCAAAGTTGTATTAGGGGATTCTTGACCGGAAACCCAAAAACGTTAGACAATGGTTGGACAGTTATGTCTTAATGAAATCTTTGTTTGCGCATGAGAGTGGCCGTAGGATCAATCATTACGGGGGTAGTTGAACATGTAAACAGTTGCACCTATCTTAGGCTCCATCCAAATAGAATAAGACTTGACAAGATGTTTACCATATTATTCTAAAAATATGAATGTCAAGTAAATCCATGATTCTCTCGCGAATGTTTGTCTCATATAAGCATAGACCCAAGTTGTTGGGTCAGATGAAGAGCTAGGCCGGAAAATAATTTTTCTCCTACTAAACTATGACAACACGTCCCAAGAACCGTCTAGGAAGGATGGCAATAGATCATTACCCCTAGACGCACTAAAACATGCAGTAGTGTGCTGGATTACTGCATCTAGCATCTGATTGATACATACATTGCAAAGAAAATGTTTAGGGATAGTGTGCCAAGCCTAAATCTATTTAAAAGGATCTTTGTGTCTATTATTATTTTTCGTTCAATGATAATCGCTAAATTAATTCAAAATCAACAGGACCGTGCGCCAAGGTGCACCTC
Source organism: Avena longiglumis (assembly GCA_030063025.1). Taxonomy (NCBI): domain Eukaryota; kingdom Viridiplantae; phylum Streptophyta; class Magnoliopsida; order Poales; family Poaceae; genus Avena; species Avena longiglumis. Next base: position 544,038,193 of record CP125974.1, on the reverse strand, counting down.
TAAATCAAATGCATATGCAGGGGTGGGTCTAGACCCAGGGAAACCAGGGCCATGGCCCGGGGTCGCGTAAAAGTTTTAGCCTATCATCCTAACAAAATGAGTTCGACCTAGGGCACAACCCAGGTCTGGCCCAACTTGCAGTTGGCCTCCAGCCGCTCGATTGTGAGCCACCTCTCGCTCGTGTTCCTCTTGCTCGCTACGACATGAGAGGCCACGCCCACGCCGCCATGCCACTTGCCGCACCCGTCCACCAGCCTCTCCCGACCCCGAACCTCGTCTCTCCCTGCGTCCCTTTCTGTCCGCCTGACGCTCGCCCGTTACTGGCCCGCCTCCTCCTGTTTTTGTGGCTCCCGCCCGCCTCTAATCCTCCGCCGCGCGACCGTCAGCCGGTGTCGCTCAATTGCCCTTGCGGCTCTGCCTCCTCTGCTCGCCATCTCCTCACATTGACTCGATTGAACTTAGACGCGCTCTTCACATGTACTCGATTGAACTTAGACTATTTTTTGGAGTATTTTTTGTGCTTAATTTTTGGCCCGGATCTTGCTCTGATCTGGGATCCGCCACTGTGCATATGGATGGCGAAGTGACACTATGGTTGCAGACATATAACCGCACAAAAGATGTTTAGGTGTGGCGTGTGTTCATCACAATGTTGAAGTCACGTCTGGCGGCGACGTGGAAGGGCGATCGATGGAAAATCTATTGAAACCGAAGCAAAGAGGACCAGTGGAAGAATATTGTGAATAGTTTAATGAAATAATTCATGAAGGCCATGTTTAATCTTTCTTTGGAGGACACCCTTCTTGCCACATCTTGTTATGGATTGAAGCGGAAATTCGATCAGAGTATCTGGATCACGCGACCTTGGCGCATGTGCAACATGAGTTGCAGGTTGAATAGCCAAAATTCGTTTCGGATCTCGGGTGTATATGCATGACATACGGATGCAGAGATAATGAATGCTTCGAGCTCCGTTCGGCCCAACAGTGAATGACAGACCGATCTAGGAACAGCCCTGGGCCTTGTTTACTTGTCCGATATTTTTATCCCTAAAACCTAAAAGACGCGGGGATATGCGAGGATTTAGTGTTCGTCCAATACTCTCAAATTCCTTCAAATACCTTTATTCAAAAATACTCTATCACGATAGAGAGTTTTTATCTAGTCAAAAATACATAGTGTGAAGGAGATTTGTGGGGTTATTTCGGGATTATTCTGTCAAAACCTGGCCTAGTAAACGACCTATGAGGAAAATTTCGGGATACAAAATAATCTCCCCTATCCCTAAAATACCCTAGTAGTAGTAAACAAGGTCTGACCATTAATTTCATCGTCTCCTCTCCATGTATTCTTCGAGTTCAATCTGCTATCTCCGTGCCCTCAGCATAACGAATCTCAGATCCAGGCTCAAATCCTAGAAGTCGTAGGCTTCGCCGAAAAGACTACCACAGGGGTCCTGTCCGCGACACCGCTTCTGATTCTGTGTTACCAGTGTGCAGAAAAGCTAGAAATCTCACGGAGCGTCTTCTACCAACCGAGAACAAACTTTGGTATATACAGGACATAATTGGGTGTTTGTGTTGGTAAGTCAGGTTGATGCTAGTACGGGAAGCTGTTTGCTCCTTGGCAAAATCGGGGATGGCGTTGGCAGAATTGAATTTTAATGCTAATAACTTCTTAGGTGATCAAAATGCAGGAGCTTGGAGGTGAAATTTTTCATGAGAGTGCTATCAAGGTTCCGTAACATCTCTAACAAAGAGAGACAAAGCGACGCCGATCAGCGAAACTTTTTTGAGATGCGATCAGCGAAACTTTACTATAATGAAAAATATTTTCACAACGCCGGCGATTTCACAGATACGACTTATCCCAGCTGGTTGCTTACAAGAGGTATATATAATGGCGAAAACCTAGGTCTTGCTTATCCCAGCCGGTTGTTTACAAGAGGTATATATAATGGCGAAAACCTAGGTCTTCAATGATTTGTATCGCGGGGGGGGCTACCCACCCACCAGGTGTCCCGTTTTGGCCTAAAACTACCGGCGACGGAGCTCGCTCCTCGTTATAAGGATTGATCACTATGCGATAAGCCTCTCATTAAGATCCCACTAGAAGCACTGAAACAAACTAGTACCAAAATTTTCTCCCTCCGGTAAGTTCTTAAGTAGAAATAGCTTGGTTGTGGGTGCATAGTGCATCCCAGCTTCGCATGAAGTTCCCTCCCTCCGGTATTAATACGGAGTATCTGCTCTCACCATTAGCTCGTAGAGTACTCTTCGGGATGGGAACATGATCGCCGATTAGGAGGAGGTGGCCCGGGAGCAGGAGCGCCGACCAGGAAGAGGTGGGCCGGGAGCAAGAGGAGGCGGGCCGGGAAACGATCACCACCAAGGTATGTATCTATGAACTATCCGAGAACTGATCTACACGGCCACGGTCCAATAAGCCAGTTCATCCTTTTTTTAGCTCGAACACATGATTTGATTACTAAACTGACACATGCGAGTAAGCCTGGGCCGCACTGACAACATGCACAAGATGGCCTGCTCATGATCCTCTTGTCAAACCATCGCAGTACTTGATCACAAACCCCCCAGCCACCTTTCTTTGCGTGATTTGCAAATAATTCAGATTAATCTTGAGCATGTTACTGTCAGGAGTGCTCTAGGGAATCTGAGCCGGAATAGCTTGCTCCTTCTTCTTCTTCTTCCCACTGGTAGAAAAGGGCCCATGCGTCCCGGTTGGTAAGGGCCATTAGTCCCGGTTGCCCAACCAGGACGGGGCAATCGGGACTAAAGCTCTAACCTTTAGTCTCGGTTGCCCCACCAACCGGGACAAATGGGGCTGCGTGGCGGCATCGAGGCGAGGGGGTGGAGCATTAGTCTCGGTTCGTAACGAACGGGACTAATAACCTGCTGCTTGGCAGAGATTTAGCCCATTTCTGCCATGCGAAGAATTCATTTTGGCACATTTTGTTGCTGCGGCAGCATTTTCGCCACTTTTTGTGCCGCGGCAGAGAATTCATTTAGGTTGTTTTATTGTTTATTTAGTGTTTTGCACTTATCAACGAAGGAACCTTATATTACACAAGATCATCATGACAACATTATATTCAATACACGGATCGAGTTCATGTAGTACATACAAAAGTTGCTATTCGATGCTACCGGCCAATTTCTTGAAAGTTGCTATTTTTACAATTCCTATTGTCTATACACAGCCGAGTAGTATTCCCCTTGTGTGTTTAGGACTTCTGCATCCAAGAATTCCGCCAATTTCTCATGAATTGCTCGTACGCGATCCTTTGGCAGAAGACCGTCCCGTAGACGTTCGATCTGATTTAAAAAAGGAGTCAGCCTATATGAATATGAAACTAAACACAATTTGATTGTAATTAAAAACTATAGAAATTGTTTACGTACGTGGAGTTGCTCTAAATTTCTGCCCTTCTCATCGCCGCCGTCCGGATGAACTCGCATACATAGTATCCACATAGATTGTTACCTGGTCCCTGCGTCAGGCACTTTACGAGAACAGAGTTCAATCAAAATAATAATCAAGCATGATAATAACTATATCAAAACTAGAATCAAAGAGATGCGTGGATATAGCTAGTGGTGCTTACATTTAGTGGTTGAAATGTAAGCTCCTCTTTCCAAACACCCCTAGCCTTCTTGGTGAACCGTTTCCAAGCGCTGCCCGGCGTGAAAGCGAATAAAATAAGTTATTAAGTACTTGATATCATAAAATTCACGACGTTGCCCGATATAGTGTCGTAATGATTAGAATTACATTTGGAGAAGTATCTGCATGTACTTCCACGTCTCAAGGGGTTTATGTTTCGAGTCCATGACTAGTACACGCCCTTTGTCAAGTTGAATGATTAACAGAATATAGTGGAAGCTGCAAATGCATAACTAATCAATTATATACTTAACATCGAGTAAGCGAAATAGAAAGTATATACAAGACAATAACACTCACTCGAAGTTGTAAGGAAATAGTATTTCCCTTTTGGTTTCTTGAAACCTTAACGCGTGTACTATATTATCCTCCGTATCCTGGGGGCTTATTTTGAGATTAGCTTCATGAACCCAATATGGGTCAATGAAGCCAATGTCATAGATTTGTCCTCTGCTGCATTCGAGAATTTTCATTCTGCATATTACAGTATGATTATATACATGCAATAAACAAAATAATATAGCTGGAGACTAAATTAATTACAGAATTAGTACTTACAGACAATAGGCACTGATGATCGATTTGTCCAAGGCGTCTTGATTGAATAATTGAAATAGTTCATCAAATTCAATGGTGCTTTTTTGTAACTCTCAGCACTGTCCAATGTCATCCTTATCTTTTCCATGATGCTTTTTTGTAACTCTCAGCACTATCCAGTTAGCCCCGGCCCTTGTGGCATGCATGTACCAGTTATGCAATCTTCGCATTTTTGTTGGAAGATTGTTTACCTCCTCAGGTTTGACGAGAGGTTTTCCGTACTGGTATTTGTATGCTACTTCACTCACGGGGAAGAACTCTAACTGGGATAAGTACTGGGAAATACTCATACCTTGAGCAGCGGTAGCTTCTCCGTATTGTGCAACTACCTCTGGATCATACGCTCTTACCCCATATTTGCTCGACCCCACATTGGTTTGAGAAATCACCTTGAGAGGGGCAAGTCTGTTTGCTTGTTCTCCAGTGGGCAACAGATTTCCGCTTGCATCGATCTTGCTCTTGAGGCTTTTTGCCGCATGTGACTTGAGAATAGAACGGTCATAGTCGATGACAGCTTTGGCTCGGGTTGATGAAGATTCTTTAGCATTTTCAACACTTTGGCTTTTTCTTCTTTGGTCTTTGGGAACTCTGGCTCTTTCGGCCGCCTCGACTTAGCAGCATTGTCGTTTCCGCATCAACGATCGCATGATCTCCTCTTGATCTGTCATAAGCTCTCTTGGGAGGAACCGTTGGTACTTTTGGAAGAGGCTCTTGTTTACGTTCGGCGATCGCCACGACGCTGCGATGGCGATGCGCTTCGCTTTTTATCTGGAGGCGGCGATGGCTCCATGGCGATGGCTGCACCGAGATTGGTGAGGCGAAGCCGAGTGAGGCGGCGAAGCCGCAGCGGCGGCGACCTCGGCGGAGCGGGTGAGGCGGCGAAGATGGCCTTGGCATGTGATTTGAAGCACGATACAATCCTTCGGCCATAGAATGGTGGCGTTTTTGCGTCACCTAGCACGATCATCCCTTCACCCGGGGTAGTGAAGATCCAAAACCTCAAAGGTGGGCATGATTTCATCCACGCCGACAACGTAGCCCTCTGAACCGGACGACAATGGTAAGTTGGTGTGGGTCCAATTGGTAAGGCATAGCCGACCGCCACCTTCATTAATATGTTCACAACTTTGACATGTAGCTCGCGTGTGTCATCTACGTGATATCATCCTTTGGGTAGCCAACAAGCCATCATCGGTGCATCATCGTCATCGCCATTGTCATCACCGGGACCTCGGTGGAAGCCACACTGCCTTTTTCGATTATTCGATAGGCGGTAGCATCGAATGCGGTGTCTTTCTGAGATGGGCAGTAGTACTTTGCTCTTTAAGTGTGTTAATTTCATCTTGTTGTTGCTTTAATCGTTCTTCAATTAAACGCATTCGCTCTTCGACTTTCGCTTCAACTTCGCCTGTCTTACTCCTCGGCGACTTCTATCAGGATATTTATTCCTCTCTTCGGGAAACCCAGTCCTCCATGATTGGGAGCCTATTGTGCCTCGTGTTCGTCCATCATGTTCCTTATTTCCAAGGGCGAGTGTGAGCTCATCATTCTCTCTGTCGGGAATGAAGTCCCCATCTTTAAAAGCCTTTACTGCTTTTCTGATCATCTCGATTGGCAAGGGGTCTTCTTTATGTCGTATGTTATATATACACCTCCCTTCCGAGTCCAACATGCCCCCATGCCCGTAAAACCAATTCCTTGCGTTACCCAATCGATACATCTGCAGGGTGATCTTTTATCACGCAGTTCCTGCTCAAGTTTCTCCCACTTAGGAATGCCAACCACAGCCACCTTGCCCCATAGTATGGTGATACTTCTTCTTAGCATTGACTTATTCGTTTGACATTTTCTTAGCTTTTTCGATTTCTTGTATTCCACAAACTCATCCCGAATGGTTTTATCTTCTCAAACTGAATATTCTTGAAATCGAGTCTTCTTTTTCACGACATAGTCAAGGTGCAATCTTTTCTTCCAGTTGGTGAAACACTGGGCCATCTTCTTCAAAGCCCACTCCCTGACCTTAGCCTCCATGGCTCTCCCATGTTGTAAGGCGTCCTCAACTGGATCCTCCACATTTGGATCCAGCTCTATCTTCGGTAGTTTGAAATTAACCATGAGCCTCTTCCACAGTAAATCTTTGGCGTGGTTAGGGACAAATAAACATGTTCCCTCTTCATCCGCATTAGCAGGTCTATTCCAATTTCTAATGGTGATCGGGATTAAGTCCCTAACGATTACTCCACATTGTGCCACAAATTTGGTTGCGACAACTTCGGGAGCTGTCGGTCTGCCGTCTTCAGCGACATCTTCGATCCTGAACCTCTCATGGTCTTGCAACTTTTTGGTTGGGCCTCGTCTACTCTTTTCAGTAGATTCCTTCGATCCGGAGGGCTAAAAGAAGAAAGATCATCGTTACTATTTCTATATAGATAGAAGATGATTAATTAATGAATTGATTTATATTACATGCACCTCGGAGGCGGAATGATCGTCTTCTCGATTACACAAGGCATCGCCTTCTCCCTCATGAAGGCAACACCTTCAACCTCAAACAAGTTGTCTACTCCGGTAAAGAGGATCACCCTCACGGAGTTGTTGGAAACGTTGATCGTCTAAATTATCTTCCCCACGGATCACGGCTTGGATCAACTCTTCCTTTTCTTCGTCTCGGCGTGTGGGTCCATATTTTACGCATAGGTGGAAAAACGAATAAGTCAAAGCGGCTAAAGGAGAAAGTTAAGTACGGTGTTGAGACATATAAACCCTAATTCAGAGAAACCCTAATATATACATACACAATAATAAAAATGAAGAGAAAGGGAAACCGTGTAGTAGATAGGCACATAGTCGAACCCACATGCACCTAAGTTGCTTGAAAATGTGAATCGGGTCTGGGGCTACCCACAGTGACTGACCAGTGGGGCCGAAGACCAATAATACCAAACTAATTAATAAACCTAATAATACCTAAATAATAATAAACCTAATAATCCAAACACCAAAAATAAAGGGAAACAATCAACACATGGCATCGATGCAATACTCAAGCAAGTATGATGATATGACAAGTTAATTTGCATTGGAATGTAACCCTAAGAAATGCTCGACGATTTAATCGGGGTTAGAGGGTGAAAACCCTAACTCGGAGAAACTCGAACACATGAGAGGGTGGATTTGTTCTTCTAATTAAACTTGTAATTTAAGTTGTTGAACAATGCATGATTATAGCTTAGATAGCTAGGTTTCATTTTACGAACATTTTGATATATTATTCATATTTTTATGACTTATAGATTAAAAGTTATTGAATTATAAGTTTATAATTATTTCTGAAATTATTAAAAGATGGTTAAACTTTTTACACGCAGCATACCTACCCACGATGGTAGAGGGGCCCCATGGCCACCTCGGCAGACTTCATAAGCAAGAGGGACCGGGGTTATTTCTCACCCGCGGCATCTAGCGGAGAGGGCGAGTGGGCTGGGCCACCAGCAACACGTGGATGCCACCAAACGCCACATCGGCTCGCCGCCAGCGGGCAGACGGCGCGCAGGTTGGCGCAAGGAGGCAGCGGCTGCATGGGCTGGCTTGGACTCGAGCGGTTGCGTTGAGCCAAAAAGCGGCGCCGCTTGGATTCACCGAGCATGGCGCATGGCGGCGGCAGCGGCGCTGCGATTCGTCGGCGGTGACCACGAGCGAGAGAGGGAAAAAGGTCGGCGAGATCCGCGTGCTCACCGTGGTGCTCAAGGTAGTGACGGGAAGTGCGGGAGGTCTGAGCGGCGTGAATGGCGGCGGCGGCGTCGGACAGAAGGGCGTGCTCGATTCCGGGAGAGGGCACCCAGCAAGCGCCGGTGAGGAGGTTCTGGCGAGGCGAGCTCTAGGCGGCCGTTAGGCGTGCGGGGCGGCGGGCAGCTTCTTTGGCGTCGAAGCGGTTGTCGTGGCGTCGGTGAAGCGAGAAGTGATGGGGAAGGAAGAAGAAGAGGAAGGGCTAAAGGGTTATAACCAAAGGACCTTTAGTCGGTTGGTGGCTCCAACCGACTAAAGGGTTATCGTCCGGTTGGAGCCACCAACCGGACCTATACTCCAATATTTTCAGACCAAGAGTTGGCGCGTAGGGGTCTTTAGTCGGTTGGTGGCTCCAACGGACATATTCTATTTTCAAAAAAATTGTATATTTTCTCTGTTCCGCCTTATTTTTTATTTTGGGGTTTAAATTGTATTGTTTTTAAATGATAATTAATTTGGAATTTAGAAAAACTTTAAACATAAAAAGTGTTTGGATTTGAATAAATAATTCAAAACCATTTTACATTTTAAAAATAATTAATGTAACCATTTAAAATATGAACCATTTACAATTAAAAATGAATTAACTTATATTTTTTTAATATCAATTTGGAATTTAGAAAAACTTTAAACATAAGAAGTGTATGGATTTGAATAAATAATTCAAAAACATATTCTATTTTTAAAAAATAATTAATTTAACCTTTTAAAATGAATTAACTTATATTTTTGAATATTAATTTGGAATTTAGAAAAAATTTAAACATAAAAAGTGTTTGGATTTAAATAAATTATTCAAAACCATTTTCAGTTTTAAAAAATAATTAATGTAACCATTTAAAATATGAACCATTTACAATTAAAAATGAATTAACTTATATATTTTTAATATCAATTTGGAATTTAGAAAAACTTTAAACATAAAAGTGTATGGATTTGAATAAATAATCCAAAATCATTTTCTATTTTTAAAAAATAATTAATGTAACCTTTTAAAATGAATTAACTTATATTTTTAAATATTAATTTGGAATTTAGAAAAACTTTAAACATAAAAAGTGTTTGGATTTAAATGAATAATTCAAAACCATTTTCTCCTGTAACATTATTCTCCATACCAATATCCACACACATGCATAATATGGGCACAACATCACAAACTATCTTAGTGATTGACACAACATAACATCGGTCATTTGGACCGAAAAAGCCATGAAACCTCGAACATGATAGGTCATTTTGTGAAGGTTTTTTCGAAACATGATCAATTTACCAAGTCTGGTATTTTTCCTTTCAACTATGTAACATAATATGACACCACGCGAAGGATTTTCATTGTTCGGATTTTTTTTAATTTATTATGCCCGTTTTGAATTATCTGAATTTCTAACTATGGTCGAACCGGTGTGCATGAAGATAGGGGACGAGCATCGTTAGAACTTGCATTGGATCTCTGAAGAAACCACATATTGCGAGTCTAAAAATGATTTCTTCAAAAAATCACGGGCGATAGATCATGTACCTGTAGTACAAACCGGACCCACTTCCTACCGATTCGGCAGACATTTGTCCTTTTTACCCGGGATGGACGAAAAGGTTTGAGATGTACCGGTTGGGAGATATTCCATGTAAGGTGGTCTAGTATTTTAGGAAAATAGGACGGTAGCATTCTGAAACGGCATTTTGGTGGTTACTTCACAAAGCGACCCGTTTTGCGCTCGGAAAATGGAAAAGGGATTTTTAATGCGACAAAAGGAAAACTTCCTCCTGCAACATTGTTCTCCATACCAATGTCCACACACATGCATAATATGGGCACAACATCACAAACTATGCCGTGATTGACACATAACATCGGTCATTTGGATGAAAGCCATGAAACCTCGAACATGATAGGTCATTTTGTGAAGGTTTTTGAAACATGATCAATATACCAAGTCTGGTATTTTCCTTTCAACTATGTAACATAATATGACACCACACGAAGGATTTTCATTGTTCGGATTTTTTGAATTTATTATGCGTTTTGAATTATACGAATTTCTAACTATGGTCGAACCGTGTGCATGAAGATAGGGGCGAGCATCGTTAGAACTTGCATTGGATCTCTGAAGAAACCACATATTGCGAGTCTAAAATGATTTTTCAAAAATCAGGCGATAGATCATGTACTGTAGTACAAACCGGACCCACTTCTGCCGATTCGAGACATTTGTCCTTTTACTCGGGATGGATGAAAAGGTTTGAGATGTACCGGTTGGGAGATAGTCCATGTAAGGTGTTCTAGTATTTTAGGAAAATAGGGCGGTAGCATTACGAAGCGGCATTTTGGTGGTTACTTCACAAAAGCGACCGTTTTTGCGCTCGGAGAAAATGGAAAAGGGCTTTTACGTGCGACAAAAAGGAAAACTTCCTCCTGCAACATTGTTCTTCATACCAATGTACACACAAATGCATAATATGGGCACAACATCACAAACTATGCCGTGATTCAGCACATAACATCGGTCATTTGGACCAAAAGCCATGAAACCTCGAACATGATAGGTCATTTTGTGAAGGTTTTTTGAAACATGATCAATATACCAAGTCTTGTATTTTTCCTTTCAACTATGTAACATAATATGACACCATGAAGGATTTTCATTGTTCGGATTTTTTGAATTTATTATGGCGTTTTAATTATCGAATTTCTAACTATGGTCGAACCGGTGTGCATGAAGATAGGGGGCGAGCATCGTTAGAACTTGCATTGGATCTCTGAAGAAACCACATATTGCGAGTCTAAAATGATTTTTCAAAAATCACAGGCGATAGATCATGTACTGTAGTACAAACCGACCCACTTCCTGCCGATTCGAGACATTTGTCCTTTTACGGGATGGACGAAAAGGTTTGAGATGTACCGGTTGGGAGATAGTCCATGTAAGGTGGTCTAGTATTTTAGGAAAATAGGACGGTAGCATTTTGAAACGGCATTTTGGTGGTTACTTCACAAAACGACCTGTTTTTTGCGCTCGGAAAATAGAAAAGGGCTTTTGTGAAGGTTTTTTTGAAACATGATCATTGTTCGGCACACATTTAGTCCCGGATGTAGTCACAAACCGGGACTAAAAATAGTTTCCGCCATTTCCACCTCTTCCCGCCAAGTTTTCCGCCCTTTCCTTTCTACTAGAGCTTTTAGTCCGGATGTAGTCACTAGCAGGACTAAAGATATTATTTCCGCCATTTCCCAAAGCTTCACGCCAAGTTTTCGCCCTTTCCTCTATATTGAGGGTGATCGTGTCATGGCTATCCACACATCCACACCTTCCTCTCTTAGAACAATGGACAACGCCTAGGCCATTCGACCCTCGAGGAGGCCAGCTGTGCGCCTCAACTACCCTTTTCCGCGGGCTACCGCCTTGCCCGGTTGGATCTTGAGTGCGAGGGGTTCCTATCCCTCATCCCTCAAGGTTCCGCACGCCAGTGGCCATCACAAACCACTTCTACCACGATCACGCCGGCAGCGGATGGATCCCTAGTGGGATCCAGGCAACTCGACACTTGGAATGCCTTCTTCGCTAATAGGCGGGAAAGGGAGCTCGCCAGTCTGGTGATGGCCGCCACGGTGAACCACAAAGCCGGCCGCATGCGTGGTGGGCGAACCGTACTATCATCAGTGATCGCTACATCAGGAGACCATCCTCGCCACGGTGCCGAGTCCACCCGCCACAGGCCCCACTTGTCGTGCGGTGGCGGCATCGTCTTCAGGAGACCCCTCTCCCACCCGCCGTGAATCCGAGGCTGGAATGGCCTGGTATATGCCATGGATGGTGAGGATCCCGAGTGGTGTGATGGCGATGATGATGGACGGCGATGAAGACCACAGGCTGCGTACTATAGGACTAGGCATGATTATGACTAAAGGGGGCGGCTTTAGTCCTGAGTGTTAGCTAGTCCCGGCTTGTCCCGGTTTTTAATATTAATAAATGTCTTGAGTGTTACCTAATAAATAGAGGGAAATGCCTATATAAAGAGAGGTTTCATATTTAGTCCCGATTGGAGAAACCAACCGCGACTGAAGGGATTGCGGCAGAGTGGGCCAGGCAACACTAATAATAGGGGTGAGTGTCGACATTATGTCGTGCGGCTTGTAACTTGTCCCGGATGGTGTCACCAACCGGGACTAAAGATGAAACTTTAGTCCCGGTTGGAGACACCAACCGGGACTAAAGATGAGTCATCACTAATAATAGGGGTGGGTGTCGACATTATGTCGTGAGTGTCGACATTATGCCGAGTTGCTTGTACTATAAATATGCATCCTTGTGAGTCCAGTCCTCCAGCCAGTTTGAGGCATCTCCAAGATGGTTTTAGAGCGAGGACACCACTACGGCCGATTCGGGGAGATGCCCGGGAGCCGATCCTCGGCATCTCCGAAAGCTGGTCATAAACACTCCTAATATGTGAAATTAGTTAGCTCGGCGTATTGATCTAGTTAGTGAAGTTACAAGCTGCAAGATGGTTTTCGAGCGAGGACACCACTGCGGCCAGTTTGAGGAGATCGATGGAGCCGTCCTCGGCATCTCCGAGAAACTGGTCATAGAGGCACTCTAATATGTGAAATTAGTTAGCTCAGGCGTATTGATCTACTTAGTGAAGTTACAAGCTGCAAGATGGTTTCGAGCGAGGACACCACTGCGGCGGTTTGAGGAGATCTTGGCGGAGCCGGTCCTCGGCATCTCAGAAACTGGTCATAGAGGCACTCCTAATATGTAAAATTAGTTAGCTCGAGGCGTGATCTAGTTAGTGAAGTTACAAGTTGCAAGACATTTATTAATATTAAAAGCGAGACTACAAAACCGGACTAAAGCCCACACCATGAAAGATATCCTTGGTCAAGCCACAAACCGTGAAAGACATGAACTAGAGTTACATAATATGAGCATGAACTTCTTGGCATATGTCATTCCTTATGACCGCTTGAGACGTAACCATGGAGCATCTTCTTTACTTAACGGAATGCTTGGGTCAGTTTTCCTTTGTGAAGGCGGAATTTCATCAAACTTATTATAATCTTCTAACATATACATCTTGTCCTCGATTCCCACGATGTTTCTTTTCCTGAAAGAACTATGTGGCGCTTTAGCTCATCATATGATGTATTCGTTTGCATATTTTTCTTTTTTTTCGATGCGGAGGACATGTCCTTCACATAGAAAACACGAGACACATCATTGGCTAGGGCGAATGGTTCATCTCTATAACCAAGATTGTTGAGGTCCTTTGTTGTCATTCCGTAACTGGTCTATCTTTACCCCTTCCCCATTCAGGTTGACCCATTTGCAGCGAAACAAAGGGACCTTAAAAGAGACTCCATAGTCTAGTTCCCATATCTCCTCTATGTAAACATAATATGTGTCCTTTTGTCCATTCTCGTCTATTGCATCAAAGCGGACACCACTATTTTGGTTGGTGCTCTTTTTATCTTGGGCGATCGTGTAGAATGTATTCCCATTTATTTCGTACCCTTGGAAATTCAATACAGTAGAAGATGGTGTGTGACAACAAGTATAGCTGATCTCCAACGGTGGTGTCATTCAAGAGATGTGTCCGCATCCAACCACCGAAAGACTTCATATGTTCATCTGTAATCCATGATTCGGGCTTCCCGGGTTTTGGGCGTACAATATTCTTGTGTTCCTCGATATCTGGAATGCCAAGGTGGAATTATGTAGAAGCTGTAGTGTGCTTTAGTGAAAGAATCCCGTCCCTACATATCATTGCTTTCTTTCCAGCGTGCCTTTTCCATAGTCTCCCCTCATGCATGAGTCGAACACCAATCGGCTTAAGGTTAGGAATAAAGTCAACACAAAACTCAATGACCTCCTCTGTTCCATATCCCTTGGAGATGCTTCCTACAGTCTAGCGGTTATGAACATATTTCTTTAAGACTCCCATGAACCTCTCAAAGGGAACATATTGTGTAGAAATACGGACCGAGAGAATGGCAATCTCTTCCACTAGATGAACCGGAGATGCGTCATAATATTGAAGAAGGATGGTGGGAACACCAATTCAAAACTAACAAGACATTATACCACATCATACGTAACCTTGGCGAATATCTGGATTGATTACCTTCGAGATATTGCATTGAGGAATGCACAGCTTCACAATGGGTACTCGAACATTTTCGGTAGAAGCCCCTCAATGCAATCGGAAGCAACTGCGTCATAATCACGTGTGATCATGAGACTTCAGGTTTTGGAACTTTTCTCGCCATATTTATTATCCCTTTATATTAGATGAGAAGCCCGGGCACCTTGATCTGTAAAGGACTTCAAAAAGATTTCCTTCTCGCTTTGGTAAGAGCATAGTAGCACGACTTAAGTGGCGCCTTTATCATCTTTTATCTGTATGCATGTTCTTTGGGTCTTTCATAATTTGTTGGTCCTCCCGTGCTTCAGGTGTATCTTTTGTCTTCCCATACACGCCTAGGAATCCTAGCAGGTTCACGCAGAGATTCTTCGTCACGTGCATCACGTCGATTGAAGAGCGGACACGCAGGACTTTCCAATATGGCAGCTCCCAAAATATAGATTTCTTCTTCCACATGGGTGCGTGTCCTGTAGCGACGTCGTCCGGAACTGATTGACCGCCGGGACCCTTTCCAATGATTACTTCTATGTCCTTGACCATACCAAATACATCATCACCAGCAGGGAGTTCAGGCTTCTTCCGGTGATCTGCCTCACCTTTGAAATGCTTGCCTTTCTTTCTTACGGGATGATTGGTCAGAAGAAATCGTCGATTCGCCAGGTACACAACCTTCTTGCATTTATGCAAATATGTACCTTCGGTCTTATCTAAATAGTGGGTGCATGCCTTATATCCTTTGTTTATGCATCACGAAAGGTTACTAAGAGCGAGCCAATCATTGATGGTTACGAATAACAACCCTCGTAGATTAAATGGCTCTGTTTGTTCTCATCACGCCGTACACCTGGTTTGCCCCAGCTGTAAGAGTTCTTCAACTAATGGCCTAAGGTACACATCAATGTCATTGCCGGTTGCTTGGCCTTGGATGAGCTCTTGGCATCATAATGAACTTACGCTTCATGCACAACCAAGGAGGCGGTTGTAGATACATAGAGTCACGGGCCAGGTCTTTGTGCAGCTGCTCCCCAAAAGGATTCATGCCATCCGTACTTAGACCAAACCATAAGTTCCTTGCGTCACACCGCAAAGTGCAGGAAGTCTCTCTCGATTTTTCTCCACTGTGACCCATCGGCGGGATGTCTCAACTTCCGTCTTTCTTACGGTCTTCTTTGTGCCATCGCAATAACTGGCATGCTCTTTGTTTACGAACATGCGTTTCAACCTTGGTATTATAGGAGCATACCACATAACCTTAGCAGAACCCTCTTAGGAGGGCTCTCCCTCAACATCACCGGGGTCATCTCGTCGATCTTATACATAGCATTGCATACCAGACATTTATCTAAATTCTCATACTCCTTACATGGTAGAGGATGCAGTCATTAATGCATGCATGTATCTTTTGCACATCTAATCCCGAGAGAGAGAGTCTTCTTTGCTTCATAGGTACTCTCGGGAAGTTCGTTATGTTTTGGAAACTTGGCTTCATTATTTTCAGCATCTTTTCAAATGAGGAGTCATTTAGACCACACTCGCCTTCCATCGCATAACAATTCGATGTGGTACGAACTTTGTGCTGCCATCTTAACAATTTGGGTACAACAATTTCTTGTGATCTTCTAACATGCCCTCTAACTTCAACTTCTCATTTTACATTTCACGGTCTCTTTGCATCGAAATGACCCTACCAAGTTCATCGGCTCATCGATGCCCGTTCTTCACCTCTTTCCTCTCCATTGTCTTCCATTGCGGTATCAGTATTCAGGAAACATATGATGATAGTTGTTATCATCATCTTCTTCTTCACCATCTTCCATCATAACCCCTCTTTCCTGTGCTTGGTCCAGCAATTATAGTTGGGCATGAAACCTTTCATAATCGGTGGCGCGAATGATTTTCGAGGAAGAGTACTCCTTGTTGTTCCGACATTGAACACATGGACAACGTATAAATCCATTCTCTTTGTTTCGTAGCCACATCGATAAATTTATCCACGCCTTTGATATACGGCTACCCGCGGTCACCGTACATCCATTCCCGAGTTCATACGCATCATATAAGTAAGTTTATCAAAAACAGGACATCATGAATAGTGAAATAACCAATTCACACGACACATTAATTGTATCAATGACCTAGAAAAGATAAGATTGCTAACCTCGATCGAGGGAAATAAAGGAGAAAGCTCAAGTGCGTCTCGGACACCTTCTATATTTTTGTTCTATGAAATTCAGCGGGATTATTCACTCAAACATTTCAACAAACACCTTCAATGCATGCATGAGAAAAAACTAGCACACCCTCACACCTTCCACCATTCGAAAAAAGCAGTGGAGGCGGAGGGGCTGGGGCGTGCATTTATAGAGGGCACAACCGGGACTAAAGGTGCGTGCACGCCATGCGCTGTGGCCAAACCTTTAGTCCTGGTTGGTGGCTCCAACCGGGACGCATATCCCCTTACCAACCGGGACGCATGCCCCTGGCCCCGTGCCCGCTCCAACCGGGACGCGTGCCAACATTAGTCCCGGTTGGTGGCGCAACCGGGACTAATGCTCCGAGGGGTCTCGAACGGATAGCCCTTTTTCCTCTAGTGTCCCATAGTACACTACTGATTCCGAGGCCCTATACCTGGCTTGTCGGAAGACATGTCTGACATCTAATAATTTCCCCTCGGAATTCATTTTATTCCTCCTCATCCACAAATGCCAAAGCATGCAGCAAACTAGAATTTTTTTCTCTTCTTCGAACGTGAGAATTTCCTGCACTATTGCATCTGCACTAGTATATAAACACATGCGAGTACGGAGCTCCTCCAGTCCAGCCCATCTCCACATCATCTTCACCTCCTTGCATTTGAGGAAAATGTGTGCACTGTCCTCATCAGAACGCTTGCAGCAGGCACAAAGGGTTTCAGAGTCAATTCCACAACGTTTGATATTCACCTTTTAAGGGAAGATTATTATTATGCACTACCCTCCACAAAAATTGCTTGATCTTCACCTTTAAGGGAAGATTCTTAGCTACACAAGGTAGCTCCCGGATATTTTTCCGTTGCGCTGCTTTTCCAGCCTTACTGTTTGAGTTGCTTTGCTGTTTCTCTCGCAACTCTACGTACAGTCTATAAGTTGATTTTAAGGAGAAGTGGTCTTTCTCATCATAATGCCATGCTAGGCAATCTTTAAAATCCTCCAGTACTTCAAACCACCTAAACCATGAACCCAGCCTGCACCGCTCGGGTTTCCACGGACATCGTAGTTTAACCTTTTGACATCAATACTTGTTCCCTTTTAAAAACCATACTATACGGCCTAGAACTTATCCCGTACTTTTTTATTTGAGGAATTTTTGCTTACTGTACTGGCCCTGCAAAGAGGCAAACTGACTCTCCTCTCTGACCTCCAGTGTAACCAACCATAGCCCTTGGCCCTTAGGCGTAACCAAGCGAAAGCTAAATTTTCAATTAAATCCTTAGGCCATGGCGGCGACTGACACTGAGTTCTGGATTCCATGGGGACGTCTTCGGGATGAGTGACTTGGCGTTCGCCGGTTACATGGTGCTAGCAGGGGTGCTGTTCGTTACGGTGTTGTCGCTTCTCTACCGCGTTTGGCGCTTAATCACGCTGGAGCTTGCGCTTCAAAATCTTCCCATACTTCAAACCAACTAAACCATGAACCCATCCCACACCGCTCGGGTTTGCACGGGTCAGAGGGGGCCACCGCCCCCCCCCTCCCCCCGCCCCCCAGACTCGGAACATTTAGTGAAGAAAGAAATATTTTAGGGGCTTAGCTGGAATTTTTGAGTCATTTTAGGCAGTGATCCCAATCGTCAGTACACATAAATAATCTAAGCTAGGAGACGTACATATACATGGATACTTAAGAGTGAAAGATATGAGGTTTGGAAGTACGAGAGAACTCACTTTGGCCATGAATTGACAGTTAAGGAGTTCTCCAAATTAGCATACTATCATACCAGACGCCAAGATTGGCCTGAATAAATTAATTAGAGCCCAGACTAATACTACATGCACAAAATGTAGATTGGGAAGATATAATCTATTACTCTCCAAAAAGAAGAGAACCATTACATGGAAAAGGGGAATATGTACATGAAAGATGAGTAGCTACAACTCTCCCTGCTCACTTCATGGGAGTAGTGGATATGGCCAAATCTTATGTGCTGATACAATGGTGTCAAATATATAATATTGGTGCATGGAAGATGTTATAAACGCGACAAGTAAATAACGAATAACAAAAAGAAAAACACAGCAGGAGACACATGATTTTAACATGAAAAACCTCTCTAACAAAGAGAGTGAAAAACCATGGGTGCCAGCCAGCGAAACTTTACTATAATGTGGTGTTTTACACAACGCCGGAAATTTCACAGATACAACTTATCTCAGCCGCCTGCTTACAAGAGGTATATATAATGGTAAAAACATAGGTCTTCAACGATGCGTATCGCGGGGGGGCTATGCCCCCCCCCCCCGACATACCCTAGGTGTCCCGTTGGACATGGTATGGGCTAACTTCAGACTATGCTACATTTCGGCTTAAACCTACCGGCGACTGAGCTCGCTCCGCTTATAAGGATTGGTCACTATGCGATAAGCCTCTCGTTAGGATTCCACTAGAAGCACTAAAACAAACTAGTACCAAATTTTGCTCCCTCTGGTAAGTTCTTAAGTATAAATAGCTTGGTGGTGGGTGCATATGTGCATTCTGGCTTCGCATGAAGTTCCCTTCCTCTGGTATTAATACGGAGTATATGCTCTCACCATTAGCTCGTAGAGTACTCTTTGGGTTGGGAATAGGAGCACCGATCAGGAGGAGGTGGACCGGGAGCAAGAACGTCGATCAAGAGGAGGTGGGAGCGCCGAATAGGAAGAGGTGGGTCGGGATCAGGAGGAGGCGGGTCGGGAAACGGTCACCACCAAGGTATGTATCTATGAACTATCCGGGAACTGATCTACACGGCCATGGCCCAATAAGCCAGTTCACCTTTTTTTTTAAATCGAACACATGATTCCATTACTCAACTGACACATGCGAGTAAGCCTGGGCTGCACTGGCAACATGCACAAGATGGCATGTTCCTGATCCTCTTGTCGAACCATCGCAGTACTGGATCACAAACCCCCAAGCCACCTTTCTTTGTGTGATTTGCAAATGATCTAGATTAATCTTGAGCACGTACTCCCCCTTTTAAAAAAAAATCTTAAGCACGTCACTGTAAGGATCCTCACCTGCTTCTCGAGCATCTCCTCCTCCTCGACCTGCCGCCCAGCCTCCTTCCATCATTCGAGTTGCGGCAAATCATGTTCCTTATTCACAGTCGCCGTGTACTCATTGTCCCCCAAATTTATATCAAACTCGTCGTCCAAGGAGGACCACCAGGCCTAGTGTGAGGTGGAGGAGCCTTCGTCGTGGTCCGTAGGGGATGGATGTGGTGTGAGGATCACATGTGTTCATGGAGTGTTAATGCTTTGCTCCGGTGCTGTATTAAAAGGAGCACCTTAGTTGCCAGTAGTTCCCTAGAGGCCCCGCTGCCACGGGCTGGCTGGACAGAAGATGTTGTGCAAGTTCTTATTGCGAGCACGTATAACTATATTTGGAGCACATGCCTAGGATTTTTTAGTACTTGGATGCTTGTTATTATTTATCTGCAATGCCCTAGATCGTGAAGTTACATGTTTAGACTCGTCCATGCAAAGCCCGTCCATCCATCCCTATGCCTACCGCACTCGAATCCTACTATTATCGTTACTGTTACTATTGCTCCTGTTTCACTGTTGCTATTGCTTTGCTGTTGCTACTACAAACTGTTGCTACCGATAAACTTCTGTGAGCAAGAACTATTTCCAGGTGCAGCTGAATTGACAACTCAGTTGTTAAGGCTTGCAAGTATTCTTTGACTCCCCTTGTGTCGAATCAATAAATTGGGTAATACTACCCGCGAAGACTGTTGCAATCCCCTATACTTGTGGGTCATCATCAAGATACAAGAAGTCTCTTGTGTCACCAACACACCCAATACACTTGACAGGTGTATAGGTGCACTAGTTCGGCAAAGATATAGTGAAATACAAGTGGTATGGATGATTATAAGTGGTAACGGTTCCAGAAAAGAGATTTTGACAGGGATGAAAAGACTAAAGCAAGCAAACATGCAACAAATCTAGTGGTAAACGGTGTTTTAATGTTTAGAAACAAGGCCTAGGGATCATACATTCACTAGTGAATACTCTCAATAAATATATTCTCTTCATGATACTACCCTGAACTACTCTCTGGTTGGACACTCTAATCCATGGTAGGGCTATAACAACACTCCTCAAAGTCCGCCTTCCCCATCAAGGTAATCCCACGTGATGTCTACGCACTTCTATTCTTGTAGACAGTTGTTGGGCCTCCAAGTGCAGAGGTTTGTAGAACATCAACAAGTTTCCCTTAAGTGGATTAACCAAGGTTTATCGAACTCAGGGAGGAAGTGGTCAAAGGTATTCCCTCTCAAGCAACCATGCAATCAAGAAACAAGAAGTCTCTTGTGTCCCCAAGACACCCAATACACTTGTCAGGTGTATAGGTGCACTAGTTCGGCAAAGATATAGTGAAATACAAGTGGTAATGGTGCCAGAAAAGAGATTCTGACTTGTTATTGACATGGGGTAACGTGTGTGAGTGAGGTAAAGACTAAAGCAAGCAAACATGCAATAGATCTAGATGCAAATGGTGTTTCAGTGTTTAGAAACAAGGCCTAGGGATCATACTTTCACTAGTGAACACTCTCTCATATAAATATATTCTCTTCATGATACTACTCTTAACTACTCTCCGGTTGGACACTCTAATCCAAGGTAGGGCTATAACAGCACACCTCAAAGTCTGCCTTCCCCAATCTAGATAACCCCACACTGTCACCTTGAGCACTATATGGTTCCAACAAACACCACAATTTCATAGAGACATCCAACTCCAAATATAACCCATAACAAATATTCAATCTAGCCAAACTGCCACACACGGTATGCACGCTGTCACTTTCACACACGTGGGTAAAAGGATAGATCTATTAAAGCACAAAGAGTATTTATGTAGACTCAAGCCTAAGTGCCACCATGGCATGCACGTTGTCACTTTCACACACATGGGGATCTGATGAAGCACTTGAGTAGCAAGATAGATCTACTTGATTACAAAGCTCATGATCACAATATCATGCATAGAGAGAGATGAACACATAGCTACCGGTAGAGCCCATAGCCTCGAGGAAGAACTACTCCCTTCTCATCATGGGAATCAGCAACGGTGATGGAGATGGTGGTGGATATGAGATCACTCCGGGGGCATTTTCCCGTCGGCGGTCTTGAACAGAGACTTTCTATCCCCGAATCTCCTCTTGGTGTGGCGCCTTCTGAGAGGTTTTCGTGGATTTCTTCTGGATTCTTTAGGGTTTTCTCCCCGGGGGCTTCTTATAGGCGAAGGGGAAGGCCGAGGCGGCGGCTTGGGTGGCCAAACCCTAGCCAAGCGTGGGGCAAGGCCCACCCACGCCTGGGATGGGTCTGCCCCTCTGGTTGGCCCCTCCGGCTCCCCTCTAGACTTCTTGTTCCCCACAGAAAGTAATTGACTTTGACGTTTGTCCCGTCCAATTCAGAGAATATTCCTTTACTAACTTTTCTAAAACCAAAAACAGCAGAAAACAGTCATCTGGCACTCTTGCAACTTGTTAATAGGTTAGTACCAGAAAACATGTAAAAAGCACCTCAAAGTGTGGACAAGTAAAGCAAAGTATATATTAAACAAGCATGGAGCATCAAAAATTATAGATACGTTTCCGACGTATCAAGCATCCCCAAGCTTAAATCCTGCTTGTCATCGACTAGGTAAGTGATAAAAATAATAATTTTTGAGGTGACATGCACCATCAAAACCAAGATCAAACCATTTGCAAGCATTGAAAGCTAGGATCAAAGAACTCTAAACATGTGCATGAAAGATGGAGTTCTAGCAATAAGACATAGTAACTATGCATGCAACATGAAAGGCTATAAACAAAGATCATGAATAACATGCATTGAAAAACGTCTGTTTGTTTCACATACAAAAAACATGGCATAGTGGCTGAAAGAACATGTGGGCCCCCATGTGTGATTTTGGTAATTAATGACAATCTTTATGGACTAATGTGTGTATTAAGTTATACTTGTAGGAATTGTCCATTGGCATCGCTTGGAGCTTGTGTCGGCTTCAAGGTCGATGAAATTAGAAGAAGATATGTTGTGCAAGCTCAAAATGCGCAATCTTTAGAAGATCTCATGTTTGATGCTTGCCATCCTTGGTGATCATGGATCGATGATGAGGAATCAAGAAAGGCGTTCTATCTTGAGAAGGGAAAGATCGTCTACATCGAGCTCAAGTGGAATTCTCAAGGCAAAGGTATAATCTTGATAGGTTTTCCCTTTTGCCGGTCTTATATTGTTAGTGGAAGACCGGGTTTAGGATAGATAACCGTACTATCAATAGGGGCTCTTGAATGAGTAACTCGATCACATCGTTCGGAGAGAGCTCAAACCTTTGCATACTTGCATCATCGTATTTGGTTGTTATTTGGTCTTATCCATGTGAGTATATAGAGCTTGTGGTAATCTCCATAACAAGCTCTTGTTCATCAAAATCGGACCCCTCTTTTATATCTTATTGTGATTTTGATCTATGCGGTTTTTCGGTTTCTCACCAAGTGAGGTATCTCACATTATTATACTTGATACATTCTCACTTGGTGATAACCAATATTTTCACCTTTTATAGGTAAGCTCATGTCGTCCTCTTTCCAACGCAATTGGAATCGGGTCGATCGGAGTTACCAATCAAAAGTTATAGTCGTTTGAATATCTGATGGTCTCCTAGGTACTAAAATGCGGTAGCGAGGCAGAAGGTTTTGGAAAGTTGCCAAAATCCACTGCCGGGCTAGGTACCAAAAAGCGGTAGTACCACATTTTAGTACCTAGCGCGGCAGAAGGTTTTTTACTTCGTCATTTGGATCTATCCTCCCTTGCTGGACTATGATGTTTCTTTGCATGATCTTATAGAGGTTGTTGTCCTCTTCGAAACGAGCCCAAGATCATCGAAATCGGAGTCCGAATGCAAAAGTTATGGCTGTTGCTGTGATGACCGGTAGTACCGGACCAGGATCCGTTAGTACCGCATTTTGGTACCGGGGAGCACAGAGAAAAAATGCATTCGGAGCCCCAGGAACCCCAGGAAATGTCCGGTAGTCTTAGGAAAGTCCGAGTACTGGAAAAGTCCGGTAGTACCGGGAATCGCGTTTTTGGGCTGCAATGGTTGGATTTTGGAGGGACCTATATAAGGGGCCTTCTTCCCCAATGGTACCTTAACCTTTCTTGCAAGTTTTCCCCTCCATTGTTGACCTTCTTGAGCTTGCTTTCTCTCAATCCCTCTGATGATTCTTGCATATTCTTGAGGGATTTGAAAGAGGAGATCTAGATCTACAATCCCACCAATCAATCTCTCCTCTAAGTGAGGGGAACATATTGGGATCTAGATCTTGGAGTCTTTTGTGGATTTCCTCCATTGTTCTTCCTCTCTTATTCCCCCATAAGCTTTTGTAGCTTTGGTGGAATTTGGGAGAGAAGGATTTGAACACCTTTGTGGTGTTCTTGCCATTTGCATTTGGTGCATCGGTTTGAGTTCTCCTCGGAGGATTTGGTTTGTGTGACTCTTTGGAGCTTGTCCCTCTTGGGTTCTTGTAACCCTAGACGGTTTTGTGGCCTTGGTGGCATTGTGGCTTTTGTGTCATTTGTTGGGAGCCTCCAATTAAGTTGTGGAGAAGTGCCCCAACCTTGTGAGAGGTTCGGTTGCCACACCGACAAGTGCACCGATAGTGGGCGTGGATCGATCCCGTTGGGGTGAGATTCACGGAGAATAAGGGAGGCCTTTTGTGGAGTTGGTGGTGGATACCACCCTCTCCAAGCAGGCGTACCCCATGTTGGGAGGAACTCGGGTAAATATCGGTGTCCCCGCGTGCCTCGGTTATCTCTATACACGAGCTCTTTACTTATGCACTTTACATTGTGATAGCCTTCGCGCTTGAAGTAATATATATCTTGCTATCACTTTGTTGCTTGTATTGCTTATCATAAGTTGTTGGTGCACATAGGTGAACCTTAGTTTTTCTAGGTTGTGCTTAACAAATTAAACACTAGTTTTATTCCGCCTTTGTTGAGCCACTCTAGGAAAAGTTTTAATCGCCTATTCACCCCCCTGTAGGCGACATCCGTATCCTTTCAATTGGTATTAGAGCCTGGTCTCTCATTTTAGGCTTCACCGCCTTGAGAGTAAAGATGTTGGCTAGAGGATTAGTGCACAATGACATGTTCATATTCGATGGCACAAATTATGATATATGGAAAAATCATATGCTTATTCATTTTTGGGACATGGACCCAAATTTGGAGCGTATTGTAGATATAGGTTTTTCTCCTCCTATGGATTTTAAAAATCTATCTTGTGAGGATGAGAAAAACCTATATCTCGATGCTCAAGCTTCTAATGTGCTTGTTAATGCTTTGAGCCATGTAGTTATATCTTCAATCATTCCTTTTTGGAGCGCTCATGAGTTATGGACAAAACTTCAAGATAAATATGTTGTGTCCAACATTATTGAGGATGATTGTGTTGCTTCCACTTCCGGTCGAGATGAGTTCTCATCCTCTACCACTTCACCAACATGTGATTTTTCACAAGGTAATGATATGGTGAGTGGTGATAGAAATTGCAATTTGGATAGTGTGCTTACTATGTGTGATCCTTCATATCTATCTAGTTGCAATGATCTATTTTTGGACCTTAACACTTCTAGCACTCAAAACTCCTTACATGCTTGTGTTAATAGTCCTTGCATATCATGTAGAATTAACTTGGATAAATCTTGTGATGATATGCTTGGGTTGTCTTATTGCCATGACAAAGATGCTTCTACTTCCTATTGCTTGCTTGTGTTGCTAACCATGTAGAGGAAAATGAAGATTTTATGGGACAAGAAAAGTTTTTGAATAGAGCTACAAGAGCAATCGCATCATCACCTTCCCCCGGTTCTCACCTATGCCTTATGGCTAAAGGAACGAAGGTGTCCTCTTTGGATCCCATTGTATCTCATAATGATGACGAGGTTTAGAATGATAATGATGATGATCCACTAGTTGATTATGATATTGCCTCTATTCTAGATATGAGAGAGATTGTCTTTTCTGCACTTCATATAAATAAAATTGCTTCCTCCAAATTTGTTGAAATCTTGACTTGTGCTATTGAAGGCAAGAAACTTATTGAGGAACAAGAAAATATTATATCTCAAAAGTTTGCACTTGAGCGTGAGTATGCTAATGAAATTGCACAACTAAAGAACTCCCTTGAAGAAGAACAAACCACCAAAGAATCTCTTGAGGAGACTTTTACTCTAGAATTATCTAGAGTAAAGGAATACCATGATAGAGAACTTGCGGTGGCAAACTCCTTCAAGATTAAAAATGGTGAACTTGACGTTGCTTATGCTAAACTTGTTGAGGATTTTAAGCACCTCGAAAATGGCTCTCGGGTTGTTAAGAGGGAGATCATCAAACTCACCGAGTCACATGAGCAACTTAAAGCTTCATATTCAAAAGAGCTTGCCAAGTTGCCCTCACCTCTTGCTAATAATAATGATGTTTGTGCTACTAACTCTATATCTTGTGAAGCATCTATTTTGAAGGAGAATGTTGAGCTAAAGGATCAACTTGCTTTGCTAACTAGCAACTATGTGAAATTAGAATAAAGTCATGTTAAGATCTCAAGATTGCATGAGGATCTTCTAGTCTCCCATGGTACGCTAAAGTTAGCTCATGAGGCCATCGTGTCAAAGGTAACATCTAGTGGGCCTCATGTGGACATTAGCACTATATCTACTCCAAATGTTATATTTACATGTGCTAGTCCTTGTAATTCATCCTCTCACAACCATGCTATATCTCGTGATGAATTACATTTCGTGCCTTGTTGCTCTAACAATGTAGCATCTACTTCCTCTAGTGCTTTTGTTGAAACTAACCATGTAGAGGAAATAAAAGAGCTCAAGGCTCAAGTTACTTCTTTGAAGAATGACTTGAAAAAGGGTCATCAAGGGAAGGCCACACTCAACAAAATCTTGAGTGTGCAAAAATCCCCCAATGACAAGAGTGGACTTGGATTCAACTCCAATGTCAACAACAAGTCCACTATCAAGTTGAAGCACAAGGACAACAATAAGAATGGCCAACATCAAGTCAAGTATCCAGCCAACATTGTTTGCTTCAAGTGCAAGGAAGAAGGGCATCATGTCAAACATTGCTCATTAAAGAAGAAGTTCCTTGGCAAGAAGCAACAAGGGAAGCGGCCTCAAGCTCTACATCTTGTTAGAGATGGGCCTCCTCCCAAGAAGACTCAAGCTCTTCCTCAAGTTGTTGCTTCATCCAAAAATAAAGATGGCAAGAGAAGAACTTGCTACATATGCCGTGAGAAGGGGCACATTTCTTCCGCATGCACTATTGGTAACTCCTCATTCAATCCTATCTTGATTGATGATTCTTATTCTCTTTGTAAGGATGAGGTTGGCAATGTGTTTGACAAATTTGTTGGTGCTCAATGTGGTGTCAAGAAAAGAACCATTTGGGTTGCCAAACCTATTGTGACTAACCTCTTAGGACCCAACTTGGTTGGGGACCAACAAGCCAAAACTTGATCAATAGGTGTGTTTTGGAGGGCATTGGAGACTTGGCTACATCATGAAGAATTAAGGGATCTTCATTATTATATTTGTCGAGCCAAGTCATGTGGTTTATATTGCTCCTATTATTATTATATTTCCAATGTTCCTCCTTGCGGTAACATATGCTTAACGCATTTCATTGAAAGTTACTCGCCCCCTTGTGCATGTGTTGGTTTTGTATCTTCCATGCTTTTGTACAAGTTGTGCTTTACACTTAATTATCTTGAGGTATCAATCATATGTGTGTATGATTAAGTGGCACAACATGTATGTGTGTTTCTTGTGTTTGAGCCTTTCTTGATTATATTTGGTATCTTATTTGGCTCTTTTTGAGAGATTAATGGATTATCCCATTTTGGGGGAGTGTTATGCTTGGGCATTCCACAATCCTAAAATTGTGTGTACATGAGGAATACCACCTAGTATTTATAATGGATTATTGTCTAGCCTCTATGTGGTACAATTCTCATGAGAAATTTAAGTTTTATAATGTCCATTAATTATCTCTATTTGTATCCTTTTGCCTCGTGTTGGTTTGATGGTAGTATCACATTATGGGGGAGTCATATGCTTAGTGCATATTACAAATCCTAGAAAATGTGGATATTCGAGGTTGTGTCACTTAGAATTGATATTGATAATTATCTAGCACCTATGTGACACATTTGCTCATACATTTCCAATTTGCTTGAATGGCTTTATTGATCTTATTTTGGATCTTGTATATGAGAGTGGTTCTTGGTATGTGTTTCCTCATATTTAGATATATATATTCGCATGGAAACCATTTGCTTCAAGTTACTCTAATCACTAGTGATTGTGTGACTATTGGAAGCTACCAAGAATCTTGTTTGAAGTATCATGCTCAATTCTTATATTTAGTTATATGCTTCTTGTTGTTTGTATATGATCTTGGATATCCGTATGAACTACCTAGGGAAAATTATTCCCAATATTTCTTGTCCTTGGACAATGAGTACTCAATTTAAGGTAGAATTTATTGATCATATTCACTTTGGACTTTGTTTAATTTTATCCTACCTTTGGCCAAGAAAATGTTTTATGTTGTCTCCCAATCTTCCTTGCTACTTTTGGATATTCTTATTTTATTGGTATCCTCTTGTGTTTTATTTAATGTAGGTAGTAGTGATGATCTCATTTGTGTGCATTTTGCATTCAAAAGAAAAATTCTATATAATGTACTACTTATGGGTGAGCTCTCCTATATTATTTAGAACACTCACATTTATGCTTCTTTGTTTGATCCATATCGGGTTGTATGTGCTTGGAACCTCAATATTTTAGTTTTGGTATTTGTGCCATCATGAGAAGTTTGGGGAGTTTGGTTTCTTGTTGGAACCTTGCTCTTTTTGGGAGTTGGTTTTGTCTCACTTGTTTTATGATTTTACCATTTTAGAATGAGATAAATCCTTGAGAATTTTTATTTCTATCTATCTTTTGCTCCTTTGGTTTTAGCCTAGTTCATTTGTTGAATTTGTGATCTTTCATGTGTTGAATTGGTTCTTGGATATAATTTGGACATCGTTTGTCGAGTCACACCCCTGTGTGTGCAATCTCGATTTACTTGGTGTTTTTGTTCAAATTGTATCTTCTTTTTGGTTATTGAAAGCCTTGTGCATGCATATTTACTATATATCTATATTATGGCATGCTTGCTTTCTTTGATCCAATATGTAAGATATATGAGAAAACTCCACCAAATCCATCGGCTAAGTTGTGCATCAAATTCACTTTGATATCAATGTGCACATAATTATGTGGAGTCTCTCCTATGTATTGTAGTTTCTCTAACTACTTTGGACCCAATAAGTTTGGGGACCATTTTTGTACTTAAATATGTTTTAGGTACATTGGAGATATGTTGGATGCTTGACTCTAAATCTTGAAGAAGTGGTGCGTTAATGAAAATTGGAGGCAAGCTATAGGATGATCAATGAATTCATATCCTCTTACCAATTATATCTCGGTAACAAGTATCTCTTTATCATGCTCATTTATCTTGATTCCAACCGTTTGTCGGTTGCCTTCTAGCATGAATTCATGTATTGGTAATTGTTGTAGTTCTAGCCATGGTTTTAAGAGAACTCTCTATTGTAAATGTGTAGAAGTTGAGATGAGTCATATATTTGGGACTATACAAAATCATGCATATGATCCACCAATTCCAAATATGTCAATCTAGCAATTTTATTGCCTATCATTTCCTCAACTTCTCTCATGTGCAATAGTGATATTTTGCTAGTCTATTTTCTCTTGTGATACTTGTTGCCTCTCTCCATATATGCCAACTTTCTCCTTTCCCTTGGTGATAGTTGTAATATATGTAGTGTGTTTGTGTTTGAAGTCCATTAATGTACAATAAGATATATGTGAGCCTTTGGCCATGCTTTGAAGCAAAAATCTTATTGGTATATGTTATGACTTCATTTTTGCTGCCATGTGCTTCTTGTATATCTTCTTTATGTGTGCATATTTCTTTGTTGGCATATGTCTTTGTGATGTTTTCAACTTATAGACATATACACATATGATAAGATAATTTTAGTTGATTTTTAATCCTTGGAGACCACCTTCCTATTCCTTTTGATTCTTGATGGCTTCCAAATTTAATTTCCTATGAGTGTTAGTTCCTCTTGTTTGCATATTTGGGCACTCATATTTGTTCTCTCATGCCTTGCATTGTTAAATAAACTTGGATGAGTGAGGATTCCATGATTATGCACCTTGTTCCCAAATACAATTATCATAATTGGTGCATTATCTTTGGGGAGCTCATCTAATTCATTTAATAATGCTCATTTGTCTTATTTCTCATTTATTGTGCCTTAAATGTTTATGGAGAAGTGAGGATTCCATATTTGTGCATTTTGTATTGAAATACAACGATTCTAAAGTGTGCACAAATCTTGGGGAACTTCTCTATTTTATTTAAGCATTTAGTTGATCTTTCATTTGATGTGTTTTAAATGTTTTATGGAGGAGTGCGGAATCCATATTTGTGCATTTTTTGTATTGAAATATACCGATTTTAAAGTATGCACAAATCTTGGGGAGCTTCTCTATTTTCTATTTCAAACACTCTTTTGCTCATATCATAACATCTTGTGTTTCCATTTGGACTCATTTGTTGTTTTCAATTGGTTGTCGGACCTTGTAATTTATTGCATCATTTGGCTTTATATTGGCAATCTTCGGGTCCTCGATATAGTCCTACTCCCTCCCAAGTATTCATCATTGGATATGTGCGAAGGCACACCTTTGGAGGAATTATTACTATATTTGCCTTCTAGAACTTGTCACCCATTTCGGCAAACGATGCCAATGGGGGAGAAGTTTTAGAGGGTTTAAGGGAAGTTGGTTGATGCATTGAGTTTGTTCTTAAGCATTTGCCTTTCATGCTCTTGCATCTTTATTGTTGCTTAGCATGTGTTATATATAGAGGAAAATCCACCAATGATAATGATTGGCAATATATGCATTGAAATTCAAGTTCATAAAAAATGCATAGATTGTGGGGGAGTTTGATCTATATATGGTGGTGGTACCAATATCACATACTTTTGTAGTATTTGATATTGGTATTACCATCTTATTCATTAAAATTCCTTATATAAACTCTCTTAAAGGGATTGTCATCAATTACCAAAATGGGGGAGATTGAAAGAACATGTGGGCCCCCATGTGTGGTTTTGGTAATTAATGACAATCTTTATGGACTAATGTGTGTATTAAGTTATACTTGTAGGAATTGTCCATTGGAATCGCTTGGAGCTTGTGTCGGCTTCAAGGTCGATGAAATTAGAAGAAGATAGTTGTGCAAGCTCAAAATGCGCAATCTTTAGAAGATCTCATGTTTGATGCTTGCCATCCTCGGTGATCATGGATCGATGATGAGTAATCAAGAAAGGCGTTCCATCTTGAGAAGGGAAAGATCGTCTACATCGAGCTCAAGTGGAATGCTCAAGGAAAAGGTATAATCTTGATAGGTTTTCCCTTTTGCCGGTCTTATATTGTTAGTGGAAGACCGGGTTTAGGATAGATAACCGTACTATCAAGAGGGGCTCTTGAATGAGTAACTCGATCACATCGTTCGGAGAGAGCTCAAACCTTTTCATACTTGCATCATCGTATTTGGTTGTTATTTGGTCTTATCCATGTGAGGATATAGAGCTTGTGGTAATCTCCATAACAAGCTCTTGTTCATCAAAATCGAATCCCTCTTTTATATCTTATTGTGATTTTGATCTATGCGGTTTTTCGGTTTCTCACCAAGTGAGGTATCTCACATTATTATTCTTGATACATTCTCACTTGGTTATAACCAATATTTTCACCTTTTATAGGGAACCTCATGTCGTCCTCTTTCCAACGCAATTGGAATCGGGTCGATCGGAGTTACCAATCAAAAGTTATAGTCGTTTGAATATCTGCTGGTCTCCTAGGTACCAGTACCTAGCGAGGCAGAAGGTTTTGGAAAGTTGCCAAAATCCACTGCCGGGCTAGGTACCAAAAAGCGGTAGTACCGCATTTTAGTACCTAGCGCGACAGAAGGTTTTTTACTTCGTCATTTGGATCTATCCTCCCTTGCTGGACTATGATGTTTCTTTGCATGATCTTATAGAGGTTGTTGTCCTCTTCGAAACGAGCCCAAGATCATCGAAATCGGAGTCCGGATGCAAAAGTTATGGCTGTTTTCGTTCTTTGATGACCGGTAGTACCGGACCAGATCCGGTAGTACCGCATTTTGGTACCGGGGAGCGCAGAGAAAAAATGCGTTCGGAGCCCAGGGAACCCGGAAATGTCGGTAGTCTTGGGAAAGTCCGTAGTACTGGGAAAGTCCGGTAGTACCGGGAATCGCGTTTTTGGGCTGCAACGGTTGGATTTTGGAGGGACCTATATAAGGGGCCTTCTTCCCCAATGGTTCCTTAACCTTTCTTGCAACTTTTCCCCTCCATTGTTGACCTTCTTGAGCTTGATTTCTCTCAATCCCTCCGCTGATTCTTGCATATTCTTGAGGGATTTGAAAGAAGAGATCTAGATCTACAATCCCACCAATCAATCTCTCCTCTAAGTGAGGGGAACATATTGGGATCTAGATCTTGGAGTCTTTTGTGGATTTCCTCCATTGTTATTCCTCTCTTATTCCCCCATAAGCTTTTGTAGCTTTGGTGGAATTTGGGAGAGAAGGATTTGAACACCTTTGTGGTGTTCTTGCCATTTGCATTTGGTGCATCGGTTTGAGTTCTCCTCGGAGGATTTGGTTTGTGTGACTCTTTGGAGCTTGTCCCTCTTGGGTTCTTGGAACCCTAGACGGTTTTGTGGCCTTGGTGGCATTGTGGCCTTTTGTGGCATTTGTTGGGAGCCTCCAATTAAGTTGTGGAGAAGTGCCCCAACCTTGTGAGAGGTTCCGGTTGCCACCGACAAGTGCATCGATAGTGGAAGCATGGATCGATCCCGTTGGGGTGATATTCACCGGAGAATAAGGAAGGCCTTTTGTGGCGTTGGTGGTTTGATACCACACCCTCTCCAAACGAGACGTACTCCATGTTGGGAGGAACTCGGTAAAATATCAGTGTCCCCGCATGTCTCGGTTATCTCTATACCCGAGCTATTTACTTATGCACTTTACATTGTGATAGCCTTAGCGCTTGAAGTAATATATATCTTGCTATCACTTTGTTGCTTGTATTTCTTAGCATAAGTTGTTGGTGCACATAGGTGAACCTTAGTTGTTCTAGGTTGTGCTTAACAAAGTAAACACTAGTTTTATTCCGCCTTTGTTGAGCCACTCTAGTAAAAGTTTTAATCGCCTATTCACCCCCCCTCTAGGCGACATCCGTATCCTTCCAGTGGCAATCAGCTTGTCTCTCATAGAGTAGCAAATAGATGCATAGGACACCTTCAAAGTTCACAAGGGTGACTAGAAACAAATAGCACAAGAACAAGTAATATCACAATATGCATAAATTAATAAGCTTTGGAACAATGCACACAGAATGACAACTATGATCTCTTAATGGTGCCTAAAGGTAGAAGGTGGAGACTCAATAGTGCTGGAAGAAAGAACTTTTATAAAGGAAGCATGGATTACAAGTTTCAAAAAGTGCTTCCAAAAATTATGGTACTTGTTAGATTTTAGCCCTAATTGCCCCTATCATAAGCATCTTGAAGTGATTAAGGTTAAAGTGACAAAAATGGAGTATATGCTTGATGAAGTATAAGCTGGCAATCTCAAGTCACTTGAATACGAGGGCCACACCTCATGCATACTCAACTTTGGGCCTAGGTAAGTTCTTGTCATTGTAAGTATTTGCATATCATAGAGAACCGCCAACGGGGTACCCCTTGCACATGGTACAGGAGCTTTTCCATAACAAAAATGAAAAGGCAAGCAGATAATGAGCATCTCAGCAATCTTCTTATTTACCATGGGAATATGGTGCCTTTTATCTCTTTCCTCTTTTCTCAATGTGTCTCTATTTTTTTATAAGAAGAATCCTTCATAGATGTCACTATGGTGGTGCTGCAAGTTTCCACCATGATTAGGCATGCCTTAGGCTAGTGGCCCAGGCGTTTCTCTAACATAGAATACAAACTCCATGGACTTACAAGTTCCCTCTTTATTTCACACCGGTGACATCCATAGAAAAAAGCGCATGATATCAACTGAGTACAAAGTACAAGTGCAATGTTGAAAACGTTCCCCATGATAGCACGGTTCTGCTAATTCCAATGTATAAGTGCAAGCATATACACCATAGATGACACAATGGTTCAAGTTTATTAGGGGCAAGGAATATAAAGTGTGCCATCAAGTTTGTGAGGGCTTTAATCACTAAGTTTTCACATAACAAAATACTTTTTAATTGGAAGATAGCTGAAAACAAGAATATACTTGGAATGGTGTAACACACCATGCATAGGAGTTTATAGTGGACACTTTGGAATAACTTGGTTTCTTGAAAGTTGGAAGCATGAGTATAACTTAATCATACAAGTGGAGGCTAGCAAAAGACTGGGAGCAATCAACTAAGAGAGCATAATGGCCATAATCATGTAGAGCAACAAAGCATTACTAATCAAAGCAAAGAGTGGTACTACAAGTCAAGGACTAAATGATCATATATGCTAATGGTGACTTTTCGTAGTCATAACATGGTGTGAGCATGTGCCAAGTCAACCCAAGCAAAACATCAAAGGAGAATACCACAATACTATGCTTTTGCATGCTAAAACAACGCATAATTTCTTCAAGGCACACTAAGTAATCCCAATTGTTTGGAACAAGACATGCTACAACAATAATTACTAATCATAAGGTCAAAACAACACCTAGCATGTCATGCTAAAGTCTAAGTCACAGTCAATGCAAGCTCCTCTTGCACTTACAAGCAGGAACTTACTACTCCTTTCCAACACCAAACAACTTATTGAAACAACCCACAAAGATAATAATCGATAAAAACCAGTGAGCTTGTCTCAGAAATACACAAATAAGAACTAAAAAGTTTTAAGCTAAAAGCACAAGAAAACTAAGGCTAAACACAGTGGTAACAAAAGAGAACACTCATAAGACAATAAGAATGAAAACTAGAGTGTTCTAGGCAATAAAAATAGAGTGTGTCTCTCTCCAAAAAGAAGTGTGTTGTAACCAACCAACTTACTCAAGCAAACTAAGCAAAAAAAAACTAAAAGCGAAAACTAAGACGCTCCAACAACAACACAACAATGCATGAAATAATAAAAACGAAGTGTCTAGAAAGACCTGAGATTTTTATTAATGAAGAAAGGGATGCCTTGGGCATCCCCAAGCTTCAACGCTTACCTCTTGAATATTTCTTGGGGTGAAACGGGGTGGCATCCCCAAGCTTGAGCTTTTTTCCATTGTTCATCTCATTACATCATTCTTTCTCTACACCTGCAAATTTTCCGTCATACAAAACTTCACACAATCTTCATTAGCAACATTAGTGTATTCAAAAGATAATAGACCTTTAGGAAAAGCTTTGGAACATCAAGACTTTTCACTAAAAACACAAGCTACTGTAGTAAATCCTTCAAAAAGCTCAATTCCCCAAAAGAGAACTCAAAAAGGAATCAATAAGAAGCAAATGCAAATAATGGCAGAAATCAAAAGCATCAGCAGGTAGAAACCATTTTTTTCGAAAATCTTCTGTTGCTCAAATCAAAAAGTGTTGATCTAACGACTAACATACGGGGGGATTTATTCGTAAATTTTGAGCTCAATCCGAGTTACAGAGACTCCTCACGAATTTTTATGGTGGAGGATAGAAATCTGTTTTGGTACAACAACTCCCCAAATCTTACTTCCCTCCAATTAGAGGTCATTCTTGGCACAAAAAGCAAATAAAAAGGATAAGGAGAGGTCATTACTGAAGTAATAACTTCCAAAACTCAAGGAAACTCTTGGGTTATCTCCCAACAAGTACTTTTCTTTAACGCCTTTAAGTTAGGCTTGATAGTTTGAGAAGATGCTCACATAATAAATATGAATTGAAGTAAAAGAGAGCATCAAGAAGCAAATTCAAAACACATTTAAGTCTAACCCACTTCCTATGCATAGGAATCTTGTAAAGAAACAAGTCATGAAAGCACAAAGCAATAAGCATAGGAAAGCAAAACAAGTGCAACTTCAAGACTTTCAACATAAAGAGGGGAAACTTAATATTGTTGAGATAAATAAG
The DNA here is from genome assembly GCA_030063025.1 of Avena longiglumis. Taxonomy (NCBI): domain Eukaryota; kingdom Viridiplantae; phylum Streptophyta; class Magnoliopsida; order Poales; family Poaceae; genus Avena; species Avena longiglumis. The sequence goes on along the minus strand of CP125974.1, from coordinate 544,002,451 downwards.
ACCATGTTTCCCTCTCTCATAATAAATTTCAGTAGCATCATGCATGAAATTAACAATATAACTATCACATAAGACATTCTTATCATGAGCCATATGCATATAATAATTATTACTCTCCACATAAGCATAATCACTCTTATTAATTGTAGTGGAAGCAAATTCAACAAAATAGCTATGATTGTTATTCTCATCACCATAATCATCAAATACAGGAGGCATATTGTAATCACAATTAACTTTCTCCTCAATAGTAGGTGGACTGAAAATATCATATTCATCATTGTACTCATCATATATTGGAGGTAAAGTATCATCAAAGTAAACTTTCTCCTCCGTGCTTGGGGGACTAAAAACATCATTTTCATAAAAACTAGCTTCCCCAAGCTTAGACATTTCCATAGCTTTAGCAACAAAGAATTCATACTAATAACATTGCTATTAGCATGCAAATAAAGTTCCATAGGTTTTTTAATTTTCTCTTCAAACACTTCATGCCCTAACTCAAGATAAAGACTATAAAGCTCTCTAATTTTGTTGTTCTTTTCCATTAAGCCTAACTAGTGAAAACAAGAAACCAAAAGACAAAATTACAGAATCTAAAGGAATAACTTAGAGCACTCACACCATAGGATGTGAGTACCTTTTACCTTACCTCCCCGGCAACGATGCTAGAAAAGAGCTTGATGTCTATGCACTTCTATTCTTGTAGACAATTGTTGGGCCTCCAAGTGCAGAGGTTTGTAGAACAGCAGCAAGTTTCCCTTAAGTGGATTACCCAAGGTTTATCGAACTCAGGGAGGAAGTGGTCAAAGGTATTCCCTCTCAAGCAACCCTCCAATCAAGATACAAGAAGTCTCTTGTGTCCCCAACACACCCAATACACTTGTCAGGTGTATAGGTGCACTAGTTCGGCAAAAATATAGTGAAATACAAGTGGTAACGGTGCCAGAAAAGAGCTTCTGACCTTTTGTTGACATGGGGTAACATGTGTGAGTGAGGTAAAGACTAAAGCAAGCAAACATGCAACAGATCTAGATGCAAATGGTGTTTCAATGTTTAGAAACAAGGCCGAGGGATCATACTTTCACTAGTGAACACTCTCTCATATAAATATATTCTCTTCATGATACTACTCTTAACTACTCTCCGGTTGGACACTCTAATCCAAGGTAGGGCTATAACAGCACACCTCAAAGTCCGCCTTCCCCAATCTAGATAACCCCACATTGTCACCTTGAGCACTAGATGGTGCCAACAAACACCACAATTTCATAGAGACATCCAACTCCAAATATAAATCAAAACAAATATTCAATCTAGCCAAAGTGCCACACACGGTATGCACGCTGTCACTTTCACACACGTGGGGAAAATCATAGATCTATTAAAGCACAAAGAGTATTTATGTAGACTCAAGCCTAAGTGCCACCATGGCATGAACGCTGTCACTTTCACACACATGGGAGGCAGAGATCTAATGAAGCACTTGAGTAGCAAGGTAGATCTACTTGATTACAAAGCTCATGATCACAATATCATGCATAGAGAGAGATGAACACATAGCTACCGGTAGAGCCCTTAGCCTTGAGGAAGAACTACTCCCTCCTCATCATGGGAATCAACAACGGTGATGGAGATGGTGGTGGAGATCGATGGAGATGGATCCGGAGGCACTTCCCCATCTCGGTAGGGTGCCAGAACAGAGACTTTCTGTCCCCCGAATCTCCCCTTCGGTGGCGGCGGCGGCGCTACACAGGTTTTCGTGGATTTCTTCTAGATTCTTTAGGGTTTTCTCCCCGGGGGCTTCTTATAGGTGAAGGGGGAGGCCGAGGCGGCGGTGGGTGGCCAAACCCTAGCCAGGAGCGAGGCAGGGCCCACCCGCGCCTAGGGTGGGTCTGGCCCTCCGGCTCCCCTCTAGACTTCTTGTTCCCCACGGAAAGTAATTGACTTTGACGTTTGTCCCATCCAATTACGAGAATATTTATTTTCTAACTTTTCTGAAACCAAAAACAACAGAAAACACGCATCTGGCAATGTTGCAAATTGTTAATAGGTTAGTACAAGAAAACATGTAAAAAGCACCTCAAAGTGTGGACAAGTAAAGCAAAGTAGATACTAAACAAGCATGGAGCATAAAAAATTATAGATACTTTTCTGATGTATCACCACACTGTCACCTTGAGCGCTAGATGGTTCCAACAAACATCACAATTTCATAAAGACACCCAACTCAAAATATACTCATGATAAAAATTTATGAACTCTAGCCTAAGTGTCACCATGGCATGCACGCTGTCACTTTCACACACGTGGGGAGAGTAGAGATCTATTGAAGCACTTGAGTATATTTATGTAGATTCTAGCCTAATTGCCACCACGACATGCACGCTGTCACTTTCACACACGTGGGGAGAGCAGAGATCTATTAAAGCACTTGAGTAACAGAGTAGATCTACTTGATTACAAAGCTCATGACCACAATATGATCATGCATAGAGAGAGATATGAACACATAGCTACCGGTAGAGCCCTTAGCCTCAAAGGAGAACTACTCCCTCCTCACCATGGGAATTAGCAACAGTGATGGAGATGGTGGTGGAGATCGATGGAGATGGCTCCGGGAGCACTTCCCCGTCCCGGCAGAGTGCCGGAACAGAGACTTCTGTCCCCTGAATCTCCCCTTCGGTGGCGGCGGCATAGCAGAACTTTTTGTGGCTTTTTGGTCGATGATTTTGGGTTTTTGGGTTGAGGCTTCTTATAGGCGAAGGAGGCAAGGTCGGTGGAGGGACCCCCCTATGTGCGCCACCAGGGCTGGCCCACACCCACCTAGGGTGTGGCCACCCTGGTGTCCTCCTTTATCTCTGCTTCGTGGATCCGTGTCATGCCGGGTAAAATAATGACTTTGGCTTTTGTCCCGTCCAATTTTGAGAATATTGATTTTCTGCATTTTCTGGAACAAAAAATAGAATAAAACATGCAACTGGTACTATGGCATCTTGTGTAGGCAAAGCAAAGCAAAGTAGATACTAAACAAGCATGGAAAATCAAAAACAACGTATCATTTCCCCCTAGTAGCAACATCACATCTACAACCTTAGAGATTTCTGTCACTTCCCCAGATTAAATAGAGGCATGAACCCACTATCGAGCATAAATACTCCCTCTTGGAGTCACTAGCATCTACTTGGCCAATATAGCTACTAGAGACGGAGAGCATGCAAGATCATAAAGAACACATACATGATAGAATCAATAATATAGAACATTAATCAATCTGACATAGTAATCTCAATATCCATCGGATCCCCGCAAACACAACATGCATGACTACAAATGAGATACAACCATCTAGTTACTACATGGACCCGTAGTCCTAGGTCGAACTACTCACATGATACGTCCAAAACGTATCTACTTTCCTGAACACTTTTGCTATTGTTTCTCCTCTAAACTTGTATGATTTGGATACAACTAACACAGAGTGATGCTGTTTTCAGCAGAATTACCTTGGTGTCTAGTTTTTGTGCAGAAAAACAACTTTCAGGAAAAATCCAGGAAAATATGCCAAAAATTATATTTCGCCAGAAGATCCACAGAGCTAGAAGACAAAACGGAGTGTAGGCCTGGGGGGGCACACATTATCCTACTTGATACTTTCTCACTTGGTGATAATCAATATTTCCACTTTTTATTGGGAAGCCCTTGTCGCCCTCTATCCAACGCAATTGGAATCGGGTCAATCGGAGCTACCGTTTAAAAGTTATGACCGTTTGATTATTTGCCGTTTTTAATTCTAAAAGGAAAAAAGAAAAACAGTGTTTACGGCCGGTACTACGGGCCCAAGATCGTCGATGCTGGCTGCAGCCATTCCTATGTGGTACCTTTTTTCGGTCCTACCGGATCCGACTGGTCAGGTGGACCCGGTACTACGGCGATTTTGACCTTTCCGGATCGCTCATGCGTTGACTGCTGATCGCTCGCTCCTAGCCCATGTCCTTGTAGGGGTTCGTAGCATGGAAAACAAAAATTTTCTATCGCATACAAACAAACAAGCCAAGATCTATCTACTAGATTGTAGCAACGAGTCGATGGAATAACTTACCCTCGAAGATTCCAAAGTGTTTAACGAGCGATTCTCGTGGGTGATGTAGTCGTACTCTTTCCGATCTCAATATCGTGTGGGACGATCCTTCCCAAGGCTGCGTTCGGCAGCGCTTCATGATCGGTCACACGTTCGGTACTCGACGAAGACCTTCCTCTCCCTTGTTCCGGCGTGAGGTTGTAGCACTCTCCTCGCGATTCCGACAGCACAACGGCGTGGTACCGGAAGTAGAGGGGAAATCCCGCAGGGCTTCTCCTTAAGCCGGAGCGAGTATGGTGGAGTATGAGAGAGAGCTATTAGTGGTCTACAGATTTAGACACACCAATTAGAAGGCTCTAAACCGCAGGCTAGAGCAATTAGAAGCTCTAAACCAAAACGGCTCTAAACCGGAGATTAGAGGATAGGAACTTGTGTGTCTAGAGGAGGAGGCCCTGCCCCTCTTTTATAGGTGGGAGGGGCGGCCAAGGGGAGGGGATTCCCTCCCCAAGTCGGCCTTGGTTGGCGCGCCGGCTTGGAGGGACTCCTCCCCCAAGTCGGTTCCAACCACCTCTTGCTTGTTTCCCACAGTTTCCTGTTTCCCACAGTTTCCTGTTTTAGCCGTTTGACTTTCAAACTGGAAGTTTGACTTTTCAGTTTTGGAACAGCAAGAACACTTAGTACATGATGCAATCATTCAATATGTAATGACACATTCATGTACCCTCCCCCCCGGAGTGTCGGACAATCCGGAACCTTCTAGAACATTCCCGATGAAAACACCGGAATCATTCCCGAACTCCGAAACGGGACTTTCCTTATATGAATCTTATTCTCCGGACCATTCCGGATCACCTCGTGATATCCCGGATCCCATCCGAGACTCCGAACAACATTCGGTCTCTTTCTCATAATACCATAACTACTCAAAACAACGTCGAATCCTTAAGTGTGTCTCCCTACGGTTCGTGAATTATGCGGACATGATCGAGACACTTCTCCGAACAATAACCAATAGAGGAATCTGGAAATTCATATGGCTTCACATATTTCTCGATTACTTTGCGATCGAATGAACCACTTACATACGATACCAATTTCCCTTTGTCTCACGATAGTTTACTTATCCGAGGTTATGATCGTCGGTATCTCTGCATACCTAGTTCAACCTCGTTCTTGATAAGTAATCTTTTCTCGTTCGTGATATGTGATCCCTTGTGAGCGGTCACATGCTTGCAAGCTAATTGGATGACATTTCACCGAGAGGGCCCAGAGTATATCTATCCGTCATATGGATGGACAAATCCACTCTTGATCCATGTGTTTCAACCAATACTTTCGGACACTCAATGCCACCTTTATATCCACCTGTTACGGTGTGGTGTTTGATGACATCAAAGCATCCATCCGGAAAAGGTGATATGCATGATCTCATGGTCGAAGGAATTAGGTTACTATGTATCGAAAGCATATAGCAATTGAACTATTGAAATGACTTGATCTTTATGCTACGCTTATCTATAGGAGTATGTCCATCACATCATTCTCCTAATGATATGATCCTGTTGTTAATAACATCTCTATGTTCATGATCGAAACCATGATCATATATTAACCAACAAGCTAGTTTAACAAGAGGCTTTACTAGGGACTCTTATTTTAGTTTACAAATCACACAAGTATTAATGTTTCCGGTTAATACAATTATAGCATGGTATGTAAACATTTATCATAAGTGTGAAGATATGATAATAAACACTTTATTATTGCCTCTTGGGCATATCTCCAACAGTCTCCCACTTGCACTAGAGTCAATAATCTAGTTTCAAACCTTTGTGTATTCAACACCTATGGCTTTCCGGTGTTGTATGTACACGATTGCTAGTGGTCAACTGATCTTCGGATCTGACACTTCCAGGTCCATGTGTAATTGCATGTCTTTGCGTCTCTACGCATCACTCATTCTCTAATGAGATGGCTTTGTATAAATTTGGTCTTTCGGTGTGACCTTTAGCTCTTTGGGGTTAAAAACATGTTGATAATATTGTAGCACAATATATCTTCATAGTATTATCCCACTGTGAACTACACCTAGTTTGATAACAAACTACTTGACACAAATTCCCTCTTTTGCTGCTAAAATAGCAGTCATATACTTAGCCTTTTGTTGTAGTATCTGTCACAATGTCTTTAACTTTGGAACTCATCCAAATCCATTATGGAACTCACTTTCGATTATATTGTGCCACCTTTAGTTTAGATTGAGATAAACTTAATTTGTACTTTGTGACAAAGCTAGTATCAATGTAGTACTTTTACAATGAACTAACCATCTATTTGTCACTTCTACAAATATTATACTCTTAGTTCTTCCAAAAGATCATAAGAATATCCTTACTATTGTCCAATGATCATCTTACGAATCATTCTGGTATATGCTCACAACATTTAGAGCATAGGACATATCTGGATTTGTACATATCACAGTATGGTTGATATAAATACTCTTTGTGATTTCATACATCAAGTATCAATCTATACTTGATTACTTGTTTCACTTTACCAAATGTCAATACACTTGAATATATCATCAACATTGAACTCATTCAATCCTTTCTGTGCGACAAGAACCTCTCTTGTAGTTTCTATATTGAACTCATTCAATATCTTGTCTATGTACTTCTGGCACAACTATATTAGCGTCTATTGATGCCAAATATTTGGGTTTTTCCTAAGTCTTTCACCGGGATGAAATTCTTAATATGTGTTAATAAAAGATACATTATTTCCAATCAACAATATGTCTTCCACATAATGTATTAGAAACATGTCTTAGCGCTCCCACTTAATTTCTTGCAAATGCAAGCATCTTCATCGTCTCTAATGAACTTTTAAACTCCTTTAACAGTTTCATCATAGTGAAGATTCCAACTCCGCGATGCTCACTTTAACCATTGAAGTTTGCATACGCTTTTAGCATCCTTTGAATTAACAAAACCCTATGGACCGTGTTATGCACATGTCCTAGGTAACGATTCTATTAGAAGAACTTGTTTTGTTTATTCAACTACCATATAACAAATTATATGTAGTGGTTGCTACATTAATCCGTCTAGACTAAAAATCGCTATGAAAGATCAAATCTTGTCATATACAACCTTTGAACATTGTTGTGAACTCTTTCCCAACATGTCGACTATTTCATAGATGTGAAACATCCATCTCTATTTCTTTATAGATCCAAATACGATTGTAAGGTCTTGTACCTTCCCAGAGGGTCTTTCAAGTTCAAATCTTGATCTATCGTATATCAAACTATCACGGATTTTATGGCTTCAAGCCATTTTACGAGTCGGGGCCATCATCGCTTCTTTGCATGTAGTACGTTCATTATTCTCAAATAATGATTCAACCCTCAAATCTTGGTATTTGATTGTTTACTCGACCTACTTGGTTCAACAGAAACTTTGACCTTCATAACCACAACCTTTGAGGCACGTGAGCTATGAGCATTGTTGCTGCCTCCGGAACACTTTTCCGGTGCTGCGCAACTCTGCACATATAGCTAAGGTTCTTTTAACCTTATCAAAGTTCTATTGTCCTCCCACTTAACTTTCACGAAAAATTCCTTCTAAAAGAAACTTGACATTCTAAGTGACAAATACTTTTGTCTCCGGTGTTATGGAGGAATACTTAACAAAGACAGGTTCATCCGACTTTGGTTGCAAACATCTTTCTTATGCATAGCATACCAATGTTTAAGAAAGGACAACTTGGGTTTTATCCCAAACCATAACATATGGTGTCATTTCAACGGATTATGATGGAGCTCTTTTAATGGAAGCGGTAATCTCTAAAGCTTTTAATCTTTAAAATATAATGGCAGTTTTATGAATTATACCTTTGATCTTACCATGTCAAACAAGGTTTAATTACATATCTCGAACGTTCCATACTCTTATGGTGTTTCGGAAATGCAAATCCATGGAACGATTCCATAAATCTTAGGTATTATGCTAAACTTTGTAACTCAAATATCTTCCTTTATGATCTTTATCATAAACTGTTTATATTCTTGTTACAATGATTTTGCACTTCATCTTGAAAGTCTTTGAACTTTTCAAATGTTTCATACTTCATCCATATTAAGTAAATATTCATATATTCACTCAAATTTTCGGAGAAAGCATATGAAGTCGAAATCCATCGCTTTTGACTACACATGATGGACTTTGTACAACAATATGTACAATTTCCAATAAGCTAGTCTTTCGTTCCCGTTTTGGCCTATGAACGAAGTTTTAATTATCTCTAGGAAAGTTTCTGGCGTCATGTGATCAAAAATCAAAAGACTCCAAAATTCCATCCACATGGAGTTTCTTCATGTTATCTTTCAATATAATTTAAGCTGCGATGTCACTTCCTAAGTGATCTTTCAATCAATTTGTCTTTCGACATCTTTAGCACTAGTTTTATGGATGTGATTTCTCCAACGAGATTTGTGAATCATCCATCTTTTAGGGATTACGGCAATTATTTGAACAACCCTTTTGTTCTCATAATACCTGATAAAACAAATCTTGAAGGCAAGCTTTGATGTTTTAACGAGCAACACAATAACCCTTTATTTGTTCTCGATGAACATCATCACATATTCTTTTGCTAGTTACTTAGGCCATTGTAGTTCATGAATTCTGTTGTTTCGTATGAAGATTCACACCAACAAATTCAGTATCAAATACTTAAGAACCACATTGTTTAATAAGCAAAGAATATAGCCATAACATGTATATCATCCATATACTTAAACTGAACAATTCTAGTCTTTTCTTTTTTGCCATATATTTATGAGATTCTCTTTCAGTATTTCCTTTTCTGTTTGAAAGAATCTATCAACATCAATAGTGGAGTCATACATATGACACATAGTCCAAAGCGTGTAGTTAAATACCAATGTCTTTGGACTTGCACTTTGAAGTAGATCACCATCATCAAATGTTTGGTGTTCTTTCAAATTCCTTTCTTTAGTAATCTCTTGGTGTAGTAAACATTTTACCTACATCAAATATTCACCCTCATCATGGATTTATCCATGATCAAGCTACTTTAGCTTGTAACGGTGAATCATAAGTATAATGTTGCTCTCCAAAACCTTTTGGAGGATTAGGACAACTAGTGTCTCCAACCTTTTGCAATTTCTCATCAAATATGAGAACATGACTTTTGCCATATTATACTCTATCATGTTGTAACCAATACTTCGTTTCAGATATCACAATATCTTCCACACATCATGGTTTCTGAAACAACTCTTTCAGATCCTAGATAACCTTGATATTAAGAGAATCCCTTGAATATCAAGAATCATGGAGACAAACATGATACTTATATACTAACACTTGGAATTGTTACTCTTGATTTAATACTAATTATTAAAATTCATGAAGTAACCGGAACTTACTGAAAGTTTGCAATAGGACTTTTAAACTTTAGATTAACACTTCAAAACAATACGATACCAGTTCGTAAAGTAACTAACCAGAATTCTATAGTTCTATCATCTCAATTATAACTAAGCGCAAGGTGGTAAACGGATGCCGATGACTACAACAACTATGCAAATTCACTTTGATTTAGTTTATGATAAATTGAGTTCTAATTAATAATTAAATTAATCTAGGTGAACTCCCACTCAAAACAATATCCCTCGCATTGTTTTAGTGATCACACGAACCAAATCCACCACATCAAAACCGATCATCACGAGAGTTGATGCAACTTCAATGGCGAACAATCAACATGTTCATCATATCTACTATATGACTCATGCTTTACCTTTCGGTGATCCGTGTTCGAGACCATATGCATACATGCTAGGCTCATCAAGATCAACCTTAGCTTACGCATAAGCAAATCTGGCTTGCTTACGTTGTATACACTCGCAGAATCTAACACACCCGATCATCACGTGGTGCTTCGAAACAACAAGCTTTAGCAACGGTGCTAACTAAGGGTGAACACTTTATGACTTGAAATTCATGTGCATGAGGGATCATCTTATAATGCTTCCGTCGTCTACTAAGCAATACAAGATGCAAAAAGGATTAACATCACATGCAATTCATAATATGTGATATGATATGGCCTTTCTTCTTTGTGCTTCCGATCTCCATCTTCTAGCACGAACATGATCTCCATCATTACCGACATTGCATCAAGGTCAATGATGCTTCTCCATGGTTGTCGTCCACCGGCTTCAACTATTACAACTACTTTGAATAGACATGCGGGTCTTAACAGAATTTAAAGACAACCATATGGCTCCTGCCGGTTGCCAACTTACAATAAGGAACATTGCATACATCATATATAATCACAATCATGGCCATATCACATCACAGCACACCCCTGCAAAACAAAGTTAGACGCCTCTACTTTCTTTGCATGTTTTACGTGGTTTGGGGCTTTCAATAAGTGTCGTTCTAACTTACGAACATGAACCACAACATTGATACTAGTATTGTTAATCACCCGTTGTAAATTGGATCTTAACTATGCTAGGAGAAACAGGCACCATAAAGCCACTTATGCAATACAAGTTGCATGTCAAGCGTGGAGCAAGTCTCATGAACGATGTCATGTAAGGTTAGCCCGGGCCGCTTCATCCCAACATACCGCAAGATGCAAAGTACACAAGAAGCAATCGACAATAAAAGCATCAACGCCCACAATGACCATTGTGTTCTACTCGTGCAACAGATCTACATATAGACACGACTCTGATACCACTGTAGGGGTTCGTAGCATGGAAAACAAAAATTTACTATCGCATACAAACAAACAAGCCAAGATCTATCTACTAGATTGTAGCAACGAGTCGATGGAATAACTTACCCTCGAAGATTCCAAAGTGTTTAACGAGAGCGGATTCTCGTGGGTGATGTAGTCGTACTCTTTCCGATCTCAAGATCGTGTAGACGATCCTTCCGGCTGCGTTCGGCAGCGCTTCATGATCGGTCACTGCGTTAAACTCGGCGAAGACCTTCCTCTCCCTTGTTCCATGACGGCGGAGGTTGTAGCACTCTCCTCGCGATTCGGCAAGACAAGCGTGGTCTGGAAGTAGAGGAAATCATGAGGCTTCGCCTTAAGCCGGAGGCGGTATGGTGGAGTATGAGAGAGCTATTAGTGGTCTAGAGATTTAGACACACCAATTAGAAGGCTCTAAACCGCAGGCTAGAGCAATTAGAAGCTCTAAACCAAAACGGCTCTAAACCGGAGATTAGAGGATAGGAACTTGTGTGTCTAGAGGAGGAGGCCCTGCCCCTCTTTTATAGGTGGGAGGGGCGGCCAAGGGGAGGGGAGTCCCTCCCCAAGTCGGCCTTGGTTGGCGCGCCGGCTTGGAGGGACTCCTCCCCCAAGTCGGTTCCAACCACCTCTTGCTTGTTTCCCACAGTTTCCTGTTTTCCACAGTTTCCTGTTTTAGCCGTTTGACTTTCAAACTGGAATTTGACTTTTCAGTTTTGGAACAGCAAGAACACTTAGTACATGATGCAATCATTCAATATGTAATGACACATTCATGTACCCTCCCCCCCGGAGTGCCGGACAATCCGGAACCTTCTAGAACATTCCCGATGAAAACACCGGAATCATTCCCGAACTCAAAGCGGGACTTTCCTTATATGAATCTTATTCTCCGGACCATTCGGATCACCTCGTGATATCCGGATACCATCCGAGACTCGAACAACATTCGGTCTCTTTCTCATAATACCATAACTACTCAAAACAACGTCGAATCCTTAAGTGTGTCTCCCTACGGTTCGTGAATTATGCGGACATGATCGAGACACTTCTCGAACAATAACCAATAGAGGAATCTGGAAATTCATATGGCTCCACATATTTCTCACGATTACTTTGCGATCGAATGAACCACTTACATACGATACCAATTTCCCTTTGTCTCACGATAGTTTACTTATCCGAGGTTATGATCGTCGGTATCTCTGCATACCTAGTTCAACCTCGTTACTGATAAGTACTCTTTTCTCGTTCCCGTGATATGTGATCCCTTGTGAGCCAGTCACATGCTTGCAAGCTAATTGGATGACATTTCACCGAGAGGGCCCAGAGTATATCTATCCGTCATATGGATGGACAAATCCCACTCTTGATCCATGTGTTTCAACCAATACTTTCTGAACACTCAATTCCACCTTTATATCCACCCTGTTACGGTGTGGTGTTTGATGACATCAAAGCATCCATCCGGAAAAGGTGATATGCATGATCTCATGGTCGAAGGAATTAGGTTACTATGTATCAGAAAGCATATAGCAATTGAACTATTGAAATGACTTGATCTTTATGCTACGCTTATCTATAGGAGTATGTCCATCACATCATTCTCCTAATGATATGATCCTGTTGTTAATAACATCTCTATGTTCATGATCAGGAAACCATGATCATATATTAACCAACAAGCTAGTTTAACAAGAGGCTTTACTAGGGACTCTTATTTTAGTTTACAAATCACACAAGTATTAATGTTTCCGGTTAATACAATTATAGCATGGTATGTAAACATTTATCATAAGTGTGAAGATATGATAATAACCACTTTATTATTGCCTCTTGGGCATATCTCCAACAGTCCTCGCGTCGCGCGCCTTTCCCCGCCCATGCGTTGCCGCCTCGCTGGGCCCCGCCTCTGCGCCGTTGTCGCGCGAGCCGCTGCGCCCCTCCCGTGCGGGCCACTTCGCTTCTGCTGCTTCTTGTAGCATGCCGACCTCGTTCTTTGCGCTTCTTTGCTCTACTTTGCGTTGATTGACGCCTTGCTTCCTTGCATCTTTTGCATGTGCATGCTGCTTCTTTGCTTGCTTAGCCCCACTAGCTTGCGTCTTGCGTAGCTTCTTTGCTCTGCATCATTTGCATGCTCTGCCCATTTGCTAGCCCTTCTCGATTTCCTGCCTTGATTTCTTTGCTCGGCTGGGACTAGTGCGGTACTACTGTGAAATCCGGTAGTCTGGACCGGACAAAATAGCCCCAACGGCCATATTTTCGGGCCTCTATTTAAGCCTTGACCTTTTTCAGTTTAAAGCTCCTCTATTATCTATTAGGCTAAACTTTGTCCACACTTGCTCTAGATCTTGAAGCTTGCCTAATCTTTTCCCTCGATGATTCTTGCCCATTTTTGAGTGGAAGAGAGAGGAGATCTAGCTACGTTTTGACCTAACGATTCATCTCTTTGTGAGTGCATCTTTGGGGATCTAGATTTTGGGGGATTTTGTGTCTCTCTTTGATTTCTCCTCTCTTGTTCCCCCAATAGCTTTGGTAGCTTTGTTGGAACTTGAGAGTGAGGGATTTGAGCATCTTTGTGGTGTTCTTGCCATTTGCATTTGTTTCATCGGTTTGGGTTCTCCTCGGAGGATTTGGTTTGAATTGCTCATTGGAGCTTGTCCCTCTTGGGTTCTTGGAACCCTAGACGGTTTTGTGGCCTTGGTGGCATTGTAGCCTTGGTGGCATTTATTGAGGCCTTTTGTGGCGTTTGTTGGGAGCCTCCAATTAAGTTGTGGAGTTGTGCCCCAACCTTGTGAGAGGTTCCGGTTGCCACCGACAAGTGCACCGATAGTGGAAGCGTGGATCAATCCCATTGGGGTGAGATTTACCGGAGAATAAGGGAGGCCTTTTGTGGTGTTGGTGGTTTGATACCACCCCTCTCCAAACGAGACGTACTCCATGTTGGGAGGAACTCGGTAAAATATCGGTGTCCCCGCGTGCCTCGGTTATCTCTATACCCGAGCTCTTTACTTATGCACTTTACATTGTGATAGCCTTCGTGCTTGAAGTACTATATATCTAGCTATCACTTTGTTGCTTGTATTGCTTAGCATAAGTTGTTGGTGCACATAGGTAAACCTTAGTTGTTTCTAGGTTGTGCTTTACAAAGTAAACACTAGTTTTATTCCGCCTTTGTTGAGCCACTCTAGGAAAAGTTTTAATCGCCTATTCACCCCCCTCTAGGCGACATCCGTATCCTTTCAATTGGTATCAGAGCCCGGTCTCTCATTTTAGGCTTCACCGCCTTGAGAGTAAAGATGTCGGCTAGGGGATTAGTGCACAAGGACACACTCACATTTGATGGCACAAATTATGATGTTTGGAAAATTCGCATGCTTAATTTATTTCGGGAAATTCACCCAATTATCGAGGGCTATCTATATCTGGGTTTCTCTTCTCCTATGGATACCCAAAACGAATCTTTAGAGGAGAAGTTGAAATCTCATATAGATGCTCTAGCTACTAAAATTCTTGTGCATGTTGTGAGCAATGTAGTTCTTTCTTCTATCATGCCTTATTCAAGCGCTCGTGAGATATGGACCAAGCTTCAAGATAAATATAGCAAGTCCAACATTATTAAGGATGATTGTATTGCTTCCACTTCCGGTCGAGATGAGTTCTCATCGTCTACCACTTCACCAACATGTGATTTTTCACAAGGTAATGATATGGTGAGTGGTGATAGAAATTGCAATATGGATAGTGTGTTCACTATTTGTAATCCCTCATATCTATCTAGTTGCAATGATCTATCTTTGGACCTTAACACTTCTAGCACTCAAAATTCCTCACATGCTTGTGTTAATAGTCCTTGCATATCATGTAGAAATGACTTGAACAAATCTCATGATGATATGCTCATGTTGTCTTGTTGCCATGATAAAAATGCTTCTATTTCCTCTAGTGCTTGTGTTGCTAACCATGTAGAGGAAAATGAAGATTCTATGGGCCAAGACAAGGTCTTGAAGAGAGCTTCAAGTGCAATCTCATCATCACCTTCCTACGGTTCTCACATGTGCCTTATGGCTAAGGGAACAAAGGTAACCTCTTTGAATCCCATTGTATCTCATGATGATGATGATGAGGTTGAGAATGATAATGATGATTATAGAGGTAAGTATGATATTACCTCTATTAAGAAAATGGGAGAGGTTGTCTATAGTGCTCTCTACAAAAATAAACTTGCTTCCTCCAACCTTCTTGAAATCTTGAATTATGCTATAGAAGGCAATGATCTTATTGAGGAGCAAGAAAACATAATTGATGAAAAGTTTGCACTTGAGCGTGAATATGCTAATGAACTTGCTCAAGTAAAGGACTCCCTTGAAGAAGAACAAACCACCAAAGAATCTCTTGAGGAGACTTTTACTCTAGAATTATCTAGAGTAAAGGAATACCATGATAGAGAACATGCGGTGGCTAACTCCTTCAAGATTAAAAATGATGAACTTGAAGTTGCTTATGCTAAACTTGTTGAGGATTTTGAGCACCTCAAAAATGGCTCTAGGGTCATAAAGGGTGAGCTCATCAAACTCACCGAGTCACATGAGCAACTTAAAGCCTCATATTCAAAAGATCTTGACAAGTTGCCCTCACCTCTTGCTAATAGTAATGATGCTTGTGCTACTAACTCTATTTCTTGTGAAGCATCTATTTTGAAGGAGAATGTTGAGCTAAAGGATCAACTTGCTTTGCTAACTAGCAACTATGGGAAATTAGAAGAAAGCCATGTTAAGCTCTCAAGCTCGCATGAGGATCTCCTAGTCTCCCATGGTAGGCTAAAGTTGGCTCATGAGGCCATCATGTCAAAGGTAACATCTAGTGGGCCTCATGTGGACATTAGCACTATATCTACTCCAAATGTTATATTGCCATGTGCTATTCCTTGTAATTCATCCTCTCACAACCATGCTATATCTCATGATGAATTACATTCCATTTCTTGTTGCTCTAACAATGTAGCATCTACTTCCTCTAGTACTTGTATTGAAACTAACCATGTAGAGGAAATCAAAGATCTCAAGGCTCAAGTCACTTCTTTGAAGAATAACTTGAAAAAGGGTCAACAAGGGAAGGACGCACTCAATAAAATCTTGAGTGTGCAAAAATCCCCCAATGACAAGAGTGGGCTTGGATTCAACTCCAATGTCAAGAACAAGTCCACTATCAAGTTGAAGCACAAGGACAACAAGAAGAATGGCCAATATCAAGTCAAGAATCTGGCCAAAATTGCTTGCTTCAAGTGCAAGGAAGAAGGGCATCATGTCAAACATTGCCCATTAAAGAAGAAGTCCCTTGGCAAGAAGCAACAAGGGAACGGCCTCAAGCTCCACATATTGTTAGAGATGGGCCTCCTCACAAGAAGACTCAAGCTCTTCCTCGAGTTGTGACTTCATCTAAGAAGAAAGATGGCAAGAGTAGAACTTGCTACATATGCCGTGAGAAGGGGCACATTTCTTCCTCATGCACTATTGGTATCTCCTCATCCAACGCTATCATTATTGATGATGCTTATTCTCTTTGTAAGGATGAGGTTGGCAATGTGTTTGCCAAATTTGTTGGTGCTCAATGTGGGGTCAAGAAAAGAACCATTTGGGTTGCCAAGCCTATTGTGACTAACTTCTTAGGACCCAACTTGGTTGGGGACCAACAAGCCAAAACTTGATCAATAGGTATTGTTCGAGGGAATTGGAGCCTTGGCTACAATATGAAGAATTGAGGGATCTTCATCAATTATTTTGTCAAGCCAAGCCATTTGGATTGTCATGATTATATTATATTTCCAATGTTCCTCCTTGCGGTAACATATGCTTAACTCATTTCATTGAAAGTTACTCGCCCTCTTGTGCATGTGTTGGTTTTGTATCTTCCATGCTTTTGTACATGTTGTGTTTTCCACTTAGTTATCTTGAGGTATCAAGCATATTTGTGTATGATTAGGTGGCACACCATGTATGTGTGTTTCTTGTGTTTGAGCCTTACTTGGTTATATTTGGTATCTTATTTGTCTCTTTTGAGAGATTAATGGATTATCCCATTTTGGGGGAGTGTTATGCTTGGGCATTCCACAATCCTAAAATGTGTGTACATGAGGAATACCACCTATTATTTATATTGGATTATTGTCTAGTCTCTATGTGGTATAATTCTCATGAGAAATTTAATTTTATAATGTCCACTAATTATCTCTATTTGTATCCTTTTCCCTCGTGTTGGTTTTATGGTAGTATCACATTATGGGGGAGTCATATGCTTAGTGCATATTACAATCCTATAAATTGTGAATATTCGAGGTTGTGTCACTTAGAATTGATATTGATAATTATCTAGCACCTATGTGACACATTTGCTCATACAAGTTCAATTTGATTGAATGGCTTTATTGATCTTATGTTGGATCTTGTATATGAGAATGGTTCTTGGTATGTGTTTCCTCATATTTAGATATTTATATTCGCATGGAAACCATTTGCTTCAAGTTACTCTAATCACTAGTGATTGTGTGACTATTGGAGCTACCAAGAATCTTGTTCGAAGTATCATGCTTAATTTCTTACATTTAGTTATATGCTTCTTGTTGTGTGTATATGATCTTGGATATCCGTATGAACTACCTAGGGCAAATTATTCCCAATATTTCTTGTCCTTGGACAATGAGTACTCAATTTAAGGTAGAATTTATTGATCATATTCACTTTGGCCTTGCTTAATTTTATCCTATCTTTGGCCAAGAAAATGTTTTATGTTGTCTCCCAAGCCTTCCTTGCTTCTTGTGGATCTTCTTATTTTATTGATATCCTCTTGTGTTTTACTTATAGTAGGTACTAGTGATGATCCCATTTGTGTGCATTTTGCATTTAAAAGGAAAATCCTACATAATGCACTATCTATGAGGGAGCTCTCCTATATTATTTAGAACACTCATATTTATGCTTATTTGTTTGGTCCATATCGGGTTTTATGTGCTTGGAAGTTTAATCTTTTCATTTTGGTATTTTGTGCCATCATGAGAAGTTTGGGGAGTTTGGTTTCTTGTTGGAACCTTGATCTTTTTGGGAGTTGGTTTTGTCTCATTCTTTGTTTCTTTATTTGACCATTTTAGAATGAGATAAACCCTTGAGCATTTTTATTTCTATCTAATTTTTCTCTTTTGGCCTTAGCCTAGTTCATTTGTTGAACTTGTGATCGTTCATGTGTTGAATTGGTTCTTTGATACAATTTGGACACTGCTTGTCTTGTCACACTCTTGTGTGTGCCATCTCGGTTTACTTGGTGTTTTTGTTCAAATTGTATCTCCTTTTTGGTTCTTGAAAGCTTTATGCATGCATATTTACTATATGTTTATAATGTGGCATGCTTGCTTTCTTTGATCCAATATATAGGGGAAACTCCACCAAATCCCATCGGTTAAGTTGTGCATGAAATTCAATTTCATATCAATATGCACATAGTTAAGTGGAGTCTCTCCTATGTATTGTAGTTGTACTAACTACATTGAACCCAATTAGTTTGGGGACCATTTTGTACTTAAATGTGTTTTAGGTACATTGGAGATATATTTGACGCTTGTCTCTCAATTTTGAAGAAGTGATGCTTAGAAGAAAATTTGAGGCAAGCTATAGGGTGACCAACGAATTCATATCCTCTACATCCTACCAATTATATCTCGGTAACAAGTATCTCTTTTTCATGCTCACATATCTTGATTCCAACCATTTGTCGGTTGCCTTCTAGCATGAATTAATGTATTTGTAATTGTTGTAGTTCTAGCCATGGTTGTTAAGAGGACTCTCTATTGTATATGTGTTTAAGTTGAGATGAGTGGATATAATTGGGACTATACAAAATCATGCATATGATCCTCCAATCCCAAATATGTCAATCTAGCAATTTTATTGCCTATCATTTCATCAAATTCTCTCATGTGCAATAGTGAGATTTTTGCTAGTCTATTCTACCTTATGATACTTGTTGCCTTTCTCCATATATTCCAACTTTCTCCTTTTCCCTTGGTGATAGTTGTAATATATGTAGTGTGTTGGTGTTTGAAGCTCATGAATGTACAATAAGATATATGTGAGCCTTTGGCCATGCTTTGAAGCTAAAATCTTATTGATATATGGTATGACTTCATTCTTGCCTTTCATGTGCTTTCTTGTATAATCTTCTTTACGTGTGCATATTTCTTCTTTGGCATATGTCTTTGTGATGTTTTCCAATTAGAGACATATGCACATATGAGAAGATAAGTTTAGTTAATTTTATTCCTTGGATACCACCGTTCATTCCTTTTGATTTTTTGGTGGCTTCCAAATTTATTTGCCTATGAGTGCTTGTTCCTCTTGTTTGCATCTTTGGGAACTCATACTTGTTCTCTCATGCCTTGTATTGTTAAATGAATTTGGATGAGTGAGGATTCCATGATTATGCACCTTGTCCCAAATATAATTATCATAATTGGTGCATTATTTTTGGGGAGCTCATTTAATTCATTTAATTATGCTCATTTGTCTTCTTTCTCTTTGGTTGTGTTTAAAATGCTTATGGGGGAGCGAGGATTCCATATTTGTGCATTATGTATTCCAATACATTTATTTTGAATTATGCACAAATCTTGGGGAGCTTCTCTATTTGTTATTTAAAACACTCTTTTGCTCATATCATAATATCTTGTTGTCTCCATTTGGACTCATTTGTTGTTTTCAAATTGGTTTGTCGGACCTTGTAATTGCTTGCATCATTTGACTTTATTTTTTCAATCTTCGGGTCCTCGATATAGTTCTACTCCCTCCCAAGTATTCATCATTGGATATGTGCGAAGGCACACCTTTGAAGGAATTATTACTATATTTTCCTTCTAGAACTTGTCACCCATTTCGGCAATCGATGCCAATGGGGGAGAAGTTTTAGAGGGTTTACGTGAAGTTGGTTTATGCATTAAGTTTGTTCTTGTGCATTTATTGCTCATGCTCTTGCATATTTGTTGTTGCTTAGCATGTGGTATATATAGAGGAAACTCCACCAATGATAATGATTGGCAATATATGCAATGAAATTCAAGTTCATCACACATGCATAGATTGTGGGGGAGTTTGCTCTATATATTATGGTGGTACCAATATCACATACTTTTGTAGTATTTGATATTGGTATTACTATTTTATTATTAAAATTCCTTATATAAACCCTCTTAAAGGGATTGTCATCAATTACCAAAATGGGGGAGATTGAAAGAACATTTTGGGCCCCCATGTGTGGTTTTGGTAATTAATGACAATCTTTATGGACTAATGTGTGTATTAAGTTATACTTGTAGGATTTGTCCATTGGCATCGCTTGGAGCATGTGTTGGCTTCAAGATCGATGAAATGCAAAGAAGATATGTTGGGCAAGCTCAATATGCGAGGTCGATGATGAGGATTTAAGGAAGGCGTTCCATCTTGAGAAGGGCAAGATCGTCTACATCGAGATCAAGTGGAATGCTCAAGGCAAAGGTATAATATTGATAGGTTTTCCCTTTTGCCGGTCTCACGTTGTGTGTGTGAGACCGGGTTTAGGATAGATAACCGTACTATCAAGAGGGGCTCTCGTATGAGTAATTCGGTATCATCGTTCGGAGAGAGCTCAAACCTTTGCATACTTGCATCATCGTTTTTGGTTGTTAGTTGGTCTTATCCATGTGATGATATAGAGCTTGTGGTAATCTCCATAACAAGCTCTTGTTCATAAAAATCGTATCTCCCATTTGTATCTTGTTGCGATTTTGATTTATGCGGCTTTTCGGTTTGTCACCAAGTGAGGTATATCACATTATCCTACTTGATACTTTCTCACTTGGTGATAATCAATATTTCCCCAATGCAATTGGAATCGGGTCAATCGGAGCTACCGTTTAACAGTTATGACCGTTTGATTATTTGCCGTTTTTAATTCTAAAAGGAAAAAAAAGCAGTGTTTACGGGCGGCCGGTACTACGGGCCCGATACCGTCGTGCTGGCTGCAGCCATTCCTATGTGGCCGGTACCTTTTCGGTCCTCGGACCGGACCGGTAATCTGCCGGGTGGACCAATACTACCGGCGGGCCCGGTTTTCGACCTTTTCCAGATACGCTCATTGCGTTGACCTGCTGTAGTCCCTCGCTCCTAGCCCATGTCCTCGCGTCACGCGCCGCCCATGCGTTGCCGCCTCTGGCCCCGCCTCTGCCGTTGTCGCGAGCGCCGCCCCTCCCGTCGGGCGCACACTTTCTGTCTTCTGCTGCTTCTTCTTGTAGCGTGCGCCCTCGTTCTTACTGCTTTGCTCTACTTCTTGTGTTGTGCCAGCAGCCTTCATGCCTTCTTACCATTTGCATCTTCTTCTTTGCTAAGCTTGCTTAGCCCCACTAGCTTGCGTGCGCGTAGCTACTGCTGCTCTGCATCGCTGCTGCATGCTCTGCCCCATTTGCTAGCCCTTCTCGATTTCCTGCCTTGATTTCTTTGCTCGGCCTGGGACTAGTGCGGTACTACCTGTGAAATCCGGTAGTACCGGACCGGTACAAAAAATAGCCCCAACAGCCATATTTTCGGGGCCCTCTATTTAAGCCTTGACCTTTTTCAGTTTAAGAAGCTCCTCTATTATCTATTAGGCTAAACTTTGTCCACACTTGCTCTAGATCTTGAAGCTTGCCTAATCTTTTCCCTCCGATGATTCTTGCCCATTTTTGAGTGGAAGAGAGGAGATATAGCACGTTTTGACCTAACCGATTCATCTCTTTGTGAGTGCATCTTTGGGGATCTAGATTTTGGGGATTTTGTGTCTCTCTTTGATTTCTCTCTCTTATTCCCCAATAGCTTTGGTAGCTTTGTTGGAACTTGAGAGTGAGGATTTGAGCATCTTTGTGGTGTTCTTGCCATTTGCATTTGTTGCATCGGTTTGGGTTCTCCTCGGAGGATTTGGTTTGAATTGCTCATTGGAGCTTGTCCCTCTTGGGTTCTTGGAACCCTAGACGGTTTTGTGGCCTTGGTGGCATTTATTGAGGCCTTTTGTGGCGTTTGTTGGGAGCCTCCAATTAAGTTGTGGAGTTGTGCCCCAACCTTGTGAGAGGTTCCGGTTGCCACCGACAAGTGCCGATATAGTGGAAGCGTGGATCGATCCCATTGGGGTGAGATTTACCGGAGAATAAGGGAGGCCTTTTGTGGCGTTGGTGGTTTGATACCACCCCCTCTCCAAATGAGACGTACTCCATGTTGGGAGGAACTCGGTAAAATATCGGTGTCCCCGTGTGCCTCGGTTATCTCTATACCCGAGCTCTTTACTTATGCACTTTACATTGTGATAGCCTTCGTGCTTGAAGTACTATATATCTAGCTATCACTTTGTTGCTTGTATTGCTTAGCATAAGTTGTTGGTGCACATAGGTAAACCTTAGTTGTTTCTAGGTTGTGCTTTACAAAGTAAACACTAGTTTTATTCCGCCTTTGTTGAGCCACTCTAGGAAAAGTTTTAATCCTATTCACCCCCCCTCTAGGCGACATCCGTATCCTTTCACCTTCTCATTTTGGTTATGGAAAAGCTCCTATACCATGTGCAAGGGGTACCCTATTGGAGGTTCTCAATGATATGCAAATACTTATAGTGACAAGAACTTACCTGGGCCCTAAGTTGAGTATCCATGAGGTGTAGCCCTCATAGTCAAGGGACTTGAGATTGCCAACTTATACTTTGTCAAGCATATACTCCAGCTTTGCCACTTTAACCTTAATCACTTCAAGATGCTTATGATAGGGGCAATGAGGGCTGAAAGCTAATAAGTACCATAAATTTTGGAAGATCTTTTTGAAACTTGTAATCCCTGCTTCCTTTACAAAAAGGCCTTTCTTCCATCATTATTTGAGTCTCCACTTTCTACCTTTAGGCACCATTAAGAGAGCATAGTTGTCATTCTGTGTGCAGTGTTCCAAAGCTTACTAATTGATGCATATTGTGTTATTACTTGTTCATGTGCTATTTATTTCTAGTCACCCTTGTGAACTTTGCAGATGTCCTATGCATCTATATTGCTACTCTATGAGGGACAAGCTAATTGCCACTATGCTATGTTTTCTGCATGTGAAACAAACAAATGTTTTTAATGCATATTATTCATGATCTTTGTTTGTAGCTTGCCATGTTGCATGCATAATTACTATGTCTTATTGTTAGAATTCCATTCTTTCATGCACATGTTTAGAGTTCTTTGATCCCAGCTTTCAATGCTTGGATCTTTATTATGAGGGTGCATGTCACCTCAAAAAATATTATTTTATCACTTACCTACTCGAGGACGAGCAGGAGTTAAGCTTGGGGATGCTGATACGTTGGAAACGTATCTATAATTTTTGATGCTCCATGCTTGTTTAGTATCTACTTTGCTTTACTTGTATACACCTTAAGGTGCTTTTTACATGTTTTCTGGTACTAACCTATTAACAAGTTGCAACAGTGCCATATGCCTGTTTTATGCTGTTTTTGGTTTTAGAAAAGTTAGTAAAGAAATATTCTCAGAATTGGACGGGATGAAGGAAAAAATCAATAACTTTCCGTGGGGAACAAGAAGTCCAAAGGAGAGCTCGAGGGCCGACGGAGGGCTAGACCCCCAGTGGTGGGCCCTACCCCGCGCCTGGATAGGGTTTGGCCGCCTCACTATCCCCCTTCGCCTATAAGAAGACCCTGATGCAGAAACCCTGAGGACCCGATCTATATTCCAAAAACTGTGTGTAGCCGCCGCCACCATTGTCCCTAGATCGGGGGGATCTGAAGCTCTTCCTAGCACCCTGCCGGAGGGGAGATCATCTCGGACGCCTTCTCTCCGGTATGATTTGTGAGTAGTTCCACCTTGGACTATGGGTCCATGTAGTAGCTAGATGGTTGTATCTCCTCCTTTGTGCTTTCATGTATAGATCTTGTGAGCTCCATTCATGATCAAGATCTAATCTATTTGTAATCATGCATGTTGTGTTTGCGAGGATCTGATGGATATTAAGATTATTATGTTTGTTTGATTAATGGTTCTATCTTTATGATTCTATCATGTCTGTGTTGTTTGTGATCTTGCATGCTCTCCATTGCTAGTAGTTATCTTGGCCAAGTAGTTGCTAGTGACTCCAAGAGGGAGTATTTATGCTCGATAGTGGATTCATGCCTCTAGTTTCCAAGGGAAGTGGTAAATCTCTTGGTTGTAGATGTGTTGTTGCTACTAGGAGAAAACAACGGTCTCTTGTTCATGGAACATGTGGACTATTTACCTTACACACTTTGCTTAAAGAAGTTGTGCATTGCTTGCAACTTAATCTTTGGAGGGGTTGAATGATAACCTGAAGGTGGACTTCTAGTCATAGATGCAGTTGGATTACGGTCTATGTATATTGTTGTATTGCCCAATCAACTTCATAGGATCTTTCTAGCTAGTAATTGCATTGTTATGCCTTGCTCAGTTCCTGTCAATTGCCCTGCTGTAATTTGTTTACCCTTCATGCCATGTTGTTTATCTAAGGAGAGCACCTCTAGTAAACTATGGACCCCGGTCCTATCTTTACCATTGATACATCTTCCACTGTTAATTCTTTACTTGCTGCAAACCAGTACCTTCCACACCATACGTTTAATCCTTTGTTACAACAAACCGGTGAGCTTGACAACCTCACTGATTCGTTGGGATGAGTGTTGTCTTGAGTCTCCACGTTGCTTCCAACACGTGTGGCGTTTCCTTCCTCCTACGGTTCGATAACCTCGGTTTCTACTGAGAGAGATCTTGCTGTTGTACTCTTCATACCTTGCTCTTGGGGTTTCCAACGAAGCACTCTTCCTCCCTGTTGAGTGTAGCATCACCCGTCCATCCATCCCTATGCCTACCGCGCTCATATCCTAATATTTGCTTCTTGCCATTACATTATTGCTCCTGTTTTACTGCTGCTATTGCTTTGCTGTTTCTACTACAAACTGTTGCTACTGATAAACTTCTGTGAGTAAGAACTATTTCTAGGTGTAGCTAAATTGACAACTCAGTAGATAAGGCTTGCAAGTATTATTTGGCTCCCCTTGTGTCGAATCAATAAATTGGGTAATACTACCCGCGAAGAATGTTGCGATCCCCTATAATTGTGGGTCATCAAGACTATTTTCTGGCGCCGTTGCCGGGGAGCATAGCTTTATTTGTAAGTTCACTTGGATCTATTATTGTTCACTGCTACTCCTTTCATCATGGGGAAGTCTCGTGATGGAAAGTTTCCTATTTTACCATCCACTACAAGAAGAGGTACAGTCCTAAACACCTTTTTTGCTCTTGATTCGCCGTCTGTAATAAGTAAGTGTCACATCCCAAGATTTTCCAAATCTTGTAATGTGAAAAATAAATAAACAAAATAAATAATTTTTGAAATTTAGGGTGAAAAGAAACTTTTGTTTCTAAATGGAAACTTAAAATCCCATCTTGAACAAACTTTGGTTAAATATTTGAATCCAACTAAATTCAAATCAAGTGTAATGCAATCTTCATAAATGCATCTGGAAATTTAAACACTTGGAGAATAAACCAAAACCCTAAAACCCAAATGGAATAAAATCAATTCTAAGTTATCTCCAAGATCATGGATTGTATCCATATAAAATTGGTCAAACAAACATTTCAAATTGATCAAGAATTACAAATAGAAATATTATAAAACCATAGAAATTGGTTTCACTTAATTTGGAGCCATGGATAAAATCTTATGAATTTTATAAGATAAGCAAATTTAATTTCCAAAGCTAATAAAGCACCTATCTATAAATCCATACCAAATGGTGAGTAAATAATCCTAAAGAGAGTTAAAAGGATAAACAAATATTAAATAATATTTTACCAATTGGAATCACCAAGTTTGGATCTATAAATAAAAGGATATGGTTTTTATAAGATAAAGATAGAAATATTAAATAAGGAATATTTAAAGACTAAATTAAATCTTGGCCTAATCCATTAAGCAAATGGAATGAATATAATCCAAATCCAAATAAAATAAAAGGATAAATAATTTCCAAATAAAATGGCATTAACCAAATTCTATTTGAATAAAGATAAAATCCCTATTAGAAATGATTAATTAAATCATTGGAAAATAATATTTGGAATTTAACCAAGTGGAATGAAATTTGTTTAATTAAACTTAAATAAGATCAAAGAAATCTTCCAAATAAAATTTATGGAATTAAAACTATATTTAATTTCATTGGAATAAAGACAAATACCCAATTTTTAATGATTAACAAATCATATTAAAAATATTCCAAATTATTCAAAGTGCATTATTTGACACCCTATTAAATGAATAAAACTTACTGAAAAGGTTTATGTGAAAAATTGAAATCAAATAAGGACTAAAATATATTTGATATTAATTGAATTCAAAGCAAAGGCCTTGTTTTAAATAATTATTATACCTAAAAGAATAAATAAATTATTCTAAATTTGACTCTAAAATGAACTATTAAACAGTATTTGAAGCTACATAAACTTCGGTTGAAATTTGAAATTCAAAAGTTGTTTGAATTGATTAATCAAAATCAAAACAGAATATTAGAAATAGAAAAGGAAAAACAATGAGTACAAAAAAATGAAAAGGAGCAGCCCAGCCCAGCTAATCCCATCTGGCCCAGCAGCCCACCTCTCTCCTCTCTCCCCCGAAGCATTTTTCTCTCACTCACGAAATGACCCGCGCAGTGAATGACAACCAGGCCCCACTCTCCCTCTCTCTCTCTCTCACTGACGCTGAGCCCCACCTGCCAGCTCACCTTCTTCCCCGCCGCGACCTCTTCTTCCCCCAAACCCCGCTGCCGTTGCTGCACTGATTTCTCTGCTTAAATCCACCTTAATTCCGTGATTATTCCTCGCCGTGACCACGCAGTATTAAACGCCTGCTCCTCCTCTTTCATTTTCCCTAGACATCGCCTCCCCCCCTAGGCTGCTCGAATGGGTCCACACACACCGCTGATCGCCCGGCCTTGGCGGCGATTCCAGCCTCCGTCGCCCCTCGCCTCCTCGACCACATGAGCGTGCTCTCCGTCACCAGGCGCACCTAACAGTAGCCGTAGCTCGTTCGCTCGCGCCCTAGAATGTCGCCTCTGACGACGCCACCGCCTTCGGCATCAACTCCGGCGACTTCCCTGGTAACACTCTGACCGCCCCTCTTCTTCCCCTTCACACGCGTGCACTCGCCACTCTTCCGCGCATCTGACCATGCTCCCCTTTTTCTCTGGAGTACTCTGTAGCCTCGCCATCAACGACGTCTGAGCGCAACCGACAGTGACAACGACTCCGACGAGCAGCCCCTCGAGTAGCCGACCCCACCTCGAGTAGCCCCTCGAGTAGCCGACCCCACCTCGAGCTTCAACAAGTCTCTGCGAGCCTGGTAAGCCTCGCCAACCTCTCCCTCGCTTCCTACTTCGCCGGCGACACCACTGACAGAGAGCACGCCGCCACTCGCCGCCGCCAGCGCCGCCACTTGTTGGTTGTTTGATTATCATCCGTTAGATTTAGATCGCAAGGCTACGAATAGATGACTGAAGCGAACCGTTATGTTCAATCTGTGCCGCATGATTCAGTTAGATCCAACGCCCCACACGGCACGATCCGCACGAACCGTTTTCGACGAATCAGAACAGCCCACGTGGCCCTGCCTATTGTTATAAAAACAGATTTGATCTATTTGTTGTTCAATTTTGTAAAATTCATAACTTTCAAACCACACGTCCAAATTTTGCAAATTTTATATCAATGGAATCAGCAAATCAATTACTTTCTGACCATGCACTTTGTTTAGTAAATTGCTTCTGTTAAATTGATTGTTTTTGCAGAAACTTGTGTAGGCATATTTTGGATATAAAATTTGCTCTAAAATTATTTTAATGATAAAAACCTTTGGCAAATGGTTTGTTTTGAACCTACTGACCCTAGAAATCAATTTGTGGTATCAAAACATATTTTGTGAAGCAAGAGAATAAAACTTTGAATTAAAGCATTTCTAGTCAAATAAAAATATTGTTTATTTGTTGAAAACACTTTTTGGAGGAAAACTTTGGGGAAATGATTTGATTTAAACTCTCTGACCCTAAACACAAAGATTTATGTTTTGAAAACATATTTTGTGAACCCTATAAATTTATTGCTTTGCTAAAGGCAATTCTAACCACATAAAATATTGATTTGGTTTAAAAATGGTTTATAGGTAAAATCTTTTGCAAATAGTTTTGCCACTTTATAAAATGACCAATAAAGAAACCACTTTTGTAAATAAAACAATGTTTGGCAATGTTGCATGCATTGTTTTTTTTCTATTATTTTATGTGATGATGCTTGAATGGTAGATTGAAATATTGCTTGCTTGAATTGTAGTGATTTGAAGAGTGTGAATATTGCAAGATAAAGGAGTGAACTTATATTCTCTACCAACAAGTCAAGTGATGCTTCATACTTTTGTCCCATTATTTTCACTATGCATTAGTGATATTTCTAACTAGGACTTGCATGGAATTTTTCTAAGTGTAAACTATGCCATGGGAAATCCTATTAGATTAAACCTTAGTAGAATTCTCCTAAGTTAAGATTCCTACTACTATCATGCTTATCTTAGCTAGTAGAAAACAAGGGTGGATTATATTCATACTATGGAATATTTCTAAGTCAAGGACTTGTGTTTTGTTTAATAAAACAACTAAGTGAATGAATCACCTGGGTGGAATGGAAGGAATGGTTTGTGTTGAGTGGTTACACAAGGCCCATTTCTATGGTTTCCTTGTGTATCACACTTGTGGATGGCCACCCAAGAACAAAGAGATTTGAGATGTCAAATGTTGAGAAGCTTCAAGTGCATCCACTTGGAATTATGGGCTCTGCCTGGATCATATAGGTTGCAATAACTTAGCCAAATGGACAGTTGGTGGTAGGGGATGATAGGTTGGAACACGTCCATTCTGGTCTAAGGGAAGGCTTCTAAAAGATCTTGTCTTGGGAAACCAAGTCTTGTGGGGAAAGTGCACCACCTCTACAGAGTGTAAAATCTAAGTACTTAGCCATGTCCCTGGTAAAGGACAATTTGAGCATCAAGACATGGAAGCTATCAAGAATCTCCTCATCCAAATTTCTAAGTTAAAAACTTGTGGTTGAACAAGGGTTAAAGGATCACCAATTTCTATTGGGAGATGCCTTGGGTGATTTTTTCAAGCAAAAACTTAGTGTTTTCAAATGATAAGGAAAAACTATTTTGAGTAAAGAAAGCCTAAGATCCACTTAGACAAATGCATATAGATGATAGACTCCACTATACTACCATAGTATCACTTGCCAATACAATTCAAATGTATTGACCCTTGTGGCTGTAACTTATTATGTTGCAGGTTTGTTTGATGTTAGTGAAGTTTATTGATTAGGATTACACGTCTACAACCAACATGACTTCCTGTGGCACTTTGAAGATGAAGGACCCCATGCTATTGTTATATTCTGCTGCATTGTAATGAGATAGCCAAATGATCTATGTAAGATGTAATAAATTATTTTATTCCTGGTTATAAAGTTGTATTATGACCTTTGTTTCTTGATATTACATCTTAACTGTGGATGCTAGCTATTGATCCAGGGACTAGCATTGTAAACACATGGATCTCTACCTTATTAAAGGTTGGGAACTCTACAGATGGTATCAGAGCATTGTGTTGCCTGTAGGATTTGTAAACCTAGGATTGGACAAACCCCTTAGAAAAATAGGAGTTGTATTTGTTCCAAAACTTATTTACAAACAATCTTGTATACTCTTTCCTCAACCTTTTTGGTTTTGATTCTACACCTCTTCTACTTCAACTTAATGGACAAAGTCTACCCCATGGACAAAGACTTCAACATGAGCAAAGGACTTCACCAACTCAAGTGATTTCAACCTTATTCTCAACAAGGACTTCAACTTGGATATCACTAAGGACTACAAATGAGAAAAGAAATGTTACTCAAGAATTGAAGACTAAGGAAACACAACTTAGAAGGAACCATCATCACCTTGAAGTTTTGAGACCAAGATGCAAGAAATTCTCTAAGGATACAAACATCTTGTTCATGAAGAATCAACTAAGAAGGAAGGAATGATCTCAAGTGAACCATATAGTTGGTCCACCATGTTTAGTTTAAATTAAACCCACCAACTTATGTGGTGTAACAAAAATAGTTTTGTTGCCTAAAAATGTGCTTGAACTTTGTTGTTTGAGTGGAATGTTTGTTTGTGATTGATTGCACATTGCTTGTGTGAATTGTGATGTGTGCGATTAGAACTATTTCCTTAGAAATCTTTTGCCCACTCTAATCCCAATCCAACCCAAACAGATGACTACTCCAAGAGACTCCAACATCAATAATGGTGACAACAACAACCAAGAGATTCACATGAGAGATCAACTACTAGCAAACCAAACCCAGTTGAACCAAGTGACAGCTCAATTTTTAGCCAACACTAGTGAGTTAGATCCAACCATGCAAAGGTTTTTGGAAACCCAAACCCAATGGTTGCATAAGGTGACAGATCAAATGATCAACATGGGAGGCAACTCTTCCCAAGGATTTTGTGACAACAAGGATGTCAAGGATGATATTCTAGAAGGAACCCAAGCTTGCAATATTTTTGTAGACAAGGATCACACTTCCAAAGAGCATGAAGATCAATGCCCCAATTGTGAAGAGAAACATTCAACTGACCAATGCCCCACATCTCAAGCTACTTGTTTCCTATGTGAAGGAAATAATCATGTCCCTATCCAATGTCCCATCTATTCCATAGTTCAAAAAAGGAAACAAGGTGGAGTGCAACAACATATTGCAGACTTCCATGAAGGAACAACTTCTACCAAGAAGAATGAAGGCAAAGTCAAAACCATGCATCATAAGGCCAAATCCAAAGTATCCACAAAGTGTTGCTACTCTTGTGAAGAAGAAGGTCATATCTCTAGTAACTGCCCCAAGAAGAGAGAAAGATTTCCCACCTTTGTGGTGAAGTATGAAGAGCATGAAGTAGAAGAACTCCTAGCTTTGGAGAGACCCAAAAATAAGAAGAAGGACATAAGCCAGTTGCAATGTTACAATTGCAAAGAAATGGGACACTATGCTAGTGATTGCCCAGTAAAGAAGAAGAACCAAGGAAATAAACAAGAGGGATTGATACCAAAGAAGAAGAAGGATAATAGCCAAGTGATGTGTTTCAAATGCAAAGAGCTAGGCCATTATGCAGACAAGTGTCTAGAGAAGCTTCATCAAAATCCCAAGCAAGCCAAGATGTAATCTAGTTAGAAAAATTTTAAGGGTGGTAGTACCCTAGTTGTTTTGGAGCTAACTTGTAACTCTTAGCCTTCCCAAATCTCGGGACGTGATTTATTTTAAGGGTGGTAGCCTGTCACATCCCAAGATTTTCCAAATCTTGTAATGTGAAAAATAAATAAACAAAATACATAATTGTTGAAATTTAGGGCGAAAAGAAACTTTTGTTTCTAAATGGAAACTTAAAATCCCATCTTGAACAAACTTTGGTTAAATATTTGAATCCAACTAAACTCAAATCAAGTGTAATGCAATCTTCATAAATGCATCTGGAAATTTAAACACTTGGAGAATAAACCAAAACCCTAAAAAACAAATGGAATAAAATCAATTCCAAGTTATCTCCAAGATCATGGATTGGATCCATATAAAAATTTGTCAAACAAACATTTCAAATTGATCAAGAATGACAAATAGAAATATTATAAAACCATAGAAATTGGTTTCACTTAATTTGGAGCCATGGATAAAATCTTATGAATTTAATAAGATACAGAAATTTAATTTCCAAAGCTAATAAAGCACCTATCTATAAATCCATACCAAATGGTGAGTAAATAATCCTAAAGAGAATTAAAAGGATAAACAAATATTAAATACTATTTTACCAATTGGAATCACCAAGTTTGGATCTATAAATAAAAGGATATGGTTTTATAAGATAAAGATAGAAATATTAAATAAGGAATATTTAAAGACTAAATTAAATCTTGGCCTAATCCATTAAGCAAATGGAATGAATGGAATCCAAATCCAAATAAAATAAAAGGATAAATAATTTCCAAATAAAATGGCATTAACCAAATTCTATTTGAATAAAGATAAAATCCCTATTAGAAATGATTAATTAAATCATAGGAAAATAATATTTGGAATTTAACCAAGTGGAATAAAAGTTGTTTAATTAAACTTAAATAAGATCAAAGAAATCTTCCAAATAAAATTTATGGAATTAAAACTATATTTAATTTCATTGGAATAAAGACAAATACCCAATTTTTAATGATTAACAAATCATATTAAAAATATTCCAAATTATTCAAAGTGCATTATTTGACACCCTATTAAATGAATAAAACTTACTGAAAAGGTTTATGTGAAAAATTGAAATCAAATAAGGACTACAAATATATTTGATATTAATTGAATTCAAAGCAAAGGCCTTGTTTTAAATAATTATTATACCCTAAAAAGAATAAACAAATTATTCTAAATTTGACTCTAAAATGAACTATTAAACAGTATTTGAAGATACATAAAGTTCGGTTGAAGTTTGAAATTCAAAAGTTGTTTGAATTGATTAATCAAAATCAAAACAGAATATTAGAAATAGAAAAGGAAAAACAATCAGTATAAAAAAATGAAAAGGAGCAGCCCAGCCCAGCTAAGCCCATCTGGCCCAGCAGCCCACCTCTCTCCTCTCTCTCCCCCGAAGCGTTTTTCTCTCACTCACGAAACGACCCGTGCAGTGAATGACAACCAGGCCCCACTCTCCCTCTCTCTCTCACTGACGCTGAGCCCCACCTGCCAGCTCACCTTCTTCCCCGCCGCGACCTCTTCTTCCCCCAACCCCGCTGCCGTTGCTGCACTGATTTCTCTGCTTAAATCCGCCTTAATGCCGCGATTATTCCTTGCCGTGACCACGCAGTATTAAACGCGTGCTCCTCCTCTTTCATTTCCCCCAGACATCGCCTCCCCACTGCCCCTAGGCTGCTCGAATTGGTCCACACACCGCCGCGGTCTCCGACGCACTTCGGCGATGATTCCGGATAGCCTCCGTCGCCCCTTGCCTCCTTGACCACACGAGCGTTCTCTCCGTCACCAGGCGCACCTAACAGTAGCCGTAGCTCGTTCGCTCGTGCCCTAGAACGTCGCCTCTAACGACGCCAACGCACCACCGCCTTCGGCATCAACTCCGGAGACTTCCCTGGTAACACTCTGACTGCCCCTCTTCTCCTCCTTCACACGCGTGCACTCGCCACTCTCCCGCATCTAACCATGCTCCCCTTTTTCTCTGGCATGCTCTGTAGCCTCGCCATCAATGACGCCTGAGCGCAACCGACGGTGACAACGACTCCGGCGAGAAATTGTCGACCACCCCGTGCGCCCCTCTAGTAGCTGACCCCACCTCGAGCTTCAACAAGTCTCTGCGAGCTTGGTAAGCCTCGCCAACCTCTCCCTCGCTTCCTACTTCGCCGGCGACACCACTGATAGAGCGCACGCCGCCACTTGTTGGTTGTTTGATTATCAGCCGTTAGATTTAGATCGTAAGGCTACGAATAGATGACTGAAGTGAACCGTTATGTTCAATCTGTGCCGCACGATTCAGTTAGATCCAACACCCCACACGGCACGATCCGCACGAACCGTTTTCGATGAATCAGAACAGCCCACGTGGCCCTGCCTATTGTTATAAAAACAGATTTGATCTATTTGTTGTTCAATTTTGTAAAATTCATAACATTCAAACCACACGTCCAAATTTTGCAAATTTTATATCAATGGAATCAGCAAATCAATTACTTTCTGACCATGCACTTTGTTTAGTAAATTGCTTCTGTTAAATTGATTGTTTTTGCAGAAACTTGTGTAGGCATATTTTGGATATAAAATTTGTTCTAATATTATTTTAATGATAAAAACCTTTGGCAAATGGTTTGTTTTGAACCTACTGACCCTAGAAATCAATTTGTGGTATCAAAAACATAATTTGTGAAGCAAGAGAATAAAACTTTGAATTAAAGCATTTCTAGTCAAATAAAAATATTGTTTATTTGTTGAAAACACTTTTTGGAGGAAAACTTTTGGGAAATGATTTGATTTAAACTCTATGACCCTAAACACAAAGATTTATGTTTTGAAAACATATTTTGAACCCTATAAAATTTATTGCTTTGCTAAAGGCAATTCTAACCACATAAAATATTGATTTGGTTTAAAAATGGTTTATAGGTAAAATATTTTGCAATTAGTTTTGCCACTTTATAAAATGACCAATAAAGAAACCACTTTTGTAAATAAAACAATGTTTGGCATGCTTGCATGCATTGTTTTGTTTCTATTATTTTATGTGATGATGCTTGAATGGTAGATTGAAATATTGCTTGCTTGATTGAATTGTAGTGATTTGAAGAGTGTGAATATTGCAAGATCAAGGAGTGAAATTATATTCTCTACCAACAAGGCAAGTGATGCTTCATACTTTTGTCCCATTATTTTCACTATGCATTAGTGATATTTCTAAGTAGGACTTGCATGGAATTTTTCTAAGTGTAAACTATGCCATGGGAAATCCTAGTAGATGAAACCTTAGTAGAATTCTCCTAAGTTAAGATTCCTACTACTATCATGCTTAGCTTAGCTAGTAGAAAACAAGGGTGGATTATATTCATACTATGGAATATTTCTAAGTCAAGGACTTGTGTTTTTTTTAATCAAACAACTAAGTGAATGAATCACCTGCGTGAAATGGAAGGAATGGTTTGTGTTGAGTCGTTACACAAGGCCCATTTCTATGGTTTACCTTGTGTATCACACTTGTGGATGGACACCCAGGAACAAAGAGATTTGAGATGTCAAATGTTGAGAAGCTTCAAGTGCAGCCACTTGGCATTATGGGCTCTGCCTGGATCATATAGGTTGCAATAACTTAGCCAAATGGACAGTTGGTGGTAGGGGATGATAGGTTTGAACGCGTCCATTCTAGTCTAAGGGAAGGCTTCTGAAAGATCTTGTCTTGGGAAACCAAGTCTTGTGGGGAAAGTGCACCACCTCTACAGAGTGTAAAATCTAAGTACTTAGCCATGTCCCTGGTAAAGGACAATTTGAGCATCAAGACATGGAAGATATCAAGAATCTCCTCATCCAAATTTCTAAGTTAAAAACTTGTGGTTGAACAAGGGTTAAAGGATCACCAATTTCTATTGGGAGATGCCTTGGGTGATTTTTTCAAGCAAAAACTTAGTGTTTTCAAATGATAAGGAAAAACTATTTTGAGTAAAGAAAGCCTAAGATCCACTTAGACAAATGCATATAGATGATAGACTCCACTATACTACCATAGTATCACTTGCCAATACAATTCAAATGTATTGACCCTTGTGGCTGTAACTTATTATGTTGCAGGTTTGTTTGATGTTAGTGAAGTTTATTGATTAGGATTACAAGTCTACAACCAACATGACTTCCTGTGGCACTTTGAAGATGAAGGACCCCATGCTATTGTTATATTCTGCTGCATTGTAATGAGATAGCCAAATGATCTATGTAAGATGTAATAAATTATTTTATTCCTGGTTATAAAGTTGTATTATGACCTTTGTTTCTTGATATTACATCTTAACTGTGGATGCTAGCTATTGATCCAGGGACTAGCATTGTAAACACATGGATCTCTACCTTATTAAAGGTTGGGAACTCTACAGATGGTATCAGAGCATTGTGTTGCCTGTAGGATTTGTAAACCTAGGATTGGACAAACCCCTTAGAAAAATAGGAGTTGTATTTGTTCCAAAACTTATTTACAAACAATCTTGTATACTCTTTCCTCAACCTTTTTGGTTTTGATTCTACACCTCTTCTACTTCAACTTAATGGACAAAGTCTACCCCATGGACAAAGACTTCAACATGAGCAAAGGACTTCACCAACTCAAGTGATTTCAACCTTATTCTCAACAAGGACTTCAACTTGGATATCACTAAGGACTACAAATGAGAAAAGAAATGTTACTCAAGAATTGAAGACTAAGGAAACACAACTTAGAAGGAACCATCATCACCTTGAAGTTTTGAGACCAAGATGCAAGAAATTCTCTAAGGATACAAACATCTTGTTCATGAAGAATCAACTAAGAAGGAAGGAATGATCTCAAGTGAACCATATAGTTGGTCCACCATGTTTAGTTTAAATTAAACCCACCAACTTATGTGGTGTAACAAAAATAGTTTTGTTGCCTAAAAATGTGCTTGAACTTTGTTGTTTGAGTGGAATGTTTGTTTGTGATTGATTGCACATTGCTTGTGTGAATTGTGATGTGTGCGATTAGAACTATTTCCTTAGAAATCTTTTGCCCACTCTAATCCCAATCCAACCCAAACAGATGACTACTCCAAGAGACTCCAACATCAATAATGGTGACAACAACAACCAAGAGATTCACATGAGAGATCAACTACTAGCAAACCAAACCCAGTTGAACCAAGTGACAGCTCAATTTTTAGCCAACACTAGTGAGTTAGATCCAACCATGCAAAGGTTTTTGGAAACCCAAACCCAATGGTTGCATAAGGTGACAGATCAAATGATCAACATGGGAGGCAACTCTTCCCAAGGATTTTGTGACAACAAGGATGTCAAGGATGATATTCTAGAAGGAACCCAAGCTTGCAATATTTTTGTAGACAAGGATCACACTTCCAAAGAGCATGAAGATCAATGCCCCAATTGTGAAGAGAAACATTCAACTGACCAATGCCCCACATCTCAAGCTACTTGTTTCCTATGTGAAGGAAATAATCATGTCCCTATCCAATGTCCCATCTATTCCATAGTTCAAAAAAGGAAACAAGGTGGAGTGCAACAACATATTGCAGACTTCCATGAAGGAACAACTTCTACCAAGAAGAATGAAGGCAAAGTCAAAACCATGCATCATAAGGCCAAATCCAAAGTATCCACAAAGTGTTGCTACTCTTGTGAAGAAGAAGGTCATATCTCTAACTGCCCAAGAAGAGAGAAAGATTTCCCACCTTTGTGGTGAAGTATGAAGAGCATGAAGTAGAAGAACTCCTAGCTTTGGAGAGACCCAAAAATAAGAAGAAGGACATAAGCCAGTTGCAATGTTACAATTGCAAAGAAATGGGACACTATGCTAGTGATTGCCCAAAGAAGAAGAAGAACCAAGGAAATAAACAAGAGGGATTGATACCAAAGAAGAAGAAGGATAATAGCCAAGTGATGTGTTTCAAATGCAAAGAGCTAGGCCATTATGCAGACAAGTGTCTAGAGAAGCTTCATCAAAATCCCAAGCAAGCCAAGATGTAATCTAGTTGGAAAAATTTTAAGGGTGGTAGTACCCTAGTTGTTTTGGAGATAACTTGTAACTCTTAGCCTTCCCAAATCTCGGGACGTGATTTATTTTAAGGGTGGTAGCCTGTCACATCCCAAGATTTTCCAAATCTTGTAATGTGAAAAATAAATAAACAAAATACATAATTGTTGAAATTTAGGGCGAAAAGAAACTTTTGTTTCTAAATGGAAACTTAAAATCCCATCTTGAACAAACTTTGGTTAAATATTTGAATCCAACTAAACTCAAATCAAGTGTAATGCAATCTTCATAAATGCATCTGGAAATTTAAACACTTGGAGAATAAACCAAAACCCTAAAAAACAAATGGAATAAAATCAATTCCAAGTTATCTCCAAGATCATGGATTGGATCCATATAAAAATTTGTCAAACAAACATTTCAAATTGATCAAGAATGACAAATAGAAATATTATAAAACCATAGAAATTGGTTTCACTTAATTTGGAGCCATGGATAAAATCTTATGAATTTAATAAGATACAGAAATTTAATTTCCAAAGCTAATAAAGCACCTATCTATAAATCCATACCAAATGGTGAGTAAATAATCCTAAAGAGAATTAAAAGGATAAACAAATATTAAATACTATTTTACCAATTGGAATCACCAAGTTTGGATCTATAAATAAAAGGATATGGTTTTTATAAGATAAAGATAGAAATATTAAATAAGGAATATTTAAAGACTAAATTAAATCTTGGCCTAATCCATTAAGCAAATGGAATGAATGGAATCCAAATCCAAATAAAATAAAAGGATAAATAATTTCCAAATAAAATGGCATTAACCAAATTCTATTTGAATAAAGATAAAATCCCTATTAGAAATGATTAATTAAATCATAGGAAAATAATATTTGGAATTTAACCAAGTGGAATAAAAGTTGTTTAATTAAACTTAAATAAGATCAAAGAAATCTTCCAAATAAAATTTATGGAATTAAAACTATATTTAATTTCATTGGAATAAAGACAAATACCCAATTTTTAATGATTAACAAATCATATTAAAAATATTCCAAATTATTCAAAGTGCATTATTTGACACCCTATTAAATGAATAAAACTTACTGAAAAGGTTTATGTGAAAAATTGAAATCAAATAAGGACTACAAATATATTTGATATTAATTGAATTCAAAGCAAAGGCCTTGTTTTAAATAATTATTATACCCTAAAAAGAATAAACAAATTATTCTAAATTTGACTCTAAAATGAACTATTAAACAGTATTTGAAGATACATAAAGTTCGGTTGAAGTTTGAAATTCAAAAGTTGTTCGAATTTATTAATCAAAATCAAAACAGAATATTAGAAATAGAAAAGGAAAAACAATCAGTACAAAAAAATGAAAAGGAGCCGCCCAACCCAGCTAAGCCCATCTGGCCCAGCAGCCCACCTCTCTCCTCTCTCCCCCGAAGCGTTTTTCTCTCACTCACGAAACGACCCGCGCAGTGAATGACAACCAGGCCCCACTCTCCCTCTCTCTCTCACTGACGCTGAGCCCCACCTGCCAGCTCACCTTCTTCCCCGCCGCAACCTCTTCTTCCCCCAACCCCGCTGCCGTTGCTGCACTGATTTCTCTGTTTAAATCCGCCTTAATGCCGCGATTATTCCTCGCCGTGACCACGCAGCATTGAACGCCTGCTCCTCCTCTTTCATTTCACCCAGACATCGCCTCCCCACTTCCCCTAGGCGGCTCGAATTGGTCCACACACCGCCGCGGTCGCCGACGCACTTCAGCGACGATTCCGGCCAGCCTCCGTCGCCCCTCGCCTCCTCGACCACACAAGCGTGCTCTTCGTCACCAGGCGCACCTAACAGTAGCCGTAGCTCGTTCGCTCGCGCCCTAGAACGTCACCTCTGACGACGCCAATGCGCCACCGCCTTCGGCATCAACTCCGGCCACTTCCCTGGTAACACTCTGACTGCCCCTCTTCTCCTCCTTCACACGCGTGCACTCGCCACTCTCCCGCATCTAACCATGCTCCCCTTTTTCTCTGGCATGCTCTGTAGCCTCGCCATCAATGACGCCTGAGCGCAACCGACGGTGACAACGACTCCGGCGAGAAATTGTCGACCACCCCGTGCGCCCCTCTAGTAGCCGACCCCACCTCGAGCTTCAACAAGTCTCTGCGAGCTTGGTAAGCCTCGCCAACCTCTCCCTCGCTTCCTACTTCGCCGGCGACACCACTGATAGAGCGCACGCCGCCACTTGTTGGTTGTTTGATTATCAGCCGTTAGATTTAGATCGTAAGGCTACGAATAGATGACTGAAGTGAACCGTTATGTTCAATCTGTGCCGCACGATTCAGTTAGATCCAACACCCCACACGGCACGATCCGCACGAACCGTTTTCGATGAATCAGAACAGCCCACGTGGCCCTGCCTATTGTTATAAAAACAGATTTGATCTATTTGTTGTTCAATTTTGTAAAATTCATAACTTTCAAACCACACGTCCAAATTTTGCAAATTTTATATCAATGGAATCAGCAAATCAATTACTTTCTGACCATGCACTTTGTTTAGTAAATTGCTTCTGTTAAATTGATTGTTTTTGCAGAAACTTGTGTAGGCATATTTTGGATATAAAATTTGTTCTAATATTATTTTAATGATAAAAACCTTTGGCAAATGGTTTGTTTTGAACCTACTGACCCTAGAAATCAATTTGTGGTATCAAAAACATAATTTGTGAAGCAAGAGAATAAAACTTTGAATTAAAGCATTTCTAGTCAAATAAAAATATTGTTTATTTGTTGAAAACACTTTTTGGAGGAAAACTTTTGGGAAATGATTTGATTTAAACTCTATGACCCTAAACACAAAGATTTATGTTTTGAAAACATATTTTGTGAACCCTATAAAATTTATTGCTTTGCTAAAGGCAATTCTAACCACATAAAATATTGATTTGGTTTAAAAATGGTTTATAGGTAAAATATTTTGCAATTAGTTTTGCCACTTTATAAAATGACCAATAAAGAAACCACTTTTGTAAATAAAACAATGTTTGGCATGCTTGCATGCATTGTTTTGTTTCTATTATTTTATGTGATGATGCTTGAATGGTAGATTGAAATATTGCTTGCTTGATTGAATTGTAGTGATTTGAAGAGTGTGAATATTGCAAGATCAAGGAGTGAAATTATATTCTCTACCAACAAGGCAAGTGATGCTTCATACTTTTGTCCCATTATTTTCACTATGCATTAGTGATATTTCTAAGTAGGACTTGCATGGAATTTTTCTAAGTGTAAACTATGCCATGGGAAATCCTAGTAGATGAAACCTTAGTAGAATTCTCCTAAGTTAAGATTCCTACTACTATCATGCTTAGCTTAGCTAGTAGAAAACAAGGGTGGATTATATTCATACTATGGAATATTTCTAAGTCAAGGACTTGTGTTTTTTTTAATCAAACAACTAAGTGAATGAATCACCTGCGTGAAATGGAAGGAATGGTTTGTGTTGAGTCGTTACACAAGGCCCATTTCTATGGTTTACCTTGTGTATCACACTTGTGGATGGACACCCAGGAACAAAGAGATTTGAGATGTCAAATGTTGAGAAGCTTCAAGTGCAGCCACTTGGCATTATGGGCTCTGCCTGGATCATATAGGT
Organism: Avena longiglumis; assembly: GCA_030063025.1. Taxonomy (NCBI): domain Eukaryota; kingdom Viridiplantae; phylum Streptophyta; class Magnoliopsida; order Poales; family Poaceae; genus Avena; species Avena longiglumis. Next base: position 543,961,461 of record CP125974.1, on the reverse strand, counting down.
TGCAATAACTTAGCCAAATGGACAGTTGGTGGTAGGGGATGATAGGTTTGAACGCGTCCATTCTAGTCTAAGGGAAGGCTTCTGAAAGATCTTGTCTTGGGAAACCAAGTCTTGTGGGGAAAGTGCACCACCTCTACAGAGTGTAAAATCTAAGTACTTAGCCATGTCCCTGGTAAAGGACAATTTGAGCATCAAGACATGGAAGATATCAAGAATCTCCTCATCCAAATTTCTAAGTTAAAAACTTGTGGTTGAACAAGGGTTAAAGGATCACCAATTTCTATTGGGAGATGCCTTGGGTGATTTTGTGAAGCTAAAACTTAGTGTTTTCAAATGATAAGGAAAAACTATTTTGAGCAAAGCAAGCCTAAGCTCCACTTAGCCAAATGCATATAGATGATAGACTCCACTATACTACCATAGTATCACTTGCCAATACAATTCAAATGTATTGACCCTTGTGGCTATAACTTATTATGTTGTAGGTTTGTTTGATGTTAGTGAAGTTTATTGATTAGGATTACAAGTCTACAACCCACATGACTGCCTGTGGCACTTTGAAGATGAAGGACCCCATGCTATTGTTATATTCTGCTGCATTGTAAGGAGATAGCCAAATGAGCTATGTAAGATGTAATAAATTATTTTATTCCTGGTTATAAAGTTGTATTATGACCTTTGTTTCTTGATATTACATCTTAACTATGGATGCTAGATATTGATCCAGGGACTAGCATTGTAAACACAGGGATCTCTACCTTATTAAAGGTTGGGAACTCTATAGAACTCTACACCACCACCACATACTCATGCTACACACACTGCTACTACTGCTGAGTCTGAAACTGCTTTTGATGGTCATGATGTTACTTCTACTGTGGTTGATGCGAGTGGTTCATTAGGTCCTTTCCTAGATACTACTATGGCTGGTCTAGGAAATACTAAAACTCCTAGTGAAGACACTGTTACACCTATTAGCTCACCTAAGTCTAGAGAGAGTTATGATATTAATGATGGTTACATTGAGTTCACTGATGAATTTGTTGAAGAGTGCCGAAACACACATGGTACTAGTGCTATTAAGAGTCTCCTTGCTAGACGTACTATTATTCCTAAGCTGTCCTCTGATCCTAAGTTTTCCACCTCTCCCTTAGATATTAAAGATAAAGATTATGATTTTTCTCTTGATTTATCCTATTTGGACATTGTTGAGAAAGAACCTTTTTGTGGACTGAAAATGAGAGTGATGTGGCTCATAAGAATGAGCTTTCTACTATGAGAGCTTCATTCTGTGATGATTTTAAGATGCGCAAGTACTTTGTTACAAAGATCTTCCCCTTTTCACTAAAAGGAGAAGCTAGGGCTTGGTTTAATAGATTTCCTCCTGGTTCCATTGATAGCCCTGATTGTTTGTTTGATTGCTTCTTTCTTCCAGAAATATTTTCCTCCCAGTGCTAGACATGCTGCTTTGCAGAGACTTTTTGATTTTAAGCAGGGAGAAGAAGAGAAATTTCCTGAGTCATGGACAAGGTTCTGTGCCTTAATTCATGCACATCCTGGATGCCCATTACCTAAAAATGAGCTTCTTGATATTTATTATAATGTACTAACTGGTGATTCTAGGACCTACCTAGATAGCTTTGCTGATTGTGTTTTCAGGAAAATAACTCCTACAGATGTTGAAGAATTAATGGCTAAGATAAGAAAGAATTATGATGATTGGACTTCAACTGAGCTAAATACGCCTGAGCCTATTACTCCTGCACCAGTTTTGCCTGAACCAGATCCAATACCAACACCAAATAAGAGGGTAGTTATTGCATTAAATGATGAAGTGATGAAGGAAGCTAAGAAATGTCTTAAGGAGAAAGGTATTAGAGCTGAAGATGTGAAGAATCTACCTCCTATGGAATAATTATGTAAGCCAATTCCCCACTCATCCAGTATTGAGGTACACTCTCTCCAACACTTTGATGAAGGTGATATTCCTTATAGTAAGCCTCCTGGTCAATGTTTAGAGGAACTTGACACATTTATTGTTAAACAAGGTAATTTTAATAAACAAGTTCAGAATCATTTATTGGAAAACTCTAGAGCCATTAAAGAGTTGAAAGATATTGTGGAAAGAACTTCTAATGATATTAAAATGCTTTGTAAACACTTTAAATGGTTAAAACCCAACTTTATCAACTTACTAAGGTACAAAAGGATATGCTAGTTAATGCCTCAGGAGATAAACATGCTTATGGAATTAGAACTAGGAGTTGTATAGATACTCAAGATCCCTTATATCTAGAAGGACACCCTAAAAGAATTGAGCAGGATTCTCAACAAGGTGAGAGTAGTGGTAGTCCTCGTAAGAGAAAGAAAAAGAAACATAAGGTAGTTGAGGAATCAGTTGAACCTGCTGTAGATCCTAATAGTATACCTGTCTCTGATGCTGAAACTAAGAGTGGTAATGGTAATAATGATGCTCCTGATAAGCAGGAAGGTGAGGAAGAACCTAAGAAGCACACTAAGAACACTAGGTACAAAAAGAAAGATTTTATTGCTAAGAAACATGGTAGTGAGAGAGAACCTTGGGTGTAGAAACCTATGCATTTTCCATGTAAGAAACACAAGTCAAAGGAGGAAGAACACTACAACAAGTTTTGTGAGTGGATGAAACCTTTATTTTTGCAAATTCCTTTGACTGATGCTATTAAGTTGCCTCCTTATTCAAAGTATATGAAGGATATTATCTCTAATAAAAGTAAGATTCCTAATGAGGAAATTTCTACTCTGCTTGCTAATTATTCCTTCAATGGTAAGGTTCCAAAGAAACTTGGTGATCCAGGTATACCAACTATTCCTTGCTCTATTAAGAATAATTATGTTAGAACTGCTTTATGTGATTTGGGAGGTAGAGTTAGTGTTATGCCTTTTTCTCTCTACAATAGAATCCATCTAGAAAAGTTGATACCAACTGATATATCTTTGCAAATGGCTGATAAGTCAACTACTATTCATGTTGGTATATGTGAGGATGTTCCTGTTCAAGTGGCTCATAATTGCTTGGTTTTAATTGATTTTGTTGTGCTTGAAATGCCTGAAGATGATAATATGTCTATTATTCTTGGGAGACCTTTTCTTTATACTGCAGGTGCTATCATCAATTGCAATCAAGGAAAAGTAACATTCAATATTAATGACAAAGAGCATACTGTTTATTTCCCCAAGAAGGTTGTTAAGATCTATTGCCTAAATTCCATTGAAAATATTGAGAGCATCAAGGTTGGAGAAATATATTGTCCCATTCCACAAGAAAATTTTGAAACTATTATGATTGGGACCATTGCTATCAAGTATGAGGTAACATAATCATGGAATGCAAAGTTTTGTTTCATATAAAATTGTTTTGGTAACAAGACTTCATCAACCTTGTTAACAAAAGGATTTTAATGAACAAAATAATGTTTTCACTGTGGTTGTACTTGCTTTCTTTTATTTTTCTCCTTCCTAGTCTTTGCCTTTTATTTTGCTAGCTTTGGTTTTGTTAGTTGTTTGCTTGTTAGAGTGTCTTAGAACTTCTATAGTTTGGCTTTTGAGTTTGATTTTGCTTCTTCTAGAAAAACTATTTCTGTGAGAAAATCAATTTTCATACCCTCAAAATTGGCCAAAAATAAAGTTTTTCGAAAAATTTCAGAAAATTCAAAATAAATTTTCCTCGAAAAAAGGGGCAGCGGGACACCTGGAGTGACCCAGGGGCCACCCCAAGCACCCACACCCCTAGTGGGCTTGGCCCTCCTACAGGTGGCGCCTGGGTGGGGTGTGGCCCACCTAGGCCCCTCCAAAGTGTCTCCTCCCAGCCATCTTCTTTCTCTCTCCCAAAAAACACCGGAAAACTTGCTCAAGATCGAGTTCCTGCTGTTCTTGCTCGCGATTTTCGATATCCTTGCTCAGCCCCTCTTTGCTGTTGATTTTTGGAGAGATTGCTCCTTGGTATGTGCATCCTCCACTTGTCCAATTAGATTTGTGATTGATAGATTGTATCTTGAGTATTTTGCTGCTATAGGTGACATGTTGTGTGAGCTTGCATGCTTGTTCTATGCTTAGAGATTTCATTTGATGCATGTGTAGCCCTATAGCAATTTCCTATAGTAGTTTCTCATCATTTATCAACTTGGAAATCACTTGGTTTGATGTTTATCTAAAATTTTTAGAAAAGAGTGGTCATGGACAACCACACATTTGGAGAGATATTTGAGGGTGATGCACCTAGGAGGGCAAGGCCTTCAATATCATCCTCCCGAGCCAGGCCCTCATACAATGAGGATCTCATTACTCCACGATTCAGTGACGAGGGAGATGAGGGGGATGCTCACCCTTCCACCTTTCCTTGCCCAACCTTTTTGCGGGCTGCTGGGATTCTTGATGATTTTACAACCTTGGTTCAGAGGGCTGGACTAACAAGACTTATGCAGGATGAGAGCGTGAAATATGCTACGCTCATTAAAACATTTGTGGAGGTTCACCTTTACTAACAACATGTTCAAGCGGATGTTTCTTTCAAAATTTATGGCAGGTCTTATAACATGACATTGAAGAAATTTTGTGAGGCCCTGGGACTTGGTACAACTGGGTCAACAAAGAAGATTCTAGCTCAACCCGTTGATTTGTTGGAGCTCTACCGCGGGATAACCAATGATGATGACCGTAGAGCTTAACGGGGATAGATAAGAAATATTCAACTCCCAGCCATCAGGTACTTTGCTTACTATCTTGCTACTAGTGTTCTTGGTAGGGAAAACACTAGTAATATTTCCAACTATCATTTGGAATTCTTAACCGCTGCGCTCAACAATGAAACTAAGTATAACCTTGGTTCTCTCATTGCTCATCGCTTAACTGCTAAGGGACCCATTTATGGGGGAATTATTGTTGCACGTGTTGCTACTGCCTTGGACCTTGCTGTTGATCCAAATGATACAGTTTTGGACCCTCAGAGGCTTGATCTTGCTGCCATGAAGGCACATCACTTTGTCACCACTAGCTCTACTATTGAGAACTTGGTTTATAGAATGTTGTTTATTGATGGGGAAGAGAGAGAGAGAGAGAGAGAGAGAGAGATCCCTCTCCTCCAAACCACTTTGTTCAGTATTTCTCAGGGACCTTTGTCACGCTCCAAGGAGGATATGGTTTACAAGCTGCACGTTCTTGGTTTCCATGGACACTATCAGGGGGAAGCGCCCTCATACGACCCCTCTGTATACTACACAGGGGAGTCCTCGAACTCGTACCAGGACGAGGGAGCCTCCTCGTCGTACTACAGAGGTGCACCTACTTGGGAACCATGGGATTGAGCCCCACTTAGGCCAAAATCCTAAGCTTGGGGGGAGGTATACCGACATCACACTCATCTATATATTATGTTCAGTCGGTTCTTTGTATATCCATTGTTTGCTTTCTTTTTGGTTTTTGTTTCTCTTGGTTTGTTTCTTTTATTTGGTTTGCCTTAAAGAAAAATCCAAAAAGATTTTGCTTTGTTCGGTTTGTTTTTGCTTTGTTTGCTTGTTTAAAAAAAATCGAAAACACCAAACATATTTGTTGTTCTTCTTTGGTTTTGTGAGTTCTTTGCAGGTTTCAGCCGTCCTCAGTGGATTTTTGTTTCATGTTATTATTCAAGTCACACAAGTGAAGGGCAATAATAAAGATTAAGACAACTTGAGGTGTTGTAAGAGGCTGGTAACGAACTCTATTTGTTTTCATTTTTGTACATATACTCATCATTGTGAGCATGCTTAATATATTCTTTGTAAGGAGTATGTTACTGATGGATGCTTTGTAGTTTTTGCTCGTCTATGATTAGCTCCATATTGCTAATAGTTTGTAGTATGTCATATGAATGTTTGCTTGCATTGTTTTATTCATATTTTGGTATGATACTATGATATCCTCCTCTGAATGTTTCATGTGAATCGACTTGGCACATGCTCACGCATGCATATGACTAAACAATAGTCAGTAAGCCTCGATGATTTATTTTTGCCTCAGAGTTCTTGTATCACTTTCATGCCATAATTAGTCATGTTTTGTTGCAAGCATGATTATGATAGTTATTGCTCTCTCGTTTGTCGCTCCCTCTCTTTTGCTAGCCTTCACTTGCACTGAGTATGAGCTCTACTTGTGCTTCCAACTCCCCAAAACCAATGTTGCCAATAGTGTCCACCATACCTACCTATTAGCATCATTTGCTATTTCAGTGCATATTCTATATGCCTTATTTTCTTCCAAATAAAATGTTTGTCTGTTTTGAGGAAGTTAGTTAGTAAAGCTCTCACGAACTTGATGGCACACTTTATTCCTTGCACTTAATAATCCTGAACTATTGTGACCTTTCCATGAAAGTTATATGCTTGCAAATTATATGCTGGGAGTTAGCAGAACCCGTGCTGTCACGGGGAACCTTTTCAACACTTTTTGGATATCCTATCTAGTTGATACCTTGCTCTTTTGTTTGCGGATGTCGACGATGTGAAATAAAATGGGAGCTTCTGAGTTCATGGAGTATATATATGTGTTAGAGAAACGCCTAGGCCGCTAGCCTAAGCCATGCCCAATCATGGTGGAAACTTGCAGCATCACCATAATGAGCATCTATGAAGCATCCTCAATAAAAATCTACGCACATAGTAAATAAAAAGATCACTGAGATGCTCATTGTCTGCTTGCCTTGTCGTTTTGATCACGGGATAGCTCCTGTATCATGTGGAAGGGGTACCCCGTTGGCGGTTCTCTATGATATGCATGTATGTACAATGACAAGAAATTGCAGGTAACCAAAGTTGAGTAGCATGGAGAGCGGCCCTCGTACTCAAGGGACTTGGGATTTCCAGTTTATGGTCTGTCAAGCATATAACTCAGATTGGACCTCACTTTCACCTTAACCATATAAAGATGCCTATGATAGGGGCAATGAGATCTCAAAGCTAGTGAGTACCTTACTTTCAGCATTTGGAAGCCTTTCAATCTTTACAAAACCTTTTCACTTCCTTGTTGAGTCACCACTTATTATATGAGCACCTTCTTGAGAGCATAGTTGTCATTCTTGTGTTTGTCTCAAAACTTGGTTAATTATGTCATGACTTTGATGCTTGTATCTCTGATATTTTTACTTCTAGTCTTCACTTGAACTTCAGAGGTGCCTTGGCACTTACATTGTGATCTACAAATGAAGGAAAGCGAGATACCACTCTATCATACCTTACTATGAGCATTGCAATGTTGCTTATGTTTATGTTCCATGCTACTTATTATTATTGAGTTGGTTTCTCTTCATAGCTTGCAATGACTATTGAGTAGACTTGGTTGGATGCTTCTTATTATGAATGGTTTAAGCATCTACTCCTGTGCTGAGAATATCTACATCATATGGAGCAAATGTGTTCGTGAAAGTTCTTTTATCGCACTCAGGTTTCAACTGAATTGCTTGAGGACAAGCAATAAGCTAAGTTTGGGGGGAGTTGATACGTCCAAAACGTATCTACTTTCCTGAACACCTTTTCTATTGTTTCTCCTCTAAATTTGTGTGATTTGGATACAACTAACACGGACTGACGCTATTTTCAGCAGAATTACCTTGGTGTCTAGTTTTTGTGCAGAAAATCAACTTTCAGGAAAAATCCCGGAAAATATGCCAAAAATTATATTCCGCCAGAAGATCCATGGAGCCAGAAGAAGAAACGGAATGGAGGCCTAGGGGGCCACACCCCTGCCAGGCGCGGGTGGGCCTAGCCTATGCCTAGGGGGTGCGGCCACCCCAGGCACCCCCTCGGGCTCCCTCTTCGCCTATAAGTTACCCCTTGACCTAAAAACTGAGGGGAGGGGTCGACGTTTTTAAAGAAAGAGTTCCGCTACGCCGCCACCACCATTAGCCGCGTTTCGGATCCAGAAACTTCGTTCTGGCACCCTGCCGGGACGAGGAATTTGGGGAGGATCATCGCCATCGCCATCACCAATGCCTCTCCATCAACCATCGATTTTTCCCTCATCGATGAGTGAGTAATCCCCCACTGTAGGCTATGGGGATGGTAGGGATTGTATGAGTTCTATCATGTAATCGAATAAGATTGTTAGGGCATAGTGCCTAGTATCTCTATTAGTGTTATTTGACTTTGTTGCAACTTGTTGTGCTTAATTCTTGTCACTATGGCCTGAGTGCCATGATCTCAGATCTGAGCTTATTATTGAACCATTATGATAGTATTGTTTGTGATCTTACCTGCAAGTTGTGTACACATATCATTGTCCGGATCCAAAGGCCCCGAAGTGACAGAAATTGGGATAACCGGAGGGGATGGCTATGGTGTGAGGATCACATGTGTTCATAGAGTGTTAATGCTTTGCTCCAGTGCTCTATTAAAAGGAGCACCTTAATTGCCAGTAGTTCCCTAGAGGCCCATGCCAATTTGGCTGGACAAAAGATGTTGTGCAAGTTCTCATTGCGAGCACACATGACTATATATGGAGCACATGCCTAGGATTGTTTAGTACTTGGATGCTTTATTCTCATTTATCTACAATGCCCTAGATCTTGAAGCTACATGTTTAGACTCGTCCATGCAACACCCGTCCATCCATCCCTATGCCTACCGCGCTCATATCCTACCATTTGCTGCTACTGTTACTATTTCTCCTATTTTACTGCTGCTGTTGCTACTACAAACTGTTGCTACTGATAAACTTCTATGAGTAAGAACTATTTCCAGGTCCACCTGAATTAACAACCCAGTTGTTAAGGCTTGCAAGTATTCTTTGGCTCCCCTTGTGCGAATCAATAAATTGGGTAATACTACCTGCGAAGACTGTTGCGATCCCCTATACTTGTGGGTCATCATCACGCTTCATACCAGAGGCTGGCATGATGATGAAGAAGGCCTCCGGGATGATCTCCCCTCCGGTAGGGTACCGGGAAGAGCTTCAGATCCCCTGATATGCCCAATTTGCATCACCATTCTATATCATAATATACCTCTATTCATTGATATTTGTCTTATTATGAGGTATTACTTATGGCTTTTCATCTGTTTATGCATTTTGGATGATTCTTGGAGGATGGACTGCCTGCGGTGACCCAGCATACCACTGCATGATGTAATACACTATAGTCGTTGACATAACATGTAGCATCCCAGTTGTCTAACCCCTGTAATGCTACATGTCATAATAATAAAATGGGCCACTTCCAACATATAATTGTTGCATCATCATCATATCATGCTCATGTCATCATGTCACCTTGCATTTGAACATCACATAAAACCTTTTCTTGTTTGGTTCTTATCTCATGTGCATGATTAATTGTATTTGCCTCTTGATATTGTATTTGGTTCTTAATAAACTGTTAAATGCCCAAGTTGAGTTGTGGGCATCTCTCTTGTTGACTCCACCACCTTTATTTCACCACCTTATAATTCCACCATCCAATAATATGGGCTTGGCATTTTATTGAGTTATCCCTAGCCCATGTTGTTAGTTGGATCCACCCTTGATCTTTGCTTGGCCTTGTCCACATTTTGGAATGGAGATGAATAGTGCCATATTAATATCCTTGTTCTCACAAGGATAATTGTGGCATTAATTATTCTGCATGGGCCATGCAATAGCCCCCTTTTCCCTAGCTTTTGGTTTTTGCTTGTTTTCTAAATGGAACCCTCCTTCCTTGCTTGACCTTGTTTGGAGGTGTTAAACCCTCTCTCTCTTTTTCCCTTTAGCTAAACCAACCCCATGCTCCATGCACACACATGTGCTATGTGGCATGCATCCTCTAAACCCCCCCCCTCTCTTTGGAACTTGCTTGGTCCTTTGTTGGATCATGCATGGGCCATTAGTACCACCACCTCTTTCCTTACCCTCTCTAAACCACAAACCTTATTCCCTACCTAGCTAAATCAACAACTCCACTTAATCTATGCTAACACAAGTGCTCCCTCCCCTTCCCTCTAGCTAAACCTAAACCCTAAGATACCTTCCCCCCTAATCAACTTCCCCCTAAACCAAAACCCTAATTACCTCTATCCTAAAACCAAACCCTAAACTACACCTCCCTCTAACAAAACCCAAACAATCTCTCCCCTCTCTCTCCCAGATCTAGCATGCCCCCACACGACCAGGACCCCTCCTAGCTACCCCCACACGGCCATGCCCCTCTCTCCTACCCTAGCTCCCAACCTATCTACCTGAGGCTACCCCTCTCCCTTCTAGCTCTCTCTCAGCCGAGCCACCACCTGCCAGCCCCCTCTCACCTCCCCAGCTCGACCCCGTCACCCCTGGCCACGCCAAGCACGTGAGGGAGGCCGAAAAGGTGATCAACCCGATCAGCCTCTCCCCCACGCAACCAGCCTCCCCCCTGGCGATCTTATCTATCCCTTCCCCTCTCTGGCCTCTCCCCAGATCCGCCAAGGTCCCTGCCTCGCTGCCCTCCTCTACCCTTCTTCCACACCACCCCATCGCCCTCTCGCCGCCACGCTAGCTACCCCACCGCCTGCCTGCCGGAGGAGCGTTGCCGCGCGGTGTCGAGGAAGACCGTGGAGCTCTGCGACGCCCCTGGACCGCGCTAGCGAGGAGGAGACGCACCAGGAACGCCAGGACCCGCGCACGCCAACGCAAAACCCTAGCCAGTGAGCTCAGCCCGCCACGATCTACCCTCCTCTGCTCGACCGACCACGCCAAAGACGCTCGCGGTAAGCCACCGACCCTCCTAGACACGCTCTTCTGCCTCGCTTCGCGCCGGCGTTCATTTCGTCCGAAGGCTCAGGCGGGCGGCGGCGGCGTGTCCCTGCTGACGCGGCCAGCCTATCTAGCGCGCCTCTCCAAAGACCTCCCCAGCCTAGCCCGGTGGCAACGCGTCATGAGCCCAGATCCCAGGTTCGAGCCCACTGCGCACAAGGCCCGCACAGAGGCTTCAGCGCGAGAAGAGGAACGAGGCGTGGTTGTTTTGCGTATACCCTCCCGCTTTGTCCTCTGCATCCGCCCTCCAGCCCACCATCGTGGCGTTGTCCGTTTTGTAAAAAGGGACTCGTGGTTACCTGGAAGCCACCCGCAGTCCTCCCCTGGCCCGCGTGTGTGTTTCGCAATAACCCCCCTACCAAACTTTTTGGCTCAACCCGCGGTCCAGCCAGGCCCGTTGTCAGTGTCTGTGAAACTTTTATAAAAGGCTCACGTTTTGCTTATTGAACCCGCGTCCAGTTGTTCTCGAACCGCTGTGGCAGAGATACCCCAGCCCACTGTCGCGACTCAGGCTGGGTCGGTCCCGAGAAAACGTCCAGATGCGGTTTTCAAATTCAAATTGGTTTAAATAATTTAAAAATGCAAATCTAATTCAGTTTTTAATAACTTTGTCATACTTAATCCAATTTTGGCAAATAATATATGTATGGTTATCAGCAAAATGAGAGGATTCCAAATATGCCATCTGTTTTGACTTTTGCACAAGTAAAATTCCAAGTTTAGTTTAATTACCCAATTTGCCACTAGGATTTAAATAATGCATAACTTTTAATTCCTAAATCCAAATTAAGCAAATGATGAGTCTAAAATGATCAGCTCGACGAGACCTTTCTGTTTATGCCATACATGACTTCAATTGCAGCATGCATCATATAAATATATATTGAACAACAACTGTTATGGCAACAAATGTGATTCTAAAACCCAACTAAATGTTATATTCTTGTCCTCCACACCTCACCCATGCCATGCTACTTTACTTGCCATGTAAATTGTGCATCATTCATCATGGCATGATTGTTTGCTTGACGCATCTTATTCATATGCTTGTGCTCTATATTCATGTTGGCCTTGTTTGTTTGGTTTTTCTCGGATAGACACTGAGCAGGGGTCATATCAAGAGAACCAGGAGCACTACCCAGAACCGTCCTTTGCTTCAACAGAGACACCAGGCAAGCACTTCCACATGCTTGCATACATACAGTACCTATTGCCTCTATCTTATTCTTGCATCATTGAGTCGCGATTGCATTAAATTGAATCCCAAGTATGCATAGCCTTTACTTTTAAACCCCACCAAGCTTGTTTCCTCCATCCCATGAGCCACTACTATAGGAGTTGTTTGAGCCATGCGAGTCGTAGAACAGCATGTGTAGGGTTTGTGAAAGTCTGATGAATAATGAGGTACCTAAACAACTTAACCTGAGTAGTTCTGGGATAACTAAAGAAAGTGGCACCGGTGAGCAACATCTGTTATTTGGTTTTTCCTGCTCACTTGTGTCCCGTAAGACCCCGAGTACTTGATTCCTGTTCCTTGATTTATCGCGCTATCCACATCCGGGAGGTATATGGGACCCCCCTGGGCCAGAGCTTGATTCCGTCTTATTTCTTGGGGCCACAAACTAGTTTGAGGTTTTATTTACGATCCTGTACTTATGCCATGTTTTACTGCTTTATTTACTATTGTGCGAGGAGCACACTGTACTGTTTAGGAAGGCGGAGTGATTACGCGGTATCGACAAGCCCAGCCACACTTTCGGGTTCCCAGTCGCTTACAGCCATTGGCGCTAACCTTGAGTCCGTCTCGGAGCTTGCTTACTCCGTTGCGGGTTCTACTCAAAGGGGTGGCCCCCTGAAATATTTCTGAATCTTGTGATTGTTCAGTCGTGAAAGCCTCGTTGGGTTTTGATTTGGTTTTTCCGAGGTTGATCGAGCGTGTGTTGCTATTGGTGCACCCCGGCCGGGTAAAACTTTCAAAGCCGTGTCCGCGGATATGGACGACTTGGAGCACGATTTCTTGATCATAGACAAGCATAACTAAAGTACCGCCTTTAATCGACTAAAGTAACTTGACTAGTAAATAGTGCAATACTCATGGAATGGTTAATAAAATTTGCCAACGGATGGGGTTGTTCGTCCGCTTCCTGTTGGTAAGGGAGGAGGATGGATCGTATGAGATTACCATTATAACTGTTGTACTTAATTCACGGACATCCGCTCTATCATTGGTTAGGCGGATGGTTAGCGTTTCAGAGAATTGCTAGGGTTTATCTTTTGCTGCAATTCGTCACCCCAGTGTTGTGTCCCTTTAGAGGCATTAAGACTTCTGAGTACCCTTAGGGTCTCACACGATAAATTCTTGATTCAGATGAATGTACCTTCTCGTGACGGATCTTTGGGTGGAAGAAGCCGAAGATGTGGGCAACGATCGTATGGTGTAGAGATTCCGGGAACGGGGATCCGTGAGACCTGTAGTTGGGATGTGCTTATTTCTATGGCATCTTATGCCAATTTGCTTCTTATTCGTACTCGGATTCTGTTTGCCGCTTCCGCATGATACTCTGATGTGTGTTGTATGAGGAGTTATCCTAAAATATAGAACTATCTAGGTCATTTGAATCTTGCCGTATGGCGTTGCTATATATTTCATTTCTTTCTAGATGGGATGGCTGTGATGTACTCTTGTATGGTGGCTTGCGTACATACCCACTTGTGTACGTAGTTGATCCCTTCGCCTGCCGACTACGCCGCCCGTACAGGTCCCGTTGAGAGGGTAGCGGTTGGGACGTCTGAAAGGACTACCAGTGAGTGGCTTTTGGGGCCCCACCGTACTATTTCAACCGCTATCACTCATCCAGGCTTGTATCTAGGAGCGTAGTTCACCGAGGTAGTTACAATTGGTATCAGAGCCATCCCGACCTTCAGGGTTTCAGCCAAACGGTCGTTGTCAGTCTAGAAATATTTTGGTAGTTATGTATATTAGGGAAAAACAAAACGCGAGAGTAGGACTGCTTCATTTTTCTTCTTACCCTCCCACCCACCCTTTTCTGGTAAGGAAGTGCAACGTTTTCAATTCTCGTCTCAAAATTCAAACTAGGATTCACGTGTTCTGGGTTTCCGTAGTACCATAGGATGTGTGTGTGTGTGTGTGTGTGTGTGTGTGTGTGTGTAGTCCCTTGTCTATCTGTTGCATCCAAGTTGTTATCTTATCTGCCTTTGGTTATCAACTGTTGGTACATTCCATACCGACAGGCTTTTGTAAACCGACGCAATCTATCTTCCTCTTTGTATCCGACGCTATCTTGTTTGGGGTGTTCGTTTCCGTAGTGCCAATCTTAGGTTTTGTCTTGAGAAGAAGGGGTTAGGATATGTGTTCCACTTGTTCATGTGCGGAGTAATGATTTGAGTGCGGGATGGAGTCGCGACCATACCACTACTTGTATCATTCGCTTTTGTATATTGGATCGGTAGAGTCACTAATCTTGATTCGTTAAGTAATTTTGCGCATCTATTGGTATTTTAATGCCGAAATTTGTGGAAAAATTTTCTTTGATATGTTTGTGTACCACACTCCTTTTCAGTCGTGTGCGATATGCTTAATATCTTTGAGGTGCTATGAACTTTGTTGATATTTTTATATCATCTCAGTAAATTGTATCCTTTAATCTTGGTTAATTCCATCTTGGTACTATTCTGGATTATTATCATCTTCCATTATAGTACTGACTTGATTTTTACATCAATGACAAGATGGCTCCCCCACGCCGGACTGAGGAGGACATTCCTCCGGAACTGGGCTCAGCGCTGTCAAGCATAGCTAATACTTTGGCGGCAATGCAAGAGAACCAGCAGCGCTTTGAGGAGAGCGTCAGAAGGAATGAATTTGCTCCACTTCCTCCACCTCCCAAGCGTGGTGACATCAAGAGCTTCCTCAAGTTCAACCCTCGGCAGTTTGATGTGTCTGACCGACCTCTTGATGCGGATGATTGGCTGCGCGAGATCTCAAGGTTGCTCGAGGCCGATGTTCGAGCAGTGGGGCAAGTGTGCTACCCACCTTCTCAAGGGAGATGCGGCTCTATGGTGGGAAAACTACTTGAAGGCAAGATGCACTGGGTTCCAGCCAACTTGGGAGAGGTTCACTGCAGCTTTCAAAGAACAGTTTCTCTCAGAGATTGTGATGGAAAGGATGAAGGAGGCTTTCCTCAACCTGAAGCAGGGGAATGATAACGTCAACACCTATATCAGGAACTTTATGAACCTGTCTCGCTATGGTGGTGATGAAGTATCTGATGACAAGAAAAAGCAGAAAAGATTCAGGCAAGGGCTCAATGCGTCGATCAAGTATGCACTCACGCATGCAAGACCGCAACCTTCCTGAACTGCAGCATATGGCACTACAAGAGGAGGCTAGTAGGCGATGTTCGAGGAGTCCAAGAAACACATCGGATGCATCAAGCTCGGCGAATGGCAGCTCCTTCTAAGCGGGCGTGTGGGTTCCTAACACCCCACCGTCGCTCCCGGCTCCACCAAGATCTGCAACTTACGCGCCAAGGCCATCAAACTTCACCACCGGCTCCTGTGGGCTACAACAACTTACCCCGAGCGCTGGCGGAGTCCTCGGCTACTCGCTCCACGTCCTCGCGGTGCTTGTTACACATGTGGAGATCATGGTCATCCCACCGAACTGCCCAATGAAGAACAAAGCTCTCCTCAACCCCGCCAAGATCGCAACAAGCTCTCCCTCGGTTCGTGCACCACCGCCGGGCTCTCAACATCAACACTAAGCCCGGGTCTGCGGTTGCGTGCTAACCGCTAACGCCTCTCAAGCCGAGCTCGCACTGGAGTTGTCATGGGTATGCTTTCGATTAACTCGCCCCTGCACGAGTTCTCTTTGATTACGTGCATCGCATTCTTTTGTGTCACACAAGTTTGCGTACGACAATGAGTTAGTCTTGGTTCCTCTCAAAAGCGGTTAATGGTTCTTTCTCCTGGAGCAACAATGGCATTTGCTCAAATCAGCCATGGCAACCAAGTTGAGATTGGTGGTTCTTCATTTCGGCTTCTTTGATTGTTCAGGCAACTCGACATTGATGTCATCCTGGCATGGATTGGTTGACAAATGCAGCTGTGATCGATTGTCTAACGCCTCGGTGTCTCGAAGATCCTCAAGGCCACATAGTCTTTTCTCCAAGTCGACTCCTGCTGTCAGCTCTATTCCTTGGCTGCTCGAATAATGATGCTATGGAAGCTATTCAGAAAGTACCATGGTCCGTGAGTTCGGATGTTTTTCCGAAGAGTTGCTGTATGCCTCCGGATCGCGAGGTTGAGTTCGTGATTGAGCTTGAACCGAACGGCTCCTATCTCCAAGAGGCCATATAAATGGGACCTTCGAGTTCTACGAACTCAAACGACAACTTGATGAACAAGAGAAGTTGGGTTTCATTCAACATAGCACTTCTTCTTGGGGTAGTCCAACAATCTTCGTGAAGAAGCGTGACAGAACCAATAGGTTATGTGTTGACTACCGGGCTCTAAATGCTAAAACCATCAAGAACAAATATCCTCTCCCTCGGATAAATGATCTGTTTGATCAGCTAGCAGGAGCTGTGGTGTTCTCTAAGCTGGACCTGAGAAGTGGTTATCACCAAATCAGAATTCGCAAAGAGGATGTGCCCAAGACAGCTTTCACCACTCGCTATGGCCTGTATGAGTACACGGTCATGTCTTTCGGCCTCACCAACGCACCTGCTACCTTCTCGAGGCTGATGAACTCCGTTTTCATGGAGTACCTGGACAAGTTTGTGATGGTATATCTGGATGACATTCTGGTTTATTCCAAGTCCAAGGAGGAGCATGAAGAGCACCTGCGGTGTGTCCTGAACAAGCTTCGTGAGAACCGCTTGTATGCAAAGTTCTCCAAGTGTGAGTTCTGGTTGCCTGAAGTAACATATCTGGGACATGTCATCTCTGCCAAGGGCATTGCAGTTAACCCGGAGACCGTGAAAACAATAGTTGAATGGCTTCCTCCTGCTAATGTCAAGGAAGTGCGGAGTTTTCTCGGCTTGGCTAGCTATTGCCGTCGTTTTGTTCAGAACTTCTCGAAGATAGCAAAGCCTCTTACCGACCTCCTCAAGAAAAGCAAGAAGTACCTGTGGACACCTGCTTGCCAAGAAAGTTTCGAGACACTCAAAGAGAAGCTCACTTCCACGCCAGTCTTGGTTCCTCCGGATACATCTAAGCCTTTCCAGATATTCTGCGATGCCTCTTTGCAAGGATTGGGTGCGGTCCTTATGCAAGAGAGACAGGTGGTTGCTTATGCCTCTCGTCAGTTGAAGACGCATGAGGTCAACTATCCCACACATGACCTTGAGCTAGCAGCAGTGGTCTTTGCCTTGAAGCTGTGGAGGCACTACTTGCTTGGTAACCCGTAGAGATCTTCTCGGACCACAAGAGTTTGAAGTATATCTTCACTCAGCCTGATCTCAATCTTCGGCAAAGGAGATGGATTGAAGCCATCAATGACTTTGATGTGACCATCAACTACACTCCAGGCAAAGCAAACGTCATGGCAGATGAGCTTAGCAGAAAAGCTTATGTCAACAACCTCATGGTAGAAGAGCAGCAGCCTCTCTTGTGCGAGGAATTCCGTCAGCTCAACCTGGAGATTGTAGAACAAGGACATCTTCTGAACCTTCTGGCTACTCCTCTCTTGGAAGAACAGATTCGTTCTCGTCAGCTTGGTGATCCGCACACTAGAAAGCTCATCTCTAAGCTTGGCACTCTGAAGTATGAGTCCTTTCATGTCGATGATCAAGGCACGCTCTTCTTTGATCACCGGATGTTTGTTCCAAACTACCCGGGTCTGAGAGACCAAGTTCTCAAGGAGGCACATGATTCGGTTCTTTCTATCCATCCTGGCAGCACAAAGATGTACATGGACTTGAAAACACAATACTGGTGGCCTGGGTTGAAACGGTATTGCGCCAAGTATGTCTCAGAACGTGATGTCTGCCGTAGGGTGAAGGCTGTCCATCAGAAACCATTTGGTCTTCTTCAGCCATTGAAACCTCCGGAATGGAAATGGGAGAAAGTAGAGATGGACTTCATCACTGGTTTCCCAAGATCGCAGAAGGGCAACAATGCAATCTTTGTTGTCATCGACAGGCTTTCTAAAGTGGCTCATTTCTTCCCAAATCAAAGAAACAATTTACGGACTTCAGCTATTGAGCTCTATATCAGGATTGTCTCTTTGTATGGGGTTCCACTTGAAATCAGTTCAGATCGTGGGAGCATCTTCACCTCAAAGTTCCGGGAGAGTTTCCAAAAAGCTTTGGGAACGAAGTTGAACTTCAGCACTGCTTACCACCCTCAGTCGCAAGGACAAGTGGAGAGGATCAATCGATTCTCGAGGACATGCTTAGAGCTTGCGTCATCTCGTTTGGCATGAAGTGGGAAGAGTGTCTTCCATATGCTAAATTCTCCTACAACAACAGACTTCCAAGAGTCTCAAGATGGCACCATTCGAGGCTCTCTATGGACGCAAGTGCGAACTCCCATTGGTTGGTCAGTGCGGAGAAAGAATCTGGTTTGGCCCGACATAGTGACTCGCAGAGGAGAAGGTGCATATCATTCGAGAACTCAAGATCGCTCGAGTCGTCGAAGAGCAACTATGACAGAAGCACACGGATATGGTGTATGCCTGGTGATCTCGTCTACCTTCGTGTCACTCCCATGAGAGGAACACACCGCCTTGATCAAAGGAAAGTTGGCTCCTAGATACATCGGTCCTTTCAAGATACGTGGTAGAAGAGGAGAAGTTGCTTATGCACTAGAGCTCCGGAAAAACTCAAAGTCCATGATGTTTTCCACATCTCTCACTCAAGAAGTGCTTCAAAGACCCGCAAGACCGTGGATCATGAGCTAATCGACCTCCAAGAAGATCTCTTATCGTGAACACCCCACCAAAATCCTTGAGACCATGAACGTAGGACTCGCAACAAGTCCATCAAGTTTTGCAAGGTGCAGTGGTCACACCATTCTGTTGATGAAGCAACATGGGAGCGTGAAGATGAACTCCGTGCCAACCATCCTTCTCTCTTTGTATCTTCTTCTTCTTCCTAGAATCTCGGGGCGAGATTCCTGTTTAGTGGGGGAGAGTTGTAGCATCCCAGTTGTCTAACCCCTGTAATGCTACATGTCATAATAATAAAATGGGCCACTTCCAACATATAATTGTTGCATCATCATCATATCATGCTCATGTCATCATGTCACCTTGCATTTGAACATCACATAAAACCTTTTCTTGTTTGGTTCTTATCTCATGTGCATGATTAATTGTATTTGCCTCTTGATATTGTATTTGGTTCTTAATAAACTGTTAAATGCCCAAGTTGAGTTGTGGGCATCTCTCTTGTTGACTCCACCACCTTTCTTTCACCACCTTATAATTCCACCATCCAATAATATGGGCTTGGCATTTTATTGAGTTATCCCTAGCCCATGTTGTTAGTTGGATCCACCCTTGATCTTTGCTTGGCCTTGTCCACATTTTGGAATGAAGATGAATAGTGCCATATTAATATCCTTGTTCTCACAAGGATAATTGTGGCATTAATTATTCTGCATGGGCCATGCAATAGCCCCCTTTTCCCTAGCTTTTGGTTTTTGCTTGTTTTCTAAATGGAACCCTCCTTCCTTGCTTGACCTTGTTTGGAGGTGTTAAACCCTCTCTCTCTTTTTCCCTTTAGCTAAACCAACCCCATGCTCCATGCACACACATGTGCTATGTGGCATGCATCCTCTAAACCCCCCCCCTCTCTTTGGAACTTGCTTGGTCCTTTGTTGGATCATGCATGGGCCATTAGTACCACCACCTCTTTCCTTACCCTCTCTAAACCACAAACCTTATTCCCTACCTAGCTAAATCAACAACTCCACTTAATCTATGCTAACACAAGTGCTCCCTCCCCTCCCCTCTAGCTAAACCTAAACCCTAAGATACCTTCCCCCCTAATCAACTTCCCCCTAAACCAAAACCCTAATTACCTCTGTCCTAAAACCAAACCCTAAACTACACCTCCCTCTAACAAAACCCAAACAATCTCTCCCCTCTCCCCGGATCTAGCATGCCCCCACGACAGACCCTCCTAGCTACCCCCACACGGCCATGCCCCTCTCTCCTACCCTAGCTCCCAACCTATCTACCCGAGGCTACCCCTCTCCCTTCTAGCTCTCTCTCAGCCGAGCCACCACCTGCCAGCCCCCTCTCACCTCCCCAGCTCGACCCCGTCACCCCTGGCCACGCCAAGCACGTGAGGGAGGCCGAAAAGGTGATCAACCCGATCAGCCTCTCCCCCACGCAACCAGCCTCCCCCCTGGCGATCTTATCTATCCCTTCCCCTCTCTGGCCTCTCCCCAGATCCGCCAAGGTCCCTGCCTCGCTGCCCTCCTCTACCCTTCTTCCACACCACCCCATCGCCCTCTCGCCGCCCACGCTAGCTACCCCACCTGCCCCAGTCGTTCTGGCCGGAGGAGCGTTGCCGCGCGGTGTCGAGGAAGACCGTGGAGCTCTGCGACGCCCCTGGACCGCGCTAGCGAGGAGGAGACGCACCAGGAACGCCAGGACCCGCGCACGCCAACGCAAAACCCTAGCCAGCAGAGCTTCAGCCCCGCCGCTGATCTACCCCTCCTCTGCTCGACCCGACCACGCCAGCACGCTCGCGGTAAGCCACCGACCCTCCTAGACACGCTCTGCACCTGCCTCGCCGCGGCGTTCGTTTGCCGAAGGCCTCCGGCGGGCGGCGGCGTGTCCCTGCTAACTCGGACGCTGCCACCTATCTAGCGCGCGCCCTCCTCTCCAGCACCTCCCCAGCCTAGCCCGGTGGCAACGCGTCATGAGCCCTGTGATCCTGTGTTCGAGCCCCACTGCGCAAGGCCACACGCGAAACAAGAGTGCTCAGCGAGAAGAGGAACAGTACGGCGTGGTTGTTTTGCGTATACCCCCTCCCCGTTTTGTCCTCTGCATCCCGCGCCCCTCCAGGCCCACCAGTCAGCGGCGTTGTCCGTTTTGTAAAAAGGGACTCGTGGTTACCTGGAAGCCACCCGCAGTCCTCCCCTGGCCCGCGTGTGTGTTTCGCAATAACCCCCCTACCAAACTTTTTGGCTCAACCCGCGTTCCAGCCAGGCCCGTTGTCAGTGTCTGTGAAACTTTTATAAAAAGGCTCTGTTTTGCTTATTGAACCCGCGGTCCAGTTGTTCTCGCACCGCCACAGGCGAAGATACCCCTGCCCACTGCGACTCAGGCTGGGTCAGTCTGAGTAGAAAACGTCCAGATGCGGTTTTCAAATTCAAATTGGTTTAAATAATTTAAAAATGCAAATCTAATTCAGTTTTAATAACTTTGTCATACTTAATCCAATTTTGGCAAATAATATATGTATGGTTATCAGCAAAATGAGAGGATTCCAAATATGCCATCTGTTTTGACTTTTGCACAAGTAAAATTCCAAGTTTAGTTTAATTACCCAATTTGCCACTAGGATTTAAATAATGCATAACTTTTAATTCCTAAATCCAAATTAAGCAAATGATGAGTCTAAAATGATCACCGACGAGACCTTTCTGTTTATGCCATACATGACTTCAATTGCAGCATGCATCATATAAATATATATTGAACAACAACTGTTATGGCAACAAATGTGATTCTAAAACCCAACTAAATGTTATATTCTTGTCCTCCACACCTCACCCATGCCATGCTACTTTACTTGCCATGTAAATTGTGCATCATTCATCATGGCATGATTGTTTGCTTGACGATCTTATTCATATGCTTGTGCTCTATATTCATGTTGGCCTTGTTTTTTGGTTTTCTCGGATAGACACTGAGCAGGGGTCATATCAAGAGAACCAGGAGCACTACCCAGAACCGTCCCTTGCTTCAACAGAGACACCAGGCAAGCACTTCCACATGCTTGCATACATACAGTACCTATTGCCTCTATCTTATTCTTGCATCATTGAGTCGCGATTGCATTAAATTGAATCCCAAGTATGCATAGCCTTTACTTTTAAACCCCACCAAGCTTGTTTCCTCCATCCCATGAGCCACTACTATAGGAGTTGTTTGAGCCATGCAGTCAGAACAAAGCATGTGTAGGGTTTGTGAAAGTCTGATGAATAATGAGGTACCTAAACAACTTAACCTGAGTAGTTCTGGGATAACTAAAGAAAGTGGCACCGGTGAGCAACATCTGTTATTTGGTTTTTCCTGCTCACTTGTGTCCCGTAAGACCCCGAGTACTTGATTCCTGTTCCTTGATTTATCGCGATATCCACATCCGGGAGGTATATGGGACCCCCCTGGGCCAGAGCTTGATTCCGTCTTATTTCTTGGGGCCACAAACTAGTTTGAGGTTTTATTTACGATCCTGTACTTATGCCATGTTTATCGCTTTATTTACTATTGGGCGAGGAGCACACTGTACTGTTTAGGAAGGCGGAGTGATTACGCGGTATCGACAAGCCCAGCCACACTTTCGGGTTCCCAGTCGCCATGACCATTGGCGCTAACCTTGAGTCCGTCTGAGCTTGCTTACTCCGCTATGGTTCTACTCAAAGGGTGGCCCTGAAATATTTCTGAATCTTGTGATTGTTCACCGTGAAAGCCTCGTTGGGTTTTGATTTGGTTTTTCCGAGGTTGATCGAGCGTGTGTTGCTATTGGTGCACCGGCCGGTAAAACTTTCTCGAAAGCCGTGTCCGCGGATATGGACGACTTGGAGCAGCTTGATCATAGACAAGCATAACTAAAGTACCGCCTTTAATCGACTAAAGTAACTTGACTAGTAAATAGTGCAATACTCATGGAATGGTTAATAAAATTTGCCAACGGATGGGGGTTGTTCGTCCGCTTCCTGTTGGTAAGGAGGAGGATGGATCGGATGAGATTACCATTATAACTGTTGTACTTAATTCACGGACATCCGCTCATCATTGGTTAGGCGGATGGTTAGCGTTTCAGAGAATTGCTAGGGTTTATCTTTTGCGCAATTGCGTCACCCCTGTTGTGTCCCCTTTAGAGGCATTAAGACTTGCCGAGTACCCTTAGGGTCTCACACGATAAATTCTTGATTCGATGAACAGTACCTTCTCGTGACGGATCGGGTGGAAGAAGTCAAGATGTGGGCAACGATCGTATGGTGTAGAGATTCCGGAACGGGATCCGTGAGACCTGTAGTTGGGATGTGCTTATTTCTATGGCATCTTATGCCGATTTGCTTCTTATCCGTACTCGGATTCTGTTTGCCCCTTCCGCATGATACTCTGATGTGTGTTGTATGAGGAGTTATCCTAAAATATAGAACTATCTAGGTCATTTGAATCTTGCCGTATGCTATATATATTTCATTTCTTTCTAGATGGGATGGCTGTGATGTACTCTTGTATGGTGGCTTGCGTACATACCCACTTGTGTACGTAGTTGATCCCTTCGCCTGCCGACTACGCCGCCCGTACAGGTCCCGTTGAGAGGGTAGCGGTTGGGACGTCTGAAAGGACTACCAGTGAGTGGCTTTTGGGGCCCCACCGTACTATTTCAACCGCTATCACTCATCCAGGCTTGTATCTAGGAGCGTAGTTCACCGAGGTAGTTACATAACACCAATGGAACACCGTTCCATCCACATTATATCCCTCGGAGAGGTACAACAGAAACATCGCGGGTCCAAGACAACACTTTAGATTACATATAACAGATTACAGAAGATCCAGAGAATCTTCCTCGAACAATGAGGAATATTATACAGAAAGAACCAGAAAGATCCATTCGGAGTTTACCTCAAGAGTACTACTTATAAGAATATATATATATAAGGCTTGAAAGTGCTACTATAGTCCTGTTCTACAGAAGTAGGTTTTAGATTCTAGGAGTTTTATTGATATTCTACGCTTCAGCTTGTCTTCGATAGCTTCAGGTAAGGTATTCGACCCCGTTGATCTCCCTCAGATATCTTCAACTCTTCAAGTAACTTATTTCCTGGGAACGCCATTGGTTTCTCCGAGATCTAGCAAGGGTTAAGAATATACTTTGAGTACGAGCGTAATCAGCAAACTCACTAAAGAGAAGTGTTTAATGCACTATCTACAGCCACAGACCATAGGTTGTAGGGAATGCAAGTTTTCATAAACATTTCTTCAAAGGTTGCTTTTATTCTGAAAAGCTATGTCCATCAGCCTTCACGGGTTTACCAGAACTTTCATGGAGTTCCTTTCCGCTTGGCGTCAGCTCCTTCCCTAATGAGGAGTAACAAGTTACGTTCTTACACTCTGCAGAGGTGCTATTTTACCCATGAGAGATCTTAGCTTTGTTGCACATCCGAGTTATAGGCTGCTTCACACTTCCTTGGTATGAGGCCTAGACTAAGATCGAAGCCAATCACGTCCTTCTCTCGAGACCCCAGATACACCACAACCGTTGGATGCCCAAACTCAAGGTAGACTTTTCCCCGTATAAACGGCTATACCTTAGTTGGATACACACAACAACCATTAACACTAGATATCCGTATTTTGTAAGCCCGATCCACGGTAGACTTCCCCGTATAAAACGGCTATACCCACGATCCGAAACTTACAAATGCCCGTAATGTCCAATGCATGCGAAAGGGAGCCGATCCAATGACTTCTCCGTCCCATTCCAAATCTCATGGTTAACGCCAGAATATACGACGCAAGAATCATCGCGACATTGGTTGTTAAGTCCTAGATAATATGTTCCTTTGCCACAGAACTTTCATAGTGGATTATTACCTCATGGTAAATAACCTATAATCATATTATTATGAAAATAGTATTTTCGACCTTTTCGATGCGGTGATGACAATCCGGATTTGCAAAATACTTTACAGAAAATAATCAAAGGACATGAGCAAGTGTGAACTTGCCTTTTGTGATTGCAAGATTATGCACTCACGGTCTTCGAGATAATAGAAGATCCATTATCTGAAATCAGCATCATTGGTCCGGTAAGGACTAATGTTTAAAGAAGCAGGATACCATTATGCATAAGTAATGCTATGCAATTTTATAATTCCCAAAGTGAAACCCTTAGTATTTTGAATAAGTTGATATTAGGTATTTTCTTTCAGATTGGGTTTGTCTTTAAGTTTATTTCATAAGCAATGACATTGATAAGGAACTTAAGTGTTAACAATCCAAAATATACAAATACTAATAGAATAATGTGATTATGATTAATTGTTATCTGGTGATTGGGATAAAAAGTCCTTGAGTTGAGTTCTTAAGAGCTGAAGGAATTAATATAGACTTGTTTGTGTGAAGTGGCAAAAAGAATAACATTTGAAGAAACTAGTATTAGTTAAGGTTAATTAGCCTTAAGGGTTATTAGGTTTTACATTAGGGTTTGTGATGGTTAGGAATGGTGTTAAGTTATCATATTTTAATTAATGATACAAGTGACTAAAGTTAACTTTAAAATATGAATTAACTTCAAATGAGATGTTTATGATTGTTTAAACCAAAGTTAACTATAAAAATATAAGTGAATTGTAAGATATGATTAGTTTTAGAATATCATCTAGCTTTAGGGTTTTGGCAAATATGATTATGAATGATCCTCTTTAATGTATGTGAAAGGTGGGTTTAATAACATGCAATTTATTAATGGGAGCACAATTAGATGATCTTATAAATTTATTATAGTTTAGATTTATTTTTAGGAGTGGTTAAGAGATGGAGATTATTCACCATCTTATACATGAGTGATATGTAGTATTTATTTAAAAGGAGTTTAATTTGAATTTAAGATTTAAAAACATTTAAAGGCTAATAGTTATATTTAAGTTTTATTTTGATTATGGATTTAGACTTAGTAATTGAAGTTTAAAGGTTTTAGTATTTTATAAGAAAATGTGATTATTTCTTATTTAAGAAATAATTTTAAGAATTAATTAAGTGGGTATCTTATTTGAGTAATATAAATAATGAATTTTATTTATCTTAAAATATTTTTGAATAATATACATAGTATTTTTCTAATGAAATACACTTATTAAAGATCTTAAAATGATTTTTTTATTTTTAAGTCTTACCTTCATTTTTATAAAATTCTTCAAAGAATTAAGTGCCTTTAAATATTTGATTTATATTTTATTTGTTAAAACTCTAAGTTAGTATTTTTATAAAAGAGTAAATTTATTTTTATACACAAAAATGATTTTTATTTATTTTTAGGATTTATCCCTATTTAATGAAATTTCACTTAAGATTTAATAGTGTTAAATCTTTATTTGCATTTTATTAACTTAAATAAGTAAAGTTATATTTTTCTTAGGTGGATATTATTTTTGTGATAATTTTAACATATTAAATGTATTTTTTTATGATTTTTCTATAATTTTCTATAGCTGGAAATGTTTAAAGGTTATTTTGGTAATTTATTTATTTTACTTTTATTTCATTTTTTATTTTATTTGACTTGGGCTGTTTTGGGTTAGGTACATGGGCTGGCCTGGCCCATTTAGAGCTGGCATGGGTCATCTAGACCACAGTCCACCCCCTCCCTCCTGCTCCTCATCAAGATTGTAGATCCCTAGTATCATCTGCTTAAGATTTATGTGGTGACAATTCCCCTTATCTTTGATGATGACATCAAAGATAAAAACCGTTACTTGTAAATCGCCTGTGTTTATCTTTGATGATGACATCAACATGCATATATTAGTCTAAAACTATTTTACTAAAATCCCTATTTCATTTCTACAAATGTCCCTCTCTTTATTCAAATGTGAAACCTTGGTCTTTTATGAATCTTGTATTTATCTAAAACTATATTTCAAAACGTTTTGTTTTATAAAAATAATAAAATATTTTTATCGGGGAGGCAGTCCAGACGGCCGGCCCAAAGGCCCAACCGGCCAAACTACCTACTACACAAAATAAACCCTAGACTCTTTCAAACCCTAACCCTAATCCTCCCTCTCTTACCCCCACCCCGCCGCCACCACCTACTGCTACCCACCCTGGAGCCAAACACACACGCACTCAGACTTGGTCGCAACCCCACGCGGTGGTACACCAACACAACACACGCCCACCACCCACAACCCAAACCCACCCACACCGACGCAACGCACGCACGCACCCAGAACCACTGCCCGACAACCACCCAATAAACTGGCCCCACCACGCCACTTCTCCCCTCGATCCCGAGCCCCACCCCGCGTCTCTCTCTCTCCCCCTCATGCAATCCCCGCCGTCGTCTTCCCCTCATCGAACATCGCCGCCAGGCGCCCATCCTCGCCCTCTGTTCGCTTCCGCTCGTGACCCCTTCCATCGTTGGGCCGCCCTTCCCTTTCCCCGCCTGCCGCCTCGCCGGCGCCTTCGCCCGCCGGAGTTTTCCCTCCCTCCTCCTACGTAAGCTCGTCGGCCACGACGCCTTTCCGAGTTCGCCCATCCCCGACCGAGGCTCCTCGTCATCAGTCGTGCTGCCCCCGCCCCCTCGCGAGAAACATCGCCCCTGCGGCCCTCTCCGCCAGTCCCTGCCATATTCGGCCTCCCCCTCATCACCCGCATCCATCGCCAGGCCGGACGCCTGCTCGCGCCAGCTGCGGGCCCCAGTACATCGCTCTGCTGCCCTCGCCTGGAGCCCGGTGTCCTCCTCACTGACCACGCCATGACCTCCGTCCTAACCTGCCCATGTTTTCTACCCAACGCAGAGCACGGTATATTCCACGGTTGCTACAGATGATATTTCCTTGAGTTGGTGTCGCTGTTGAATATGTGTTGATGCAAAATGACGTGTAGCAGTAGTTGCGGGTTGTGTTCATTTTTCCTCGAGATGTGGTGATGCCATCCAATAGTAACTGAAACCCCGCAAAATTTCTATTCTTCTGGCTCATCAAGATCTTCCGTCGACAAAATTCCGATGCGACAAGATCTTCTCGTTGACAAGGCCACCGACGCCGAGAAAGTTTGCCTCCGACAATCGAAGTCGGGGAACCCACAAGATCTTCTTCACGGATCCGGTGACGCCGGCACCTCAAGATCTTCCTCATGATCCAAAGCCCTAATTTCGAAGACCGATCCCGGAGACCGAGACCGAACCCGAACCCCTCCGAACACCAAGATCATCGATCCAATGTGTGACCCCTATCTTATTCGCCCCTATTTTGTAATATACATCTATCTTGTTGCATAATTAAATTTTCATGCTTGCATACATATTGTGGGTGTTTCGACGATTCATCTAAATTAAATATGGAGGTCATATGCGGACAAATCTAGTCTTATATTGGCTCCATTTAAATTTGTGTAGCGAACCGGTGTTACATTTCGTCATGTTAAGACAATATTTAAATTGTGGGGTATCTAAATAACTTGAACCACTTAAATAATTTTCGGGACTTCGGCTCCGCTTAATATTGCCTAATTGTATCACATCCTTGCCATACCATACATCATACATGCATCATGCCCGATCTTTTGCCGTAGTATTAAATAGTGCATCCGGTGTTTCTTCTAGTGCTTTGCTTCTTCACGGATTAGGCCGATGAGTTGATGCGAGAGTTGACCCGATCTTCGGATGAACCTTCGGAAATGTTTTCAGGCGAGCACCCTTCCTCCTTTCTACCTATTTTACATTTAGTCTTTATTTCCTCTTGTTGATCTATTGCTATATGTGTTGTGATGCTATAGATTCCATACCCTGTTATACTTCCCTGCAGCCCTTATATTGCCATGGACACAACCTATTACCTGTTGTTTGGTAGATAGTCGACCTTGCGAGTTGTAGTTGCTTGCGCAGGTGATGTGTCGCGTCGTTGAACTGCCATAGTTTTTGGAGTAATGCCGCATGTTTAATGTTGGAGATGATCATGGCTTTAATTACCGTTTAATAACTAAAATTGAAGTAGGTAAATAATGCAAAGACACAAGTGGGCAATAGATGTTATTTGGTTTTTAACCGTCCACTTGTGTCTCGTAGGACCCCGAGTACTTGATACCCGTTCTTTGAATATTCGCACTTTCGGGTTCCCAGTCGTTTACAGCCATTGGCGCAAACCTCTAGGTCCGTTCTAGAGCCGACCAACTTCGTCGCGGGTAGCTTGGTGGGGTGGCCCCCTGAAATATTATATAAATCTTGCAATTGCTCTGTCGTGATGCCTCGTTAGGTTTTCATTTGGTTTTTTCCGAGGTTGATCATGCGTGTGTTGCTATTTGTGCCCCCCTGCAGGGTAAAACTTTCTAAAAGTCGTGTCCGCGGTTATAGACTACTTGGAGCACAGTATATCGATCATGGACAACTATAACTAAAGTAGTGCTATAAATTTAACTTTATAATGACTAGTAATCAGCTTCACTATAATGAAATGGCTAAATAAAAGTGCCAACAACTGTTGGTTTTGGTTGTCACGTGTTACAATTGTATCTGACTAGTAAGTATCGCAACTACAACGGAATGGTTAACTAAAAGTGTCCACTGCTTATTATATCAGGATGACTCATGCTGTCTATATCTGACTAGTAATTGCTGCAACTTTAATGAAATGATAAAATTGCCAACTGTGTGAGTTCCTCGGTTGACTTCCTCGATTGGTTTTGAGGGGGAAACACCAGGATGGGTATGTTTGGTGTTAGCATCAGGTTGGATCCGAATAGGTCTTTCTTATCCCTCTCTGATAGCCGCCAGTTGTTTTGAGTCTTTATAGGTTGTTGAGTGCATGCCGCGCTACCGTTTCAGCCCACCATACCTATGTAGGCGAGGACAGCCGAATTCTAGACTCGTCGTGTACTGGCCTCAGTACTGACCGCTCTCTTTTTCCTTTGCCCTTGGTTGGCACCCCTTTTGTTTAAGCAGATTTTGAGATCGACGTTTTTAGCAGGTTTACCCTTCCGGCTTGGCCTGGGCAGGGTTATGGACACCATTGGTTATTCTTCAGGGCTCTTAGCCCAATTTGCATCTTGTCCGTACTTGGACGCTGTATATTTTCAAGGTGATTTGGATCTTTGTATTGTATATCTGTATTCTTGACTCATGGAGTCGTGTTGTATATATCTGTTATGTAGGTTCCATCTGGACTAATGTGTAATGATATTACTTCATTTTCCACCCGCACGCAAGTGCCTGGTGGACACCTTTGAATCGTTCCTATGCGGGTTTAGCGGGAATCGCTAAAACTTGCATAGGACCGATCCGGAGGGTGTTACATCATAGGTTGCACCTTAGTCCAATAAAGAGCGTAGGAAGGGCCAGAGATGACAAAAACTATCACATGAGACTCAAAGTTGTATTAGGGGATTCTTGACCGGAAACCCAAAACGTTATACAATGGTTGGACAGTTATGTCTTAATGAAATCTTTGTTTGCGCATGAGAGTGGCCGTAGGATCAATCATTACAGGGGTAGTTGAATATGTAAACAGTTGCACCTATCTTAGGCTCCATCCAAATAGAATAAGACTTGACAAGATGTTTACCATATTATTCTAAAAATATGAATGTCAAGTAAATCCATGATTCTCTCGCGAATGTTTGTCTCATATAAGCATAGATCCAAGTTGTTGGGTCAGATGAAGAGCTAGTCCGGAAAATAATTTTTCTCCTACTAAACTATGACAACACGTCCCAAGAACCGTCTAGGAAGGATGGCAATAGATCATTACCCCTAGACGCACTAAAACATGCAGTAGTGTGCTGGATTACTGCATCTAGCATCTGATTGATACATACATTGCAAAGAATATGTTTAGGGATAGTGTGCCAAGCCTAAATCTATTTAAAAGGATCTTTGTGTCTATTATTATTTTTCGTTCAATGATAATCGCTAAATTAATTCAAAATCAACAGGACCGTGCGCCAAGGTGCACCTCTAAATCAAATGCATATGCAGGGGTGGGTCTAGACCCAGGGAAACCAGGGCCATGGCCCGGGGTCGCGTAAAAGTTTTAGCCCATCATCCTAACAAAATGAGTTCGACCTAGGGCACAACCCAGGTCTGGCCCAACTTGCAGTTGGCCTCCAGCCGCTCGCTTGTGAGCCACCTCTCGCTCGTGTTCCTCTTGCTCGCTACGACATGAGAGGCCACGCCCACGCCGCCATGCCACTTGCCGCACCCGTCCACCAGCCTCTCCCGACCTCAACCTCGTCTCCCTCGGCCCCTTTCTGTCCTCGACGCCTGCTACATGGCCCGCCTCCTGTTTTTGTGGCTCCCGCCTCTAATCCTCCGCCGCGCGACCGTCAGCCGGTGTCGCTCAATTGCCCTTGCGGCTCTGCCTCCTCTGCTCGCCATCTCCTCACATTGACTCGATTGAACTTAGACGCGCTCTTCACATGTACTCGATTGAACTTAGACTATTTTTTGGAGTATTTTTTGTGCTTAATTTTTGGCCCGGATCTTGCTCTGATCTGGGATCCGCCACTGTGCATATGGATGGCGAAGTGACACTATGGTTGCAGACATATAACCGCACAAAAGATGTTTAGGTGTGGCGTGTGTTCATCACAATGTTGAAGTCACGTCTGGCGGCGACGTGGAAGGGCGATCGATGGAAAATCTATTGAAACCGAAGCAAAGAGGACCAGTGGAAGAATATTGTGAATAGTTTAATGAAATAATTCATGAAGGCCATGTTTAATCTTTCTTTGGAGGACACCCTTCTTGCCACATCTTGTTATGGATTGAAGCGGAAATTCGATCAGAGTATCTGGATCACGTGACCTTGGCGCATGTGCAACATGAGTTGCAGGTTGAATAGCCAAAATTCGTTTCGGATCTCGGGTGTATATGCATGACATACGGATGCAGAGATAATGAATGCTTCGAGCTCCGTTCGGCCCAACAGTGAATGACAGACCGATCTAGGAACAGCCCTGGGCCTTGTTTACTTGTCCGATATTTTTATCCCTAAAACCTAAAAGACGCGGGGATATGCGAGGACTTAGTGTTCGTCCAATACTCTCAAATCCCTTCAAATACCTTTCTTCAAAAATACTCTATCACGATAGAGAGTTTTTATCTAGTAAAAAATACATAGTGTGAAGGAGATTTGTGGGGTTATTTCGGGATTATTCTGTCAAAACCTGGCCTAGTAAACGACCTATGAGGAAAATTTCGGGATACAAAATAATCTCCCCTATCCCTAAAATACCCTAGTAGTAGTAAACAAGGTCTGACCATTAATTTCATCGTCTCCTCTCCATGTATTCTTCGAGTTCAATCTGCTATCTCCGTGCCCTCAGCATAACGAATCTCAGATCCAGGCTCAAATCCTAGAAGTCGTAGGCTTCGCCGAAAAGACTACCACAGGGGTCCTGTCCGCGACACCGCTTCTGATTCTGTGTTACCAGTGTGCAGAAAAGCTAGAAATCTCACGCAGCGTCTTCTACCAACCGAGAACAAACTTTGGTATATACAGGACATAATTGGGTGTTTGTGTTGGTAAGTCAGGTTGATGCTAGTACGGGAAGCTGTTTGCTCCTTGGCAAAATCGGGGATGGCGTTGGCAGAATTGAATTTTAATGCTAATAACTTCTTAGGTGATCAAAATGCAGGAGCTTGGAGGTGAAATTTTTCATGAGAGTGCTATCAAGGTTCCGTAACATCTCTAACAAAGAGAGACAAAACGCGGACGCCAGTCAACGAAACTTTTTTTTTTAGATGCGATCAGCGAAACTTTACTATAATGAAAAATATTTTCACAACGCCGGCGATTTCACAGATACGACTTATCCCAGCTGGTTGCTTACAAGAGGTATATATAATGGCGAAAACCTAGGTCTTGCTTATCCCAGCCGGTTGTTTACAAGAGGTATATATAATGGCGAAAACCTAGGTCTTCAATGATTTGTATCGCGGGGGGGCTATCGCCCCCCCCCACCCACCAGGTGTCCTGTTTTGGCCTAAAACTACCGGCGACGGAGCTCGCTCCTCGTTATAAGGATTGATCACTATGCGATAAGCCTCTCATTAAGATCCCACTAGAAGCACTGAAACAAACTAGTACCAAAATTTTCTCCCTCCGGTAAGTTCTTAAGTAGAAATAGCTTGGTTGTGGGTGCATAGTGCATCCCAGCTTCGCATGAAGTTCCCTCCCTCCGGTATTAATACGGAGTATCTGCTCTCACCATTAGCTCGTAGAGTACTCTTCGGGATGGGAACATGATCGCCGATTAGGAGGAGGTGGCCCGGGAGCAGGAGCGCCGACCAGGAAGAGGTGGGCCGGGAGCAAGAGGAGGCGGGCCGGGAAACGATCACCACCAAGGTATGTATCTATGAACTATCCGAGAACTGATCTACACGGCCACGGTCCAATAAGCCAGTTCATCCTTTTTTTAGCTCGAACACATGATTTGATTACTAAACTGACACATGCGAGTAAGCCTGGGCCGCACCAGCAACATGCACAAGATGGCCTGCTCATGATCCTCTTGTCAAACCATCGCAGTACTTGATCACAAACCCCCCAGCCACCTTTCTTTGTGTGATTTGCAAATAATTCAGATTAATCTTGAGCATGTTACTGTCAGGAGTGCTCTAGGGATCTGAGCCGGAATAGCTTGCTCCTTCTTCTTCTTCTTCCCACTGGTAGAAAAGGGCCCATGCGTCCCGGTTGGTAAGGGCCATTAGTCCCGGTTGCCCAACCAGGACGGGGCAATCGGGACTAAAGCTCTAACCTTTAGTGTCGGTTTCCCCACCAACCGGGACAAATGGGGCACACGTGGCGGCATCAGAGCGAGGGGTGGAGATAGTCCCGGTTCGTAACACCTAACCGAGACTAACCTGCTGCCGCGGGCAGAGATTTGCCATTTCTTCGCTGCGTAGAATTCATTTTGGCACATTTTGTTGCCGCGGCAGCATTTTCGCCACTTTTTGTGCCGCGGCAGAGAATTCATTTAGGTTGTTTTATTGTTTATTTAGTGTTTTGCACTTATCAACGAAGGAACCTTATATTACACAAGATCATCATGACAACATTATATTCAATACACGGATCGAGTTCATGCACTACATACAAAAGTTGCTATTCGATGCTACCGGCCAATTTCTTGAAAGTTGCTATTTTTACAATTCCCCTTGTGTGTTTAGGACTTCTGCATCCAAGAATCCCGCCAATTTCTCCTGAATTGCTCGTACGCGATCCTTTGGCAGAAGACCGTCCCGTAGACGTTCGATCTGATTTAAAAAAGGAGTCAGCCTATATGAATATGAAACTAAACACAATTTGATTGTAATTAAAAACTATAGAAATTGTTTACGTACGTGGAGTTGCTCTAAATTTCTGCCCTTCTCATCGCACGTCTGCCGGATGAACTCGCATACATAGTATCCACATAGATTGTTACCTGGTCCTCGTCTGTGCACTTTACGAGAACAGTAGTTCAATCAAAATAATAATCAAGCATGATAATAACTATATCAAAACTAGAATCAAAGAGATGCGTGGATATAGCTAGTGGTGCTTACATTTAGTGGTTGAAATGTAAGCTCCTCTTCCAAACACCCCTAGCCTTCTTGGTGAACTGCTTCCATACCGCCCATGAGAAAAACGAATAAAGTAAGTTATTAAGTACTTGATATCATAAAATTCATTAACGCTGCCGATATAGTGTCGTAATGATTAGAATTACCGGAGAAGTATCTGCATGTCCCACGCCTCAAGGGGTTTATGTTTCGAGTCCATGACTAGTACACGCCTTTGTCAAGTTGAATGATTAATGTAATATAGTGGAAGCTGCAAATGCATAACTAATCAATTATATACTTAACATCGAGTAAGCGAAATAGAAAGTATATACAAGACAATAACACTCACTGGTTGTAAGGAAATAGTATTTCCTTTGGTTTCTTGAAACCTTAACGCGGTACTATATTATCCTCCGTATCCTGGGGCTTATTTTGAGATTAGCTTCATGAACCCAATATGGGTCAATGAAGCCAATGTCATAGATTTGTCCTCTGCTGCATTCGAGAATTTTCATTCTGCATATTACAAGATGATTATATACATGCAATAAACAAAATAATATAGGGAGACTAAATTAATTACAGAATTAGTACTTACGCATAATAGGCACGATGATCGATTTGTCCAAGGCGCCTTGATTGAATAATTGAAATAGTTCATCAAATTCAATGGTGCTTTTTGTAACACTCAAGACCGTCCAATGTCATCCTTATCTTTCCATGATGCTTTTTGTAACTCTCAAGACTATCCGCTTAGCCCGGCCCTTGTGGCATGCATGTACCAGTTATGCAATCTTCATTTTTGTTGGAAGATTGTTTACCTCCTCAGGTTTGACGAGAGGTTTTCCAGATCGGTATTTGTATGCTACTTCACTCACGGGAAGAACTCTAATCGATAAGTACTGGAAATACTCATACCTTGAGCAGCGATAGCTTCTCCAGACAGTAACTACCGGATCATACTGCTCTTCGGCCCCATATTTGCTCGACCCCACATTGGTTTGAGAAATCACCTTGAGAGGGGCGCAAGTCTGTTTTGCTTGTTCTCCGAGCTGGGCAACAGATTTCCCGCTTGCATCAGTACTCCTCTTCGAGGCTTTTTGTGCCGCATGTGACTTGAGAATAAAACGGTCATAGTCTGATGACAGCTTTGGCTCGGGTTGATGAAGATTCTTTAGCATTTTAAACGCTTTGGCTTTTTCTTCTTTGGTGCTGGGAACTCTGGCTCTTTCGCCGCTTCATTTTAGCTTAAAACGCTGCTCAAGATCAACGATCGCCAGCCTCCTCTTCAAGATACCATAAGCTCTCTTGGGAGGAACCGCTGGTACTTTTGGAAGAGGCTCTTGTTTACGCTTCGGCGATCGCCACGACGACAAGAGCAGACGCTTACGCTTTTTATCCCGAGGCGCCGCGATGGCTCCCGGGCGATGGCTGCACCGAGATTGGTGAGGCGACGGCCGAGTGAGGCGACGAAGACGGCTGCCACAAGCGGCGATTTAATTCCGGAGACGGGTGAGGCGCGATTTAAGATGGCCTTGGCATGTGATTTCAAGCACGATACAATCCTTCGCCATAGAATGGTGACGCTTTTATGCCACCTAGCACACCACATCCCTTCACCAGCCAGGTAGTGAAGATCCAAAACCTCAAAGGTGGGCATGATTTCATCCACGCCGACAACAACAGTAGCCCTCCGAACCGGACGACAATGGTAAGTTGGTGTGGGTCCAATTGGTAAGGCATAGCCGACCGCCACCTTCATTGATATGTTCACAACTTTGACATGTAGCTCGCAGCAGTGTCATCTCCGTGATATCATCCAGGGTAGACAACAAGATCCATCGCTTGCATCATCGCCATCGCCATTGTCATCACCCGGGACCTCGTGGAAGCCACATCGCTTTTCGATTATTCGATAGGCCGGTAGCATCTAATGCAGCAGTCACCGAGATGGGCGTAGTACTTTGCTCTTTAAGTGTGTTAATTTCATCTTGTTGTTGCTTTAATCGTTCTTCAATTAAACGATTCGCTTTTTCCGACTTTCGCTTCAACTTCCGCCTCTTACTCCTCCGACGGCTTCTATCAGATATTTATTCCTCTCGGAAACCCAGTCCTCCATGATTGGGAGCCTATTGTGCCTCGTGTTCGCCCATCATGTTCCTTATTTCCAAGGGCGAGTGAGCTCATCATTCTCTCTATCGGGAATGAAGTCCCCATCTTTAAAAGCCTTTATCGCTTTCTCGATCCTCTCGATTGGCAAGGGTCTTCTTTATGTCGTATGTTATATATACACCTCCTTCCGAGTCCAACATGCCCCCATGCCCGTAAAACCAATTCCTTGCACGCTCTACCCAATCGCCCTGCCTCTGGGTGATCTTTTATCACGCAGCCTCGCTCAAGTTTCTCCCACTTAGGAATGCCAACCTCAGAGCCACCTTGCCCCATAGTATGGTGATACTTCTTCTTAGCAAGATTCACTTATTCGCTTTTACATTTTCTTAGCTTTTTCTCGATTTCTTGTATTCCACAAACTCATCCCGTAATGGTTTTATCTTCTCAAACTGAATATTCTTGAAATCGAGTCTTCTTTTCACGACATAGTCAAGGTGCAATCTTTTCTTCCATTGGTGAAACATCGGGCCATCTTCTTCAAAGCCCACTCCTCGACCTTAGCCTCCATGGCTCTCCCATGTTGTAAGCCCTCAATCGGATCCTCCACATTTGGATCCATTCTATCTTCGTAGTTTGAAATTAACCATGAGCCTCTTCCACAAGAATCTTTGGCGTGGTTAGGGACAAATAAACATGTTCCTCTTCATCCGCATTAGCAGGTCTATTCCAATTTCTAATGGTGATCGGGATTAAGTCCCTAACGATTACTCCACATTGTGCCACAAATTTGGTTGCGATAACTTCGGAGTCGCTTGCCCATTGCCTTCACGACATCTTCGATCCTGAACCTCTCATGGTCTTGCAACTTTTTGGTTGGGCCTCGCCTCTCTTTTCAAGAGATTCCTTCGATCCGAGGGCTAAAAGAAGAAAGATCGTTACATTATTTCTATATAGATAGAAGATGATTAATTAATGAATTGATTTATATTACATGCACCTCGCCGAGCTCGCCTTCTCGACACACAAGGCATCGCTTTCTCTCAAGGAAGGCAACACCTTCAACCTCAAACAGTTGTCTACTCCGGTAAAAGAGGATCACCTCACCGGAGTTGTTCGTAAACGTTGATACGCCTAAATTATCTTCCCCACGGATCACGCTTGGATCAACTCTTCCTTTTCTTCTCTCGACGGTGGGGTCCATATTTTCTCGCATAGGTGGAAAACTAATAAGTCAAAGCGGCTAAAGGAGAAAGTTAAGTACGGTGTTGAGAGATATAAACCCTAATTCAGAGAAACCCTAATATATACATACACAATAATAAAATGAAGAGAAAGGGAAACCGTAGTAGTAGATAGGCACATAGTCGAACCCACATGCACCTAAGTTGCTTGAAAATGTGAATCGGTCCTGGGCTACCCACAAAGGATCGACCAAGCAAATAAGACCAATAATACCAAACTAATTAATAAACCTAATAATACCTAAATAATAATAAACCTAATAATCCAAACACCAAAAATAAAGGGAAACAATCAACACATGGCATCGATGCAATACTCAAGCAAGTATGATGATATGACAAGTTAATTTGCATTGGAATGTAACCCTAAGAAATGCTCGACGATTTAATCGGGGTTCCGAGGGGTGAAAACCCTAACTCGGAGAAACTCCGGAACACATGAGAGGGGTGGATTTGTTCTTCTAATTAAACTTGTAATTTAAGTTGTTGAACAATGCATGATTATAGCTTAGATAGCTAGGTTTCATTTTTCTGAACATTTTGATATATTATTCATATTTTTATGACTTATAGATTAAAAGTTATTGAATTATAAGTTTATAATTATTTCTGAAATTATTAAAAGATGGTTAAACTTTTTACACCGCAGGCATACCTACCCACAGTGACTGACAGAGGGGCCCCATGGCCACCTCAGCAGACTCGCAAGCAAGAGGGACCGGGGGTTATTTCTCACCGACGCGGCATCTAGCCAGAGAGGCTGACGAGTGGGCCTGGGCCACGCAGGCAACACGTGGATGCCACACGAACGCCACATCGGCTCGCCGGCCAACGGGCCAGACGGCGGCGCGGGTTGGCGCAAGGAGGCGAGCGGGGCTGCATGGGCTAGCTACTGACTCAAAGGTTGCGTTGAGCTGCAAAAGCGGCGCGCTCCGGATTGGTCACGGAGCATGGCGCATGGCGAGCAAGCAAGGCAAGGCTTGCGCCGGCGAAGCGTGACCACAGAGCGAGGGAGAGAGGGAAAAAAGGTCGGCGAGATCCGCGTGCTCACCCTGGTGCTCAAGGTAGTGACGGGGAAGCGCGGGGAGGTCCTGAACGGCGTGAATGGCGACGGCGGCCGGCGTCGGTGACAGAGAGGACGTGCTCGATTCAAGGGAGAGGGCACCCCAAGAAGCGAAGCCGTGAGGAGGTTCTGGCGAGGAGGCAGAGCTCTAGAGGCAGCCGTTAGGGCGCAGTGGCGGGCAGCTCACGGGCTTGGGCAAGGCTTCGGTGAAGCAGAGAAGTGATGGGGAAGGAAGAAGAAGAGGAAGGGCTAAAGGGTTATAACCAAGGATTTTAGTCCTGGTTGCAGGCTCCAACCGACTAAAGGGTTATACGTCCCGGTTGGAGCCACCAACCCGGACCTATACTCCAATATTTTCAGCAGACCAAGAGTTGGCGCCAGGGTCTTTAGTCCCTGGTGGCTCCAACCGACATATTCTGCTTTTCAAAAAAAATTCAGGTATTTTCTCTCGTTCTCGCCTTTATTTTTTATTTTGGGGTTTAAATTGTATTGTTTTTAAATGATAATTAATTTGAATTTAGAAAACTTTAAACATAAAAGTGTTTGGATTTGAATAAATAATTCAAAACCATTTTCTGCTTTAAAAAATAATTAATGTAACCATTTAAAATATGAACCATTTACAATTAAAAATGAATTAACTTATATATTTTTAATATCAATTTGGAATTTAGAAAAACTTTAAACATAAGAAGTGTATGGATTTGAATAAATAATTCAAAAACATATTCTATTTTTAAAAAATAATTAATGTAACCTTTTAAAATGAATTAACTTATATTTTTGAATATTAATTTGGAATTTAGAAAAATTTTAAACATAAAAAGTGTTTGGATTTAAATAAATTATTCAAAACCATTTTCTGTTTTAAAAAATAATTAATGTAACCATTTAAAATATGAACCATTTACAATTAAAAATGAATTAACTTATATATTTTTAATATCAATTTGGAATTTAGAAAAACTTTAAACATAAAAGTGTATGGATTTGAATAAATAATCCAAAATCATTTTATATTTTTAAAAAATAATTAATGTAACCTTTTAAAATGAATTAACTTATATTTTTAAATATTAATTTGGAATTTAGAAAAACTTTAAACATAAAAAGTGTTTGGATTTAAATGAATAATTCAAAACCATTTTCTCCTGTAACATTATTCTCCATACCAATGTCCACACACATGCATAATATGGGCACAACATCACAAACTATGCCGTGATTCAGCACATAACATCGGTCATTTGGACCGAAAAAGCCATGAAACCTCGAACATGATAGGTCATTTTGTGAAGGTTTTTTCGAAACATGATCAATTTACCAAGTCTGGTATTTTTCCTTTCAACTATGTAACATAATATGACACCACGCGAAGGATTTTCATTGTTCGGATTTTTTTTAATTTATTATGCCCGTTTTGAATTATCTGAATTTCTAACTATGGTCGAACCGGTGTGCATGAAGATAGGGGACGAGCATCGTTAGAACTTGCATTGGATCTCTGAAGAAACCACATATTGCGTAGTCTAAAATGATTTCTTCAAAAATCACGGCGATAGATCATGTACTGTAGTACAAACCGGACCCACTTCCTACCGATTCTACAGACATTTGTCCTTTTACCCGGATGGACGAAAAGGTTTGAGATGTACCGGTTGGGAGATATTCCATGTAAGGTGGTCTAGTATTTTAGGAAAATAGACGGTAGCATTCTCAAACGGCATTTTGGTGGTTACTTCACAAAATCTAATTCGCTCAAGGCCGAAAATGGAAAAGGGATTTTTCGTATGCACAAAAAGGAAAACTTCCTCCGCAACATTGTTCTCCATACCAATGTCCACACACATGCATAATATGGGCACAACATCACAAACTATGCCGTGATTCAAAGACATAACATCGGTCATTTGGACCGAAGCCATGAAACCTCGAACATGATAGGTCATTTTGTGAAGGTTTTTCAAACATGATCAATATACCAAGTCTGGTATTTTCCTTTCAACTATGTAACATAATATGACACCACCTAAGGATTTTCATTGTTCGGATTTTTTTTGAATTTATTATGACCGCTTTTGAATTATCCGAATTTCTAACTATGGTCGAACCGTGTGCATGAAGATAGGGACGAGCATCGTTAGAACTTGCATTGGATCTCTCAAGAAACCACATATTAGTCTAAAATGATTTTTTCAAAAATCACGGCGATAGATCATGTACTGTAGTACAAACCGGACCCACTTCCGATTCTACAGACATTTGTCCTTTTACTCGGATGGATGAAAAGGTTTGAGATGTACCGTTGGGAGATAGTCCATGTAAGGTGTTCTAGTATTTTAGGAAAATAGGACTAGCATTCGAAACGGCATTTTGGTGGTTACTTCACAAAACGAATTCGCTTTTTGCGCCGGAAAATGGAAAAGGGCTTTTCCGTGCGACAAAAAGGAAAACTTCCTCCTGCAACATTGTTCTTCATACCAATGTACACACAAATGCATAATATGGGCACAACATCACAAACTATGCCGTGATTCAGCACATAACATCGGTCATTTGGACCAAAAGCCATGAAACCTCGAACATGATAGGTCATTTTGTGAAGGTTTTTTCGAAACATGATCAATATACCAAGTCTTGTATTTTTCCTTTCAACTATGTAACATAATATGACACCACGCGAAGGATTTTCATTGTTCGGATTTTTTGAATTTATTATGGCTTTGAATTATCCGAATTTCTAACTATGGTCGAACCGGTGCATGAAGATAGGGGACGAGCATCGTTAGAACTTGCATTGGATCTCTCAAGAAACCACATATTGCGTAGTCTAAAATGATTTTTCAAAAAATCACGGCGATAGATCATGTACTGTAGTACAAACCGACCCACTTCCTACCGATTCTACAGACATTTGTCCTTTTTACCCGGATGGACGAAAAGGTTTGAGATGTACCGTTGGGAGATAGTCCATGTAAGGTGGTCTAGTATTTTAGGAAAATAGGACGGTAGCATTTGAAACGGCATTTTGGTGGTTACTTCACAAAACGACCTGCTTTTTATGCCGAAAATAGAAAAGGGCTTTTGTGAAGGTTTTTCAAACATGATCATTGTTCTAAGACATTTAGTCCCGGATGTAGTCACAAACCGGGACTAAAAATAGTTTCCGCCATTTCCCACCTCTTCCCGCCAAGTTTTCCCGCCCTTTCCTTTCTACTAGAGCTTTTAGTCCCGGATGTAGTCACTAACCGGGACTAAAGATATTATTTCCCGCCATTTCCCAAAGCTTCACGCCAAGTTTTCCCGCCCTTTCCCTCTATATTGAGGGTGATCGTGTCATGGCTATCCACACATCCACACCTTCCTCTCTTAGAACAATGGACAACGCCTACTGGGCCATTCTGACCCTCGAGGAGACCGAGGGCCAGGCGCCCAACTACCCTTTTTCCGCTGGCTACCGCCGCCTGGCTGGATGCTGAGCGCAGGAGGGGTTCCTATCCCTCCTGTCCCTCAAGGTTCCGCACGCCAGGTGGCCATCACAAACCACTTCTACCACGAGCTCACGCCGGAGCAGCGGATGGATCCCTAGTGGGATCCCGACAACTACGACACTTGGAATGCCTTCTTCGCTAATAGGCGGGAAAGGGAGCTCGCCAGGTACGAGGGTGATGGCCCGCCACCGGTGAACCA
This sequence comes from Avena longiglumis, assembly GCA_030063025.1. NCBI lineage: Eukaryota > Viridiplantae > Streptophyta > Magnoliopsida > Poales > Poaceae > Avena > Avena longiglumis. The sequence continues at coordinate 543,919,102 of CP125974.1, read as the reverse complement.
CAACGAAGCCGGCCGCTGTCTGTGGTGGGCGAACCGTACTATCATCGAAGTGATGCGCTACATCACCGGGGGAGACCATCCTCGCCTACGGTGCCCAGGAGTCCACCCGCCACAGGCCCCACACTGTCCCGGCGGTAGCGGCATCGTCTTCCAGGAGACCCCTCTCCCACCCGCCGTGAATCCGAGGCTGCAATGGCCCCTGGTATATGCCATGGATGGGCTGAGGATCCCCGGAGTGGCAGGTGACGATGACGATGATGATGACGACGACGATGAAGACCAAGTCGCTGCATTATAGGACTAGGCATGATTATGACTAAAGGGGGTGGCTTTAGTCCTGAGTGTTAGCTAGTCCCGGCTTGTCCCGGTTTTTAATATTAATAAATGTCTTGAGTGTTACCTAATAAATAGAGGGAAATGCCTATATAAAGAGAGGTTTCATATTTAGTCCCGATTGGAGAAACCAACCGCGACTGAAGGGATTGCGGAAGAGTGGGCCAGGCAACACTAATAATAGGGGTGAGTGTCGACATTATGTCGTATGGTTAGTACTTGTCCCGGATGGTGTCACCAACCGGGACTAAAGATGAACCTTTAGTCCCGGTTGGAGACACCAACCGGGACTAAAGATGAGTCATCACTAATAATAGGGGTGGGTGTCGACATTATGTCGTGAGTGTCGACATTATGCCGAGTTGCTTGTACTATAAATATGCATCCTTGTGAGTCCAGTCCTCCAGCCAGTTTGAGGCATCTCCAAGATGGTTTTAGAGAGCAGGACACCACTACGCAGCCTGTGGAGATGCGACGGAGCCTGTCCTCCGCATCTCCGAGAAATGGTCATAGAGGCACTCCTAATATGTGAAATTAGTTAGCTCCGAGGCGATTGATCTAGTTAGTGAAGTTACAAGCTGCAAGATGGTTTTCGAGAGCAGGACACCATCTGCGGCCAGTGGAGATGCCGATGGAGCCCAGCCTCCCAAGATCTCCGAGAAACTGGTCATAGAGGCACTCCTAATATGTGAAATTAGTTAGCCCGAGGCGATTGATCTACTTAGTGAAGTTACAAGCTGCAAGATGGTTTTCGAGAGCAGGACACCATCAAAGGCCTGTGGAGATGCTGAGCCCAGTCCTCCGGCATCTCCGAGAAACTGGTCATAGAGGCACTCCCTAATATGTAAAATTAGTTAGCTCCGAGGCGTATTGATCTAGTTAGTGAAGTTACAAGTTGCAAGACATTTATTAATATTAAAAACTGAGACTACAAAACCAGGACTAAAGCCCACAAACCGCGAAAGATATCCTTCGGTCAAGCCACAAACCGTGAAAGACATGAACTAGAGTTACATAATATGAGCATGAACTTCTTGGCATATGTCATTCCTTATGACCGCTTCAGACGTAACCATGGAGCATCTTCTTTACTTAACGGAATGCTTGGGTCCGTTTTCACTGTGAAGGGCGGAATTTCATCAAACTTATTATAATCTTCTGACATGTCCGTCTTGTCCTCGATTCCCACGATGTTTCTTTTCCCTGAAATAACTATGTGACGCTTTGGCTCATCATATGATGTATTCGTTTGCATATTTTTTCTTTTTTCGGTCTGGAGGACATGTCCTTCACATAGAAAACCTGAGACACATCATTGGCTAGGACGAATGGTTCATCTCTATAACCAAGATTGTTGAGATCCACTATTGTCATTCCGTACAACTGGTCTATCTTTACCCCTTCCCCATTCAAAGTTGACCCATTTGCAAATAAACAAAGGGACCTTAAAGAGACTCCATAGTCTAGTTCCCATATCTCCTCTATGTAAACATAATATGTGTCCTTTTGTCCATTCTCGCCTATTGCATCAAAGCGGACACCACTATTTTGGTTGGTGCTCTTTTATCTTGGGCGATCGTAGAATGTATTCCCATTTATTTCGCACTTTGGAAATTCAATACAAGAGAAGATGGTGACGCGCCAACAAGTATAGCTGATCTCCAACAAGTGGTGTCATTCAAGAGATGTGTCCGCATCCAACCACCGAAAGACTTCATATGTTCATCTCAGAATCCATGATTCAAAGCTTCCCGGTTTTTGGAGCGCATAATATTCTTGTGTTCCTCGATATACGGAGTCGCCAAGGTGGAATTATGTAGAATCGTAGTGTGCTTTAGTGAAAGAATCCCATTCCTACATATCATTGCTTTCTTTCCCAGTGCCTTTTCCACTTAGTCTCCCTCATGCCGCGAGTCGAAACACCAATCGGCTTAAGGTTAGAATAAAGTCAACACAAAACTCAATGACCTCCTCTGCTCCATATCCCTTGGAGATGCTTCCTTCCGGTCTAGCACGGTTATGAACATATTTCTTTAAGACTCCCATGAACCTCTCAAAGGGGAACATATTGTGTAGAAATACCGACCGAGAATGGCAATCTCTTCCACTAGATGAACCAGAGATGCGCCATAATATTGAAGAAGGATGGTGGGAACACCAATTCAAAACTAACAAGACATTATACCACATCCTTCTCAGAACCTTGGCGTAATATCCGGATTGATTACCTTCCGAGATATTGCATTGAGGAATGCACATGCTTCACAATGGGTACTGAACATTTTCCTAGAGAAGCCCCTCAATGCAATCGGAAGCAATCACCATAATCACGTGATCATGAGACTTCAGGTTTTGGAACTTTTTCTCCGCCATATTTATTATCCCTTTATATTAGATGAGAAGCCCGACGGCACCTTGATACCGTAAGGACTTCAAAAAGATTTCTTCTCGCTTTGGTAAGAGCATAGTGGCACGACTTAAGTGACGCCTTTATCCGCCTTTTTATTTGTATGCATGTTCTTTGGGTCTTTCATAATTTGTTGGTCCTCCTGCTTCGTGTGTATCTTTTGTCTTCCCATACACGCCTAGGAATCCTAGCAGTTCACGCAGAGATTCTTCTTCACGTGCATCACGCCGATTGAAGAGCGGACACGCAGGACTTTCCAATATGGCAGCTCCCAAAATATAGATTTCTTCTTCCACATGGGTGCGTGTCCTGAGCGACGCCGTCCGAACTGATTGACCGCCGACCTTTCCAATGATTACTTCTATGTCCTTGACCATACCAAATACATCATCACCAGGGAGTTCAGGCTTCTTCCTGATCCGCCTCACCTTTGAAATGCTTGCCTTTCTTTCTTACGGATGATTGGTCAAGAAATCGCCGATTCGCCAGTACACAACCTTCTTGCATTTATGCAAATATGTACCTTCGGTCTTATCTAAATAGGGTGCATGCCTTATATCCTTTGTTTGTCCGTCTCGAAAGGTTACTAAGAGCAGGCCAATCATTGATGGTTACGAATAACAACCCTCGAGATTAAATGGCTCCTGCTTGTTCTCATCCCACGACGCACACCTGGTTTGCCCCACAACCGTAAGAGTTCTTCAACTAATGGCCTAAGGTACACATCAATGTTGTTGCCCGGTTGCTCGGGCCTTGGATGAGCACCGCATCATAATGAACTTACGCTTCATGCACAACCAAGGAGGCAGGTTGTAGATACATAGAGTCACGGGCCAGTGTGTCAGCTCGCTCCCCAAAAGGATTCATGCCATCCGCATTTAGACCAAACCATAAGTTCCTTGCGCCACCGCAAAGTCCGGGAAGTCTCTCTCGATTTTTCTCCACTGTGACCCATCAGGGTGTCTCAACTTCCCGCCTTTCTTACGGTCTTCTTTGTGCCATCGCAACAACTCGCATGCTCTTTGTTTCCGAACATGCTTTCAACCTTGGTATTATAGGAGCATACCACATAACCTTAGCAGAACCCTCTTCCGAGGGGCTCTCCTCAACATCACCAGGGTCATCTCGTCGATCTTATACCGAACGCTGCATACCGTATATTTATCTAAATTCTCATACTCCTCATCATGTAGAGGATGCAACATTAATGCATGCATGTATCTTTTGCACATCTAATCCTGAGGACAGAGAGTCTTCTTTGCTTCATAGGTACTCGGAAGTTCGTTATGTTTTGGAAACTGCTTCATTATTTTCAAAGATCTTTTCAAATGAGGAGTCATTAGACCACACTCGCCTTCCATCGCAACAATTCCAAAGGTGGTACCGAACTTTGTGCCGCCATCTTAACAATTTGGGTACAACAATTTCTTGTGATCTTCTAACATGCCCTCTAACTTCAACTTCTCATTTTCGTTTCACGCCTCGCTTTGCATCGAAATGACCCTACCAAGTTCATCACCGCCTATCCGATGCCCGCTCTTCACCTCTTTCCTCTCCATTGTCTTCCATTGCAAGATCATCAGATTCAGGAAACATATGATGATAGTTGTTATCATCATCTTCTTCTTCACCATCTTCCATCATAACCCCTCTTTCCTGTGCTTGGTCCAGCAATTATAGTTGGGCATGAAACCTTTCATAATCGTGGCGCGAATGATTTTCGAGGAAGAGTACCTTGTTGTTCCGACATTGAACACATGGACAACGATAAATCCATTCTCTTTGTTTTCCGTAGCCACATCGATAAATTTATCCACGCCTTTGATATACCTGCTACCCGCCGTCACCGTACATCCATTCCCGACCGCTCATCCGCATCATATAAGTAAGTTTATCAAAAACAGGACATCATGAATAGTGAAATAACCAATTCACACCGACACATGAATTGTATCAATGACCTAGAAAAGATAAGATTGCTAACCTCGATCGAGGGAAATAAAGAGGAGAAAGCGCAAGTGCCTCGGACACCTTCTATATTTTTGTTCTATGAGAAATTCAACGGGATTATTCACTCAAACATTTCAACAAACACCTTCAATGCATGCATGAGAAAAAACTAGCACACCCCCTCACACCTTCCACCATTCGAAAAAACAGAGTGGAGGCAGAGGGGCTGGCGTTGCATTTATAGAGGGCAACCGACTAAAGGTGCGTACACGCCACGTGGCTGTGGCTAACCTTTAGTCCCGGTTGGTGGCTCCAACCGACGATATCCCCTTACCAACCGGGACGCATGCCCCTGGCCCCGTGCCCGCTCCAACCGGGACGCGTGCCAGCATTAGTCCCGGTTGGTGGCGCAACCGGGACTAATGCTCCGAGGGGTCTCGAACGGATAGCCCTTTTTCCTCTAGTGTCCCATAGTACACTACTGATTCCGAGGCCCTATACCTGGCTTGTCGGAAGACATGTCTGACATCTAATAATTTCCCCTCGGAATTCATTTTATTCCTCCTCATCCACAAATGCCAAAGCATGCAGCAAACTAGAATTTTTTTCTCTTCTTCGAACGTGAGAATTTCCTGCACTATTGCATCTGCACTAGTATATAAACACATGCGAGTACGGAGCTCCTCCAGTCCAGCCCATCTCCACATCATCTTCACCTCCTTGCATTTGAGGAAAATGTGTGCACTGTCCTCATCAGAACGCTTGCAGCAGGCACAAAGGGTTTCAGAGTCAATTCCACAACGTTTGATATTCACCTTTTAAGGGAAGATTATTATTATGCACTACCCTCCACAAAAATTGCTTGATCTTCACCTTTAAGGGAAGATTCTTAGCTACACAAGGTAGCTCCCGGATATTTTTCCGTTGCGCTGCTTTTCCAGCCTTACTGTTTGAGTTGCTTTGCTGTTTATCTCGCAACTCTACGTACAGTCTATAAGTTGATTTTAAGGAGAAGTGGTCTTTCTCATCATAATGCCATGCTAGGCAATCTTTAAAATCCTCCAGTACTTCAAACCACCTAAACCATGAACCCAGCCTGCACCGCTCGGGTTTCCACGGACATCGTAGTTTAACCTTTTGACATCAATACTTGTTCCCTTTTAAAAACCATACTATACGGCCTAGAACTTATCCCGTACTTTTTTATTTGAGGAATTTTTGCTTACTGTACTGGCCCTGCAAAGAGGCAACTGACTCTCCTCTCGACCTCAAAGGTAACCAACCATAGCCCTTGGCCCTTAGGCGTAACCAAGCTTAAAGCTAAATTTTCAATTAAACTTAGGCCATGGCGGCGATCGACACGAGTTCTGGATTCCATGGGGACGCCTTCGGATGAGTGACTTGGCGTCACGTTACATGGTGCTAGCAGGGTGCTGTTCACACGGTGTTGTCGCTTCACCGCTGCTTACGCTTAATCACGCTGGAGCTTGCGCTCAAAATCTTCCCATACTTCAAACCAACTAAACCATGAACCCATCCCACACCGCTCGGGTTTGCACGGGTCAGAGGGGGCCACCGCCTCCCCGCCCCCTGCACTGGAACATTTAGTGAAGAAAGAAATATTTTAGGGGCTTAGCTGGAATTTTTGAGTCATTTTAGGCAGTGATCCCAATCGTCAGTACACATAAATAATCTAAGCTAGGAGACGTACATATACATGGATACTTAAGAGTGAAAGATATGAGGTTTGGAAGTACGAGAGAACTCACTTTGGCCATGAATTGACAGTTAAGGAGTTCTCCAAATTAGCATACTATCATACCAGACGCCAAGATTGGCCTGAATAAATTAATTAGAGCCCAGACTAATACTACATGCACAAAATGTAGATTGGGAAGATATAATCTATTACTCTCCAAAAAGAAGAGAACCATTACATGGAAAAGGGGAATATGTACATGAAAGATGAGTAGCTACAACTCTCCCTGCTCACTTCATGGGAGTAGTGGATATGGCCAAATATTATGTGCTGATACAATGGTGTCAAATATATAATATTGGTGCATGGAAGATGTTATAAACGCGACAAGTAAATAACGAATAACAAAAAGAAAAACACAGCAGGAGACACATGATTTTAACATGAAAAACCTCTCTAACAAAGAGAGTGAAAAACCATGGGTGCCAGCCAGCGAAACTTTACTATAATGTGGTGTTTTACACAACGCCGGAAATTTCACAGATACAACTTATCTCAGCCGGCTGCTTACAAGAGGTATATATAATGGTAAAAACATAGGTCTTCAACGACAGACGTGGGGGCTATGCCCCCGACATACCCTAGGTGTCCCGTTGGACATGGTATGGGCTAACTTCAGACTATGCTACATTTCGGCTTAAACCTACCGGCGACTGAGCTCGCTCCGCTTATAAGGATTGGTCACTATGCGATAAGCCTCTCGTTAGGATTCCACTAGAAGCACTAAAACAAACTAGTACCAAATTTTGCTCCCTCTGGTAAGTTCTTAAGTATAAATAGCTTGGTGGTGGGTGCATATGTGCATTCTGGCTTCGCATGAAGTTCCCTTCCTCTGGTATTAATACGGAGTATATGCTCTCACCATTAGCTCGTAGAGTACTCTTTGGGTTGGGAATAGGAGCACCGATCAGGAGGAGGTGGACCGGGAGCAAGAACGTCGATCAAGAGGAGGTGGGAGCGCCGAATAGGAAGAGGTGGGTCGGGAGCAGGAGGAGGCGGGTCGGGAAACGGTCACCACCAAGGTATGTATCTATGAACTATCCGGGAACTGATCTACACGGCCATGGCCCAATAAGCCAGTTCACCTTTTTTTAAATCGAACACATGATTCCATTACTCAACTGACACATGCGAGTAAGCCTGGGCTGCACTGGCAACATGCACAAGATGGCATGTTCCTGATCCTCTTGTCGAACCATCGCAGTACTGGATCACAAACCCCCAAGCCACCTTTCTTTGTGTGATTTGCAAATGATCTAGATTAATCTTGAGCACGTACTCCCCCTTTTAAAAAAAAATCTTAAGCACGTCACTGTAAGGATCCTCACCTGCTTCTCGAGCATCTCCTCCTCCTCGACCTGCCGCCCAGCCTCCTTCCATCATTCGAGTTGCGGCAAATCATGTTCCTTATTCACAGTCGCCATGTACTCATTGTCCCCCAAATTTATATCAAACTCGTCGTCCAAGGAGGACCACCTGGCCTAGTGTGAGGTGGAGGAGCCTTCGTCATGGTCCGTAGGGGATGGCTGTGGTGTGAGGATCACATGTGTTCATGGAGTGTTAATGCTTTGCTCCGGTGCTGTATTAAAAGGAGCACCTTAGTTGCCAGTAGTTCCCTAGAGGCCCCGCTGCCACGGGCTGGCTGGACAGAAGATGTTGTGCAAGTTCTCATTGCGAGCACGTATAACTATATTTGGAGCACATGCCTAAGATTTTTTAGTACTTGGATGCTTGTTATTATTTATCTGCAATGCCCTAGATCGTGAAGTTACATGTTTAGACTCGTCCATGCAAAGCCCGTCCATCCATCCCTATGCCTACCGCACTCGAATCCTACTATTATCGTTACTGTTACTATTGCTCCTGTTTCACTGTTGCTATTGCTTTGCTGTTGCTACTACAAACTGTTGCTACCGATAAACTTCTGTGAGCAAGAACTATTTCCAGGTGCAGCTGAATTGACAACTCAGTTGTTAAGGCTTGCAAGTATTCTTTGACTCCCCTTGTGTCGAATCAATAAATTGGGTAATACTACCCGCGAAGACTGTTGCAATCCCCTATACTTGTGGGTCATCATCAAGATACAAGAAGTCTCTTGTGTCACCAACACACCCAATACACTTGACAGGTGTATAGGTGCACTAGTTCGACAAAGATATAGTGAAATACAAGTGGTATGGATGATTATAAGTGGTAACGGTTCCAGAAAAGAGATTTTGACAGGGATGAAAAGACTAAAGCAAGCAAACATGCAACAAATCTAGTGGTAAACGGTGTTTTAATGTTTAGAAACAAGGCCTAGGGATCATACATTCACTAGTGAATACTATCAATAAATATATTCTCTTCATGATACTACCCTGAACTACTCTCTGGTTGGACACTCTAATCCATGGTAGGGCTATAACAACACTCCTCAAAGTCCGCCTTCCCCATCAAGGTAATCCCACGTGATGTCTACGCACTTCTATTCTTGTAGACAGTTGTTGGGCCTCCAAGTGCAGAGGTTTGTAGAACATCAACAAGTTTCCCTTAAGTGGATTAACCAAGGTTTATCAAACTCAGGGAGGAAGTGGTCAAAGGTATTCCCTCTCAAGCAACCATGCAATCAAGAAACAAGAAGTCTCTTGTGTCCCCAAGACACCCAATACACTTGTCAGGTGTATAGGTGCACTAGTTCGGCAAAGATATAGTGAAATACAAGTGGTAACGGTGCCAGAAAAGAGATTCTGACTTGTTATTGACATGGGGTAACGTGTGTGAGTGAGGTAAAGACTAAAGCAAGCAAACATGCAATAGATCTAGATGCAAATGGTGTTTCAGTGTTTAGAAACAAGGCCTAGGGATCATACTTTCACTAGTGAACACTCTCTCATATAAATATATTCTCTTCATGATACTACTCTTAACTACTCTCCGGTTGGACACTATAATCCAAGGTAGGGCTATAACAGCACACCTCAAAGTCTGCCTTCCCCAATCTAGATAACCCCACACTGTCACCTTGAGCACTATATGGTTCCAACAAACACCACAATTTCATAGAGACATCCAACTCCAAATATAACCCATAACAAATATTCAATCTAGCCAAACTGCCACACACGGTATGCACGCTGTCACTTTCACACACGTGGGTAAAAGGATAGATCTATTAAAGCACAAAGAGTATTTATGTAGACTCAAGCCTAAGTGCCACCATGGCATGCACGTTGTCACTTTCACACACATGGGGATCTGATGAAGCACTTGAGTAGCAAGATAGATCTACTTGATTACAAAGCTCATGATCACAATATCATGCATAGAGAGAGATGAACACATAGCTACCGGTAGAGCCCTTAGCCTCGAGGAAGAACTACTCCCTTCTCATCATGGGAATCAGCAACGGTGATGGAGATGGTGGTGGATATGAGATCGCCCGGGTATTTTCCGTCAGGTGCCTAACAGACTTTCTATCCCCCGAATCTCCTCTTCGGTGGCAGCGGCGCTACAGAGGTTTTCGTGGATTTCTTCTGGATTCTTTAGGGTTTTCTCCCCGGGGGCTTCTTATAGGCGAAGGGGGAGGCCGAGGCGGCTGCTTGGGTGGCCAAACCCTAGCCAGGCGTGGGGCAGGGCCCACCCACGCCTGGGATGGGTCTGCCCCTCTGGTTGGCCCCTCCGGCTCCCCTCTAGACTTCTTGTTCCCCACAGAAAGTAATTGACTTTGACGTTTGTCCCGTCCAATTCAGAGAATATTCCTTTACTAACTTTTCTAAAACCAAAAACAGCAGAAAACAGTCATCTGGCACTCTTGCAACTTGTTAATAGGTTAGTACCAGAAAACATGTAAAAAGCACCTCAAAGTGTGGACAAGTAAAGCAAAGTATATATTAAACAAGCATGGAGCATCAAAAATTATAGATACGTTTCCGACGTATCAAGCATCCCCAAGCTTAAATCCTGCTTGTCATCGACTAGGTAAGTGATAAAAATAATAATTTTTGAGGTGACATGCACCATCAAAACCAAGATCAAACCATTTGCAAGCATTGAAAGCTAGGATCAAAGAACTCTAAACATGTGCATGAAAGATGGAGTTCTAGCAATAAGACATAGTAACTATGCATGCAACATGAAAGGCTATAAACAAAGATCATGAATAACATGCATTGAAAAACGTCTGTTTGTTTCACATACAAAAAACATGGCATAGTGGCTGAAAGAACATGTGGGCCCCCATGTGTGATTTTGGTAATTAATGACAATCTTTATGGACTAATGTGTGTATTAAGTTATACTTGTAGGAATTGTCCATTGGCATCGCTTGGAGCTTGTGTCGGCTTCAAGGTCGATGAAATTAGAAGAAGATATGTTGTGCAAGCTCAAAATGCGCAATCTTTAGAAGATCTCATGTTTGATGCTTGCCATCCTTGGTGATCATGGATCGATGATGAGGAATCAAGAAAGGCGTTCTATCTTGAGAAGGGAAAGATCGTCTACATCGAGCTCAAGTGGAATTCTCAAGGCAAAGGTATAATCTTGATAGGTTTTCCCTTTTGCCGGTCTTATATTGTTAGTGGAAGACCGGGTTTAGGATAGATAACCGTACTATCAAGAGGGGCTCTTGAATGAGTAACTCGATCACATCGTTCGGAGAGAGCTCAAACCTTTGCATACTTGCATCATCGTATTTGGTTGTTATTTGGTCTTATCCATGTGAGTATATAGAGCTTGTGGTAATCTCCATAACAAGCTCTTGTTCATCAAAATCGGACCCCTCTTTTATATCTTATTGTGATTTTGATCTATGCGGTTTTTCGGTTTCTCACCAAGTGAGGTATCTCACATTATTATACTTGATACATTCTCACTTGGTGATAACCAATATTTTCACCTTTTATAGGTAAGCTCATGTCGCCCTCTTTCCAACGCAATTGGATTCGGGTCGATCGGAGTTACCAATCAAAAGTTATAGTCGCTTGAATATCCGATGGTCTCCTAGGTACTAAAATGCGGTAGCGAGGAAGGTTTTGAAAGTTGTTAAATCATCGCCGCTAGGTACCAAAAGCGGTAGTACCGCATTTTAGTACCTAGCGCGGCAGAAGGTTTTTTACTTCGTCATTTGGATCTATCCTCCCTTGCTGGACTATGATGTTTCTTTGCATGATCTTATAGAGGTTGTTGTCCTCTTCGAAACGAGCCCAAGATCATCGAAATCGGAGTCCGAATGCAAAAGTTATGGCTGTTTTCGTTCTGTGATGACCGGTAGTACCGGACCAGGATCCGTTAGTACCGCATTTTGGTACCGGGGAGCACAGAGAAAAAATGCATTCGGAGCCCCAGGAACCCCAGGAAATGTCCCAGTGCGGGAAAGTCCGTAGTACTGGGAAAAGTCCGTAGTACCGGAATCGCTTTTGGGCTGCAATGGTTGGATTTTGGAGGGACCTATATAAGGGGCCTTCTTCCCCAATGGTACCTTAACCTTTCTTGCAAGTTTTCCCCTCCATTGTTGACCTTCTTGAGCTTGCTTTCTCTCAATCCCTCTGATGATTCTTGCATATTCTTGAGGGATTTGAAAGAGGAGATCTAGATCTACAATCCCACCAATCAATCTCTCCTCTAAGTGAGGGGAACATATTGGGATCTAGATCTTGGAGTCTTTTGTGGATTTCCTCCATTGTTCTTCCTCTCTTATTCCCCCATAACCTTTTGTAGCTTTGGTGGAATTTGGGAGAGAAGGATTTGAACACCTTTGTGGTGTTCTTGCCATTTGCATTTGGTGCATCGGTTTGAGTTCTCCTCGGAGGATTTGGTTTGTGTGACTCTTTGGAGCTTGTACCTCTTGGGTTCTTGTAACCCTAGACGGTTTTGTGGCCTTGGTGGCATTGTGGCTTTTTGTGTCATTTGTTGGGAGCCTCCAATTAAGTTGTGGAGAAGTGCCCCAACCTTGTGAGAGGTTCCGGTTGCCACCGACAAGTGCACCGATAGTGGAAGCGTGGATCGATCCCGTTGGGGTGAGATTCACCGGAGAATAAGGGAGGCCTTTTGTGGAGTTGGTGGTCGGATACCACCCCCTCTCCAAACGAGACGTACCCCATGTTGGGAGGAACTCGGTAAAATATCGGTGTCCCCGCGTGCCTCGGTTATCTCTATACCCGAGCTCTTTACTTATGCACTTTACATTGTGATAGCCTTCGCGCTTGAAGTAATATATATCTTGCTATCACTTTGTTGCTTGTATTGCTTATCATAAGTTGTTGGTGCACATAGGTGAACCTTAGTTGTTCTAGGTTGTGCTTAACAAAGTAAACACTAGTTTTATTCCGCCTTTGTTGAGCCACTCTAGGAAAAGTTTTAATCGCCTATTCACCCCCTGTAGGCGACATCCATATCCTTTCAATTGGTATTAGAGCCTGGTCTCTCATTTTAGGCTTCACCGCCTTGAGAGTAAATATGTTGGCTAGAGGATTAGTGCACAATGACATGTTCATATTCGATGGCACAAATTATGATATATGGAAAACTCATATGCTTATTCATTTTCGGGACATGGACCCAAATTTGGAGCGTATTGTAGATATAGGTTTTTCTCCTCCTATGGATTTTAAAAATCTATCTTGTGAGGATGAGAAAAACCTATATCTCGATGCTCAAGCTTCTAATGTGCTTGTTAATGCTTTGAGCCATGTAGTTATATCTTCAATCATTCCTTTTTGGAGCGCTCATGAGTTATGGACAAAACTTCAAGATAAATATGTTGTGTCCAACATTATTGAGGATGATTGTGTTGCTTCCACTTCCGGTCGAGATGAGTTCTCATCCTCTACCACTTCACCAACATGTGATTTTTCACAAGGTAATGATATGGTGAGTGGTGATAGAAATTGCAATTTGGATAGTGTGCTTACTATGTGTGATCCTTCATATCTATCTAGTTGCAATGATCTATTTTTGGACCTTAACACTTCTAGCACTCAAAACTCCTTACATGCTTGTGTTAATAGTCCTTGCATATCATGTAGAATTAACTTGGATAAATCTTGTGATGATATGCTTGGGTTGTCTTATTGCCATGACAAAGATGCTTCTACTTCCTATTGCTTGTGTTGCTAACCATGTAGAGGAAAATGAAGATTTTATGGGACAAGAAAAGTTTTTGAATAGAGCTACAAGAGCAATCGCATCATCACCTTCCCCCGGTTCTCACCTATGCCTTATGGCTAAAGGAACGAAGGTGTCCTCTTTGGATCCCATTGTATCTCATAATGATGATGAGGTTTAGAATGATAATGATGATGATCCACTAGTTGATTATGATATTGCCTCTATTCTAGATATGAGAGAGATTGTCTTTTCTGCACTTCATATAAATAAAATTGCTTCCTCCAAATTTGTTGAAATCTTGACTTGTGCTATTGAAGGCAAGAAACTTATTGAGGAACAAGAAAATATTATATCTCAAAAGTTTGCACTTGAGCGTGAGTATGCTAATGAAATTGCACAACTAAAGGACTCCCTTGAAGAAGAACAAACCACCAAAGAATCTCTTGAGGAGACTTTTACTCTAGAATTATCTAGAGTAAAGGAATACCATGATAGAGAACTTGCGGTGGCAAACTCCTTCAAGATTAAAAATGGTGAACTTGACGTTGCTTATGCTAAACTTGTTGAGGATTTTAAGCACCTCGAAAATGGCTCTCGGGTTGTTAAGAGGGAGATCATCAAACTCACCGAGTCACATGAGCAACTTAAAGCTTCATATTCAAAAGAGCTTGCCAAGTTGCCCTCACCTCTTGCTAATAATAATGATGCTTGTGCTACTAACTCTATATCTTGTGAAGCATCTATTTTGAAGGAGAATGTTGAGCTAAAGGATCAACTTGCTTTGCTAACTAGCAACTATGTGAAATTAGAAGAAAGTCATGTTAAGATCTCAAGATTGCATGAGGATCTTCTAGTCTCCCATGGTACGCTAAAGTTAGCTCATGAGGCCATCGTGTCAAAGGTAACATCTAGTGGGCCTCATGTGGACATTAGCACTATATCTACTCCAAATGTTATATTTACATGTGCTAGTCCTTGTAATTCATCCTCTCACAACCATGCTATATCTCGTGATGAATTACATTTCGTGCCTTGTTGCTCTAACAATGTGGCATCTACTTCCTCTAGTGCTTTTGTTTAAACTAACCATGTAGAGGAAATAAAAGAGCTCAAGGCTCAAGTTACTTCTTTGAAGAATGACTTGAAAAAGGGTCATCAAGGGAAGGCCACACTCAACAAAATCTTGAGTGTGCAAAAATCCCCCAATGACAAGAGTGGACTTGGATTCAACTCCAATGTCAAGAACAAGTCCACTATCAAGTTGAAGCACAAGGACAACAATAAGAATGGCCAAGATCAAGTCAAGTATCCAGCCAACATTGTTTGCTTCAAGTGCAAGGAAGAAGGGCATCATGTCAAACATTGCTCATTAAAGAAGAAGTTCCTTGGCAAGAAGCAACAAGGTAAGCGGCCTCAAGCTCTACATCTTGTTAGAGATGGGCCTCCTCCCAAGAAGACTCAAGCTCTTCCTCAAGTTGTTGCTTCATCCAAAAATAAAGATGGCAAGAGAAGAACTTGCTACATATGCCGTGAGAAGGGGCACATTTCTTCCGCATGCACTATTGGTAACTCCTCATTCAATCCTATCTTGATTGATGATTCTTATTCTCTTTGTAAGGATGAGGTTGGCAATGTGTTTGCCAAATTTGTTGGTGCTCAATGTGGTGTCAAGAAAAGAACCATTTGGGTTGCCAAACCTATTGTGACTAACCTCTTAGGACCCAACTTGGTTGGGGACCAACAAGCCAAAACTTGATCAATAGGTGTGTTTTGGAGGGCATTGGAGACTTGGCTACATCATGAAGAATTAAGGGATCTTCATTATTATATTTGTCGAGCCAAGTCATGTGGTTTATATTGCTCCTATTATTATTATATTTCCAATGTTCCTCCTTGCGGTAACATATGCTTAACGCATTTCATTGAAAGTTACTCGCCCCCTTGTGCATGTGTTGGTTTTGTATCTTCCATGCTTTTGTACAAGTTGTGCTTTCCACTTAATTATCTTGAGGTATCAATCATATGTGTGTATGATTAAGTGGCACAACATGTATGTGTGTTTCTTGTGTTTGAGCCTTTCTTGATTATATTTGGTATCTTATTTGGCTCTTTTTGAGAGATTAATGGATTATCCCATTTTGGGGGAGTGTTATGCTTGGGCATTCCACAATCCTAAAATTGTGTGTACATGAGGAATACCACCTAGTATTTATAATGGATTATTGTCTAGCCTCTATGTGGTACAATTCTCATGAGAAATTTAAGTTTTATAATGTCCATTAATTATCTCTATTTGTATCCTTTTGCCTCGTGTTGGTTTGATGGTAGTATCACATTATGGGGGAGTCATATGCTTAGTGCATATTACAAATCCTAGAAAATGTGGATATTCGAGGTTGTGTCACTTAGAATTGATATTGATAATTATCTAGCACCTATGTGACACATTTGCTCATACAATTTCCAATTTGCTTGAATGGCTTTATTGATCTTATTTTGGATCTTGTATATGAGAGTGGTTCTTGGTATGTGTTTCCTCATATTTAGATATATATATTCGCATGGAAACCATTTGCTTCAAGTTACTCTAATCACTAGTGATTGTGTGACTATTGGAAGCTACCAAGAATCTTGTTTGAAGTATCATGCTCAATTCTTATATTTAGTTATATGCTTCTTGTTGTTTGTATATGATCTTGGATATCCGTATGAACTACCTAGGGAAAATTATTCCCAATATTTCTTGTCCTTGGACAATGAGTACTCAATTTAAGGTAGAATTTATTGATCATATTCACTTTGGACTTTGTTTAATTTTATCCTACCTTTGGCCAAGAAAATGTTTTATGTTGTCTCCCAATCTTCCTTGCTACTTTTGGATCTTCTTATTTTATTGGTATCCTCTTGTGTTTTATTTAATGTAGGTAGTAGTGATGATCTCATTTGTGTGAATTTTGCATTCAAAAGCAAAATTCTATATAATGTACTACTTATGGGTGAGCTCTCCTATATTATTTAGAACACTCACATTTATGCTTCTTTGTTTGATCCATATCGGGTTGTATGTGCTTGGAACCTCAATATTTTAGTTTTGGTATTTGTGCCATCATGAGAAGTTTGGGGAGTTTGGTTTCTTGTTGGAACCTTGCTCTTTTTGGGAGTTGGTTTTGTCTCACTTGTTTTATGATTTTACCATTTTAGAATGAGATAAATCCTTGAGCATTTTTATTTCTATCTATCTTTTGCTCCTTTGGTTTTAGCCTAGTTCATTTGTTGAATTTGTGATCTTTCATGTGTTGAATTGGTTCTTGGATATAATTTGGACATCGTTTGTCGAGTCACACCCCTGTGTGTGCAATCTCGATTTACTTGGTGTTTTTGTTCAAATTGTATCTTTTTTTGGTTCTTGAAAGCCTTGTGCATGCATATTTACTATATATCTATATTATGGCATGCTTGCTTTCTTTGATCCAATATGTAAGGAAAACTCCACCAAATCCCATCGGCTAAGTTGTGCATCAAATTCACTTTGATATCAATGTGCACATAATTATGTGGAGTCTCTCCTATGTATTGTAGTTTCTCTAACTACTTTGGACCCAATAAGTTTGGGGACCATTTTTGTACTTAAATATGTTTTAGGTACATTGGAGATATGTTGGATGCTTGACTCTAAATCTTGAAGAAGTGGTGCGTTAATGAAAATTGGAGGCAAGCTATAGGATGATCAATGAATTCATATCCTCTTACCAATTATATCTCGGTAACAAGTATCTCTTTATCATGCTCATATATCTTGATTCCAACCGCTTGCCTTCTAGCATGAATTCATGTATTGGTAATTGTTGTAGTTCTAGCCATGGTTTTAAGAGAACTCTCTATTGTAAATGTGTAGAAGTTGAGATGAGTCATATATTTGGGACTATACAAAATCATGCATATGATCCACCAATTCCAAATATGTCAATCTAGCAATTTTATTGCCTATCATTTCCTCAACTTCTCTCATGTGCAATAGTGATATTTTGCTAGTCTATTTTCTCTTGTGATACTTGTTGCCTCTCTCCATATATGCCAACTTTCTCCTTTCCCTTGGTGATAGTTGTAATATATGTAGTGTGTTTGTGTTTGAAGTCCATTAATGTACAATAAGATATATGTGAGCCTTTGGCCATGCTTTGAAGCAAAAATCTTATTGGTATATGTTATGACTTCATTTTTGCTGCCATGTGCTTCTTGTATATCTTCTTTATGTGTGCATATTTCTTTGTTGGCATATGTCTTTGTGATGTTTTCAACTTATAGACATATACACATATGATAAGATAATTTTAGTTGATTTTTAATCCTTGGAGACCACCTTCCTATTCCTTTTGATTCTTCAGTGGCTTCCAAATTTAATTTCCTATGAGTGTTAGTTCCTCTTGTTTGCATATTTGGGCACTCATATTTGTTCTCTCATGCCTTGCATTGTTAAATAAACTTGGATGAGTGAGGATTCCATGATTATGCACCTTGTTCCCAAATACAATTATCATAATTGGTGCATTATCTTTGGGGAGCTCATCTAATTCATTTAATAATGCTCATTTGTCTTATTTCTCATTTATTGTGCCTTAAATGTTTATGGAGAAGTGAGGATTCCATATTTGTGCATTTTTGTATTGAAATACAACGATTCTAAAGTGTGCACAAATCTTGGGGAACTTCTCTATTTTATTTAAGCATTTAGTTGATCTTTCATTTGATGTGTTTTAAATGTTTTATGGAGGAGTGCGGAATCCATATTTGTGCATTTTTTGTATTGAAATATACCGATTTTAAAGTATGCACAAATCTTGGGGAGCTTCTCTATTTTCTATTTCAAACACTCTTTTGCTCATATCATAACATCTTGTGTTTCCATTTGGACTCATTTGTTGTTTTCAATTGGTTGTCGGACCTTGTAATTTATTGCATCATTTGGCTTTATATTGGCAATCTTCGGGTCCTCGATATAGTCCTACTCCCTCCCAAGTATTCATCATTGGATATGTGCGAAGGCACACCTTTGGAGGAATTATTACTATATTTGCCTTCTAGAACTTGTCACCCATTTCGGCAAACGATGCCAATGGGGGAGAAGTTTTAGAGGGTTTAAGGGAAGTTGGTTGATGCATTGAGTTTGTTCTTAAGCATTTTCCTTTCATGCTCTTGCATCTTTATTGTTGCTTAGCATGTGTTATATATAGAGGAAAATCCACCAATGATAATGATTGGCAATATATGCATTGAAATTCAAGTTCATAAAAAATGCATAGATTGTGGGGGAGTTTGATCTATATATGGTGGTGGTACCAATATCACATACTTTTGTAGTATTTGATATTGGTATTACCATCTTATTCATTAAAATTCCTTATATAAACTCTCTTAAAGGGATTGTCATCAATTACCAAAATGGGGGAGATTGAAAGAACATGTGGGCCCCCATGTGTGGTTTTGGTAATTAATGACAATCTTTATGGACTAATGTGTGTATTAAGTTATACTTGTAGGAATTGTCCATTGGAATCGCTTGGAGCTTGTGTCGGCTTCAAGGTCGATGAAATTAGAAGAAGATAGTTGTGCAAGCTCAAAATGCGCAATCTTTAGAAGATCTCATGTTTGATGCTTGCCATCCTCGGTGATCATGGATCGATGATGAGTAATCAAGAAAGGCGTTCCATCTTGAGAAGGGAAAGATCGTCTACATCGAGCTCAAGTGGAATGCTCAAGGCAAAGGTATAATCTTGATAGGTTTTCCCTTTTGCCGGTCTTATATTGTTAGTGGAAGACCGGGTTTAGGATAGATAACCGTACTATCAAGAGGGGCTCTTGAATGAGTAACTCGATCACATCGTTCGGAGAGAGCTCAAACCTTTTCATACTTGCATCATCGTATTTGGTTGTTATTTGGTCTTATCCATGTGAGGATATAGAGCTTGTGGTAATCTCCATAACAAGCTCTTGTTCATCAAAATCGGATCCCTCTTTTATATCTTATTGTGATTTTGATCTATGCGGTTTTTCGGTTTCTCACCAAGTGAGGTATCTCACATTATTATTCTTGATACATTCTCACTTGGTTATAACCAATATTTTCACCTTTTATAGGGAACCTCATGTCGTCCTCTTTCCAACGCAATTGGAATCGGGTCGATCGGAGTTACCAATCAAAAGTTATAGTCGTTTGAATATCTGCTGGTCTCCTAGGTACCAAAATGCGGTAGTACCGCATTTTAGTACCTAGCGAGGCAGAAGGTTTTGGAAAGTTGCCAAAATCCTCTGCCGGGCTAGGTACCAAAAAGCGGTAGTACCGCATTTTAGTACCTAGCGATGTAAGGTTTTTTACTTCGTCATTTGGATCTATCCTCCCTTGCTGGACTATGATGTTTCTTTGCATGATCTTATAGAGGTTGTTGTCCTCTTCGAAACGAGCCCAAGATCATCGAAATCGGAGTCCGGATGCAAAAGTTATGGCTGTTTTCGTTCTCTGATGACCGGTAGTACCGGACCAGATCCGGTAGTACCGCATTTTGGTACCGGGGAGCGCAGAGAAAAAATGCGTTCGGAGCCCCAGGAACCCCAGGAAATGTCCGGTAGTGCCGGGAAAGTCCGGTAGTACCGGGAAAAAGTCCGGTAGTACCGGGAATCGCGTTTTTGGGCTGCAACGGTTGGATTTTGGAGGGACCTATATAAGGGGCCTTCTTCCCCAATGGTTCCTTAACCTTTCTTGCAACTTTTCCCCTCCATTGTTGACCTTCTTGAGCTTGATTTCTCTCAATCCCTCCGCCGATTCTTGCATATTCTTGAGGGATTTGAAAGAAGAGATCTAGATCTACAATCCCACCAATCAATCTCTCCTCTAAGTGAGGGTAACATATTGGGATCTAGATCTTGGAGTCTTTTGTGGATTTCCTCCATTGTTATTCCTCTCTTATTCCCCCATAAGCTTTTGTAGCTTTGGTGGAATTTGGGAGAGAAGGATTTGAACACCTTTGTGGTGTTCTTGCCATTTGCATTTGGTGCATCGGTTTGAGTTCTCCTCGGAGGATTTGGTTTGTGTGACTCTTTGGAGCTTGTCCCTCTTGGGTTCTTGGAACCCTAGACGGTTTTGTGGCCTTGGTGGCATTGTGGCCTTTTGTGGCATTTGTTGGGAGCCTCCAATTAAGTTGTGGAGAAGTGCCCCAACCTTGTGAGAGGTTCCGGTTGCCACCGACAAGTGCATCGATAGTGGAAGCATGGATCGATCCCGTTGGGGTGATATTCACCGGAGAATAAGGAAGGGCTTTTGTGGCGTTGGTGGTTTGATACCACCCCCTCTCCAAACGAGACGTACTCCATGTTGGGAGGAACTCGGTAAAATATCGGTGTCCCCGCATGTCTCGGTTATCTCTATACCCGAGCTCTTTACTTATGCACTTTACATTGTGATAGCCTTAGCGCTTGAAGTAATATATATCTTGCTATCACTTTGTTGCTTTTATTTCTTAGCATAAGTTGTTGGTGCACATAGGTGAACCTTAGTTGTTCTAGGTTGTGCTTAACAAATTAAACACTAGTTTTATTCCGCCTTTGTTGAGCCACTCTAGGAAAAGTTTTAATCGCCTATTCACCCCCCCTCTAGGTGACATTCGTATCCTTCCAGTGGCAATCAGCTTGTCCCTCATAGAGTAGCAAATAGATGCATAGGACACCTTCAAAGTTCACAAGGGTGACTAGAAACAAATAGCACAAGAACAAGTAATATCACAATATGCATAAATTAATAAGCTTTGGAACAATGCACACAGAATGACAACTATGATCTCTTAATGGTGCCTAAAGGTAGAAGGTGGAGACTCAATAGTGCTGGAAGAAAGAACTTTTATAAAGGAAGCATGGATTACAAGTTTCAAAAAGGGCTTCCAAAAATTATGGTACTTGTTAGATTTTAGCCCTAATTTCCCCTATCATAAGCATCTTGAAGTGATTAAGGTTAAAGTGACAAAAATGGAGTATATGCTTGATGAAGTATAAGCTCGCAATCTCAAGTCCCTTGAATACGAGGGCCACACCTCATGCATACTCAACTTTGGGCCTAGGTAAGTTCTTGTCATTGTAAGTATTTGCATATCATAGAGAACCGCCAACGGGGTACCCCTTGCACATGGTACAGGAGCTTTTCCATAACAAAAATGAAAAGGCAAGCAGATAATGAGCATCTCAGCAATCTTCTTATTTACCATGGGAATATGGTGCCTTTTATCTCTTTCCTCTTTTCTCAATGTGTCTCTATTTTTTAATAAGAAGAATCCTTCATAGATGTCACTATGGTGGTGCTGCAAGTTTCCACCATGATTAGGCATGCCTTAGGCTAGTGGCCCAGGCGTTTCTCTAACATAGAATACAAACTCCATGGACTTACAAGTTCCCTCTTTATTTCACACCGGTGACATCCATAGACAAAAGCGCATGATATCAACTGAGTACAAAGTACAAGTGCAATGTTGAAAACGTTCCCCATGATAGCACGGTTCTGCTAATTCCAATGTATAAGTGCAAGCATATACAACATAGATGACACAATGGTTCAAGTTTATTAGGGGCAAGGAATATAAAGTGTGCCATCAAGTTTGTGAGGGCTTTAATCACTAAGTTTTCACATAACAAAATACTTTTTAATTGGAAGATAGCTGAAAACAAGAATATACTTGGAATGGTGTAACACACCATGCATAGGAGTTTATAGTGGACACTTTGGAATAACTTGGTTTCTTGAAAGTTGGAAGCATGAGTATAACTTAATCATACAAGTGGAGGCTAGCAAAATACTGGGAGCAATCAACTAAGAGAGCATAATGGCCATAATCATGTAGAGCAACAAAGCATTACTAATCAAAGCAAAGAGTGGTACTACAAGTCCAGGACTAAATGATCATATATGCTAATGGTGACTTGTCGTAGTCATAACATGGTGTGAGCATGTGCCAAGTCAACCCAAGCAAAACATCAAAGGAGAATACCACAATACTATGCTTTTGCATGCTAAAACAACGCATAATTTCTTCAAGGCACACTAAGCAATCCCAATTGTTTGGAACAAGACATGCTACAACAATAATTACTAAGCATAAGGTCAAAAAAACACCTAGCATGTCATGCTAAAGTCTAAGTCATAGTCAATGCAAGCTCCTCTTGCACTTACAAGCAGGAACTTACTACTCCTTTCCAACACCAAACAACTTATTGAAACAACCCACAAAGATAATAATCGATAAAAACCAGTGAGCTTGTCTCACAAATACACAAATAAGAACTAAAAAGTTTTAAGCTAAAAGCACAAGAAAACTAAGGCTAAACACAGTGGTAACAAAAGAGAACACTCATAAGACAATAAGAATGAAAACTAGAGTGTTCTAGGCAATAAAAACAGAGTGTGTCTCTCTCCAAAAAGAAGTGTGTTGTAACCAACCAACTTACTCAAGCAAACTAAGCAAAAAAAAACTAAAAGCGAAAACTAAGACGCTCCAACAACAACACAACAATGCATGAAATAATAAAAACGAAGTGTCTAGAAAGACCTGAGATTTTTATTAATGAAGAAAGGGATGCCTTGGGCATCCCCAAGCTTTGACGCTTGTACCTCTTGAATATTTCTTGGGGTGAAACGGGGTGGCATCCCCAAGCTTGAGCTTTTTTCCATTGTTCATCTCATTACATCATTCTTTCTCTACACCTGCAAATTTTCCTTCATACAAAACTTCACACAATCTTCATTAGCAACATTAGTGTATTCAAAAGATAATAGACCTTTAGGAAAAGCTTTGGAACATCAAGACTTTTCACTAAAAACACAAGCTACTGTAGTAAATCCTTCAAAAAGCTCAATTCCCCAAAAGAGAACTCAAAAAGGAATCAATAAGAAGCAAATGCAAATAATGGCAGAAATCTGTCAAAACAGACCAGCAGGTAGAAACCATTTTTTTCGAAAATCTTCTGTTGCTCAAATCAAAAAGTGTTGATCTAACGACTAACATACGGGGGGATTTATTCGTAAATTTTGAGCTCAATCCGAGTTACAGAGACTCCTCACGAATTTTTATGGTGGAGGATAGAAATCTGTTTTGGTACAACTCCCCAAATCTTACTTCCCTCCCATTAGAGGTCATTCTTGGCACAAAAAGCAAATAAAAAGGATAAGGAGAGGTCATTACTGAAGTAATAACTTCCAAAACTCAAGGAAACTCTTGGGTTATCTCCCAACAAGTACTTTTCTTTAACGCCTTTAAGTTAGGCTTGATAGTTTGAGAAGATGCTCACATAATAAATATGAATTGAAGTAAAAGAGAGCATCAAGAAGCAAATTCAAAACACATTTAAGTCTAACCCACTTCCTATGCATAGGAATCTTGTAAAGAAACAAGTCATGAAATCACAAAGCAATAAGCATAGGAAAGCAAAACAAGTGCAACTTCAAGACTTTCAACATAAAGAGGGGAAACTTAATATTGTTGAGATAAATAAGACCATGTTTCCCTCTCTCATAATAAATTTCAGTAGCATCATGCATGAAATTAACAATATAACTATCACATAAGACATTCTTATCATGAGCCATATGCATATAATAATTATTACTCTCCACATAAGCATAATCACTCTTATTAATTGTAGTGGAAGCAAATTCAACAAAATAGCTATGATTGTTATTATCATCACCATAATCATCAAATACAGGAGGCATATTGTAATCACAATTAACTTTCTCCTCAATAGTAGGTGGACTGAAAATATCATATTCATCATTGTAATCATCATATATTGGAGGTAAAGTATCATCAAAGTAAACTTTCTCCTCCGTGCTTGGGGGACTAAAAAGATCATTTTCATAAAAACTAGCTTCCCCAAGCTTAGACATTTCCATAGCTTTAGCAACAAAGAATTAATACTAATAACATTGCTATTAGCATGCAAATAAAGTTCCATAGGTTTTTTAATTTTCTCTTCAAACACTTCATGCCCTAACTCAAGATAAAGACTATAAAGCTCTCTAATTTTGTTGTTCTTTTCCATTAAGCCTAACTAGTGAAAACAAGAAACCAAAAGACAAAATTACAGAATCTAAAGGAATAACTTAGAGCACTCACACCATAGGATGTGAGTACCTTTTACCTTACCTCCCCGGCAACGATGCTAGA
Organism: Avena longiglumis; assembly: GCA_030063025.1. NCBI lineage: Eukaryota > Viridiplantae > Streptophyta > Magnoliopsida > Poales > Poaceae > Avena > Avena longiglumis. The sequence goes on along the minus strand of CP125974.1, from coordinate 543,894,366 downwards.
AAAGAGCTTGATGTCTATGCACTTCTATTCTTGTAGACAATTGTTGGGCCTCCAAGTGCAGAGGTTTGTAGAACAGCAACAAGTTTCCCTTAAGTGGATTACCCAAGGTTTATCGAACTCAGGGAGGAAGTGGTCAAAGGTATTCCCTCTCAAGCAACCCTCCAATCAAGATACAAGAAGTCTCTTGTGTCCCCAACACACCCAATACACTTGTCAGGTGTATAGGTGCACTAGTTCGGCAAAAATATAGTGAAATACAAGTGGTAACGGTGCCAGAAAAGAGCTTCTGACCTTTTGTTGACATGGGGTAACATGTGTGAGTGAGGTAAAGACTAAAGCAAGCAAACATGCAACAGATCTAGATGCAAATGGTGTTTCAATGTTTAGAAACAAGGCCGAGGGATCATACTTTCACTAGTGAACACTCTCTCATATAAATATATTCTCTTCATGATACTACTCTTAACTACTCTCCGGTTGGACACTCTAATCCAAGGTAGGGCTATAACAGCACACCTCAAAGTCCGCCTTCCCCAATCTAGATAACCCCACATTGTCACCTTGAGCACTAGATGGTGCCAACAAACACCACAATTTCATAGAGACATCCAACTCCAAATATAAATCAAAACAAATATTCAATCTAGCCAAAGTGCCACACACGGTATGCACGCTGTCACTTTCACACACGTGGGGAAAATCATAGATCTATTAAAGCACAAAGAGTATTTATGTAGACTCAAGCCTAAGTGCCACCATGGCATGCACGCTGTCCCTTTCACACACATGGGGAGAGCAGAGATCTAATGAAGCACTTGAGTAGCAAGGTAGATCTACTTGATTACAAATCTCATGATCACAATATCATGCATAGAGAGAGATGAACACATAGCTACCGGTAGAGCCCTTAGCCTTGAGGAAGAACTACTCCCTCCTCATCATGGGAATCAGCAACGGTGATGGAGATGGTGGTGGAGATCGATGGAGATGGATCCGGAGGCACTTCCCCATCTCGGTAGGGTGCCAGAACAGAGACTTTCTGTCCCCCGAATCTCCCCTTCGGTGGCGGCGGCGGCGCTACACAGGTTTTCATGGATTTCTTCTAGATTCTTTAGGGTTTTCTCCCCGGGGGCTTCTTATAGGTGAAGGGGGAGGCCGAGGCGGCGGTGGGTGGCCAAACCCTAGCCAGGAGCGAGGCAGGGCCCACCCGCGCCTAGGGTGGGTCTGGCCCCTCCGGCTCCCCTCTAGACTTCTTGTTCCCCACGGAAAGTAATTGACTTTGACGTTTGTCCCATCCAATTACGAGAATATTTATTTTCTAACTTTTCTGAAACCAAAAACAACAGAAAACACGCATCTGGCAATGTTGCAAATTGTTAATAGGTTAGTACCAGAAAACATGTAAAAAGCACCTCAAAGTGTGGACAAGTAAAGCAAAGTAGATACTAAACAAGCATGGAGCATAAAAAATTATAGATACTTTTCTGATGTATCACCACACTGTCACCTTGAGCGCTAGATGGTTCCAACAAACATCACAATTTCATAAAGACACCCAACTCAAAATATACTCATGATAAAAATTTATGAACTCTAGCCTAAGTGTCACCATGGCATGCACGCTGTCACTTTCACACACGTGGGGAGAGTAGAGATCTATTGAAGCACTTGAGTATATTTATGTAGATTCTAGCCTAATTGCCACCACGACATGCACGTTGTCACTTTCACACACGTGGGGAGAGCAGAGATCTATTAAAGCACTTGAGTAACAGAGTAGATCTACTTGATTACAAAGCTCATGACCACAATATGATCATGCATAGAGAGAGATATGAACACATAGCTACCGGTAGAGCCCTTAGCCTCAAAGGAGAACTACTCCCTCCTCACCATGGGAATTAGCAACAGTGATGGAGATGGTGGTGGAGATCGATGGAGATGGCTCCGGGAGCACTTCCCCGTCCGTGAGTCTTGAGCAGAGACTTCTGTCCCCTGAATCTCCCCTTCGGTGGCGGCGGCATAGCAGAACTTTTTGTGGCTTTTTGGTCGATGATTTTGGGTTTTTGGGTTGAGGCTTCTTATAGGCGAAGGAGGCAAGGTCGGTGGAGGGACCCCCCTATGTGCGCCACCAGGGCTGGCCCACACCCACCTAGGGTGTGGCCACCCTGGTGTCCTCCTTTATCTCTGCTTCGTGGATCCGTGTCATCTAGGGTAAAATAATGACTTTGGCTTTTGTCCGTCAATTTTGAGAATATTGATTTTCTGCATTTTGGAACAAAAATAGAATAAAACATGCTGGTACTATGGCATCTTGTGTAGGCAAAGCAAAGCAAAGTAGATACTAAACAAGCATGGAAAATCAAAACAACGATCATTTCCCCTAGTAGCAACATCACATCTACAACCTTAGAGATTTACATCACTTCCCAGTTAAATAGAGGCATGAACCCACTATCGAGCATAAATACTCCCTCTTGGAGTCACTAGCATCTACTTGGCCAATATAGCTACTAGAGACGGAGAGCATGCAAGATCATAAAGAACACATACATGATAGAATCAATAATATAGAACATTAATCAATCTGACATAGTAATCTCAATATCCATCGGATCCCATAAACACAACATGCATGACTACAAATGAGATACAACCATCTAGTTACTACATGGACCCGTAGTCCTAGGTCGAACTACTCACATGATACGTCCAAAACGTATCTACTTTCCTGAACACTTTTGCTATTGTTTCTCCTCTAAACTTGTATGATTTGGATACAACTAACACAGAGTGATGCTGTTTTCAGCAGAATTACCTTGGTGTCTAGTTTTTGTGCAGAAAAACAACTTTCAGGAAAAATCCAGGAAAATATGCCAAAAATTATATTTCGCCAGAAGATCCACAGAGCTAGAAGACAAAACGGAGTGTAGGCCTGGGGGGGCACACCCCTGCCAGGCGCTGGTGGGCCCAACCTACGCCTAGGGGGGTGCGGCCACCCCAGACACCCCCTCGGGCTCCCTCTTTTCCTATAAGTTACCTCTTGACCTAAAAACCGAGGGGGGTTTGATGTTTTCCCAGAAAGAGTTCCGTTACGCCACCGCCACTAAAATCCGCGATTCGGATCCAGAAACTCTGTTTCGGCACCCTGCCGAGACAGGGAATTTGGGGAGGATCATCGCCATCGTCATCACCAACACCTCTCTATCAACCATCAATGTTTCCCTCATCCATGAGTGAGTAATCCCCCACTGTAGGCTATGGGGATGGTAGGGATTGGATGAGTTCTATCGTGTAATCGAATAAGATTGTTAGGGCATAGTGCCTAGTATCTCTATTAGTGCTATTTGACTTTGTTGCAACTTGTTGTGCTTAATGCTTGTCACTACGCCCGAGTGCCATGATCTCAGATCTGAGCTTATTATTGAATCATAATGATAGTATTGTTTGTGATCTTCTTGCAAGTTGTGTACACATATCATTGTCCGGATCCAAAGGCCCCAAAGTGATAGAAATTGGTACAACCAGAGGGGATGGCTGTGGTGTGAGGATCACATGTGTTCATGGAGTGTTAATTCTTTTCTCCGGTGCTCTATTAAAAGGAGCACCTTAATTGCTAGTAGTTCCCTAGAGGCCCCGCTGCCACAAGATGGCTGGACAAAAGATGTTGTGCAAGTTCTCATTGCGAGAACGCATGACTATATATGGAGCACATGCCTAGGATTGTTTAGTACTTGGATGTTTTTTCTCATTTATCTGCAATGCCCTAGATCTTGAAGTTACATGTTTAGACTCGTCCATGCAACGCCCATTGATACATTGGAAACGTATCTATAATTTATGATGCTCCATGCTTGTTTAGTATCTACTTTGCTTTAATTGTCTACACTTTGAGGTGCTTTTTACATGTTTTCTGGTACTAACCTATTAACAACTTGCAACAGTGCCAGATGCCTGTTTTCTGCAGTTTTTGCTTTGAGAAAAGTTAGTAAAGAAATATTCTCGGAATTGGACGAGACAAAGGACAAAGTCAATAACTTTCCGTGGGAAACAAGAAGTCCAGAGGAGAGCCCGAGGGTCCGGCCAGAGGGGCAGACCTGGTGGTGGGCCCTACCTCACAGCTATGGTTGGCCACTGGCGGCGCCTTGGTCTCCCCCTTCACCTATAAGAAGCCCCGATCTGAAAACGAGGACCCGATCAATATTCCACGAAACCGTCTGTAGCCGCCGCCACCATCCCTAGATCAGGGGATCTGAATCTCTTCTCGGCACCCTGCCGGAGGGGAGATCATCCCGGAGGCCTTCTCTCCGGTATGATTTGTGAGTAGTTCCACCTTGGACTATGGGTCCATGTAGTAGCTATATGGTTGTATCTCCTCCTTTGTGCTTTCATGTATAGATCTTGTGAGCTTCGTTCATGATCAAGATCTAATCTATTGTAATCATGCATGTTGTGTTTGCGGGGATCCGATGGATATTGAGATTATTATGTTGGTTTGATTAATGGTTCTATCTTTATGATTCTATCATGTCTGTGTTGTTTGTGATCTTGCATGCTCTCCGTTGCTAGTGGTTATCTTAGCCAAGTAGTTGCTAGTGACTCCAAGAGGGAGTATTTATGCTCAATAGTGGGTTCATGCCTCTAGTTTCCAAGAGAAGTGACAGAAATCTCTTCGGTTGTAGATGTGTTGTTGCTACTAGGGAGAAAACAACAGTCTCTTGTTCATGGAACATGTGGACTGTTTACCTTACACACTTTGCTTAAAGTAGTTGTCTGTTGCTTGAAACTTAATACTGGAGGAGGTTCAGATGATAACCTGAAGGCGGACTTCTAGTCATAGATGCAGTTGGATTACGATCTATGTATATTGTTTTATTTCCCAATCAACTTTATAGGATCTTTCTGGCTAGTAGTTGCATTGTTATGCCTTGATAAGTTCCTGTCAATTGCCCCGCTGTAATTTGTTTACCCTTCATTCCATGTTGTTTATCTAAGGAGAACACCTCTAGTGAACTATGGACCCCGGTCCAATCTTTACCATTGATACATCTTCCACTGTTACTTGTTTACTTGTTGCAAACCATTATCTTCCACACCATACGTTTAATTCTTTGTTACAGCAAACCGATGAGCTTTACAACCTCACTGATTCGTTGGGACAGAGTGTTGGGCAGGTCTCCACGTTGCTTCCAACACCTGTGTGACGTTTCCTTCCTCCTTATGGTTCGATAACCTCGGTTTCTACTGAGGGAAATCTTGTTGCTGTACTCTTCATACCTTGCTCTTGGGGTTTCCAACGAAGCACTCTTCCTCCCTGTTGAGTGTAGCATCACGTAATTTCTAGCGCCGTTGCCGGGGAGGCTAAGTGTCGTGGGAATGACCACGGCGAATCTTTGTCGGCGTGAGTAGTAGAAACGAAGGGCAAGGCCAGCCATCTGCGGTGCGAGATGAGGGCAAAGACACGAGGTTTTACCGAGTTCGGCCCCGGAGGGTAAAGACCTACTCTGCTAGATTGTATTATGGAGGTGTTTAGGGCGAACTTCGGCGACTAGTGGGCGAGTTGCTTGGGTGTATGAGGAACGTGCCTCTACTCACCCCTTAGGGAGGTTTATATAGGCTTACCTCCCTAGGGTTTACATATCCCAACCGATTGATTTACAACTTTGTCAATCGTTTAACTCAGACCATTGGGCCTATCTACTACTTTGGGCCTTGACCTCCAATCGCTTTGGTACCTTGGCGGGCTTTGATCCACTTGCCGTTCTGCAGCCCACTCGCCCTTAGGCGATCGGAAGCGTCTGCGAGGATACCCGGTGAGCATATCCCCATCGGTAGTCCCGAGGCCGTCGTTGATTGGGCGCGGGTGGCTCTTGGCGATCGAGTATCTGGCTTCAAGTTGGCATCGGTCGAATCGTCGGGGCTCTGCCGAAGGAAAAATCCGGCGAACCGAGTTGCGTCTTGGGTGAATCAAACCAGCGGGTGACCTCGGCGAGTAACTTAGCGAGCAGTGGCGGGACCGTCGGGCGTGGTCAAACTAGTTAAGGTAACTTAACGGTAACTTTCGGCGTAATCATCGCATGTAGCGGCCCCCTAATTTGGCGGGCAGCTCCGCTATATAAGAGGAATGGTAGGCTATCGGAAAGCCAACCGCCCACCATTTCTTCCGAGTCGCACATCTTTCGCCCGTTGATCTCGCGATCGACCGACCCGCAATCCTCCGACCTCCAAGCAAATCCTCGCCATGGCCCACTCTTGAACCTTGGGGTAGATCCAAATGCACCAGGCGCTGGCCTCCTTCGAGGCGGAATCCTGCGGGCGGCTTTGGCGAATCCCGCGGAGACGACCCGAACCAGCGAGAGAGTTCATCTGCTTCACTAGTCACCTCGGCGGGGTTTAGGGTTTCCACCTCTGTTCTTGGCGACCTGCGCCTACTACGAGATCCAGCCCTCGGATCTGGGTCCCCATAGCATCGAGCAGCTCGCCATCTTCGTGGCGTTCTGCGAGTGCTACTTGCCGGCCCTATTTTCCCTGTGGCAAGATCATTCCATGGACGGATCAGCCGCGAGGAATGACCCAATGCTAGTGGGCGGCTTAACCTTCAACTGAAATCCAAAGCCTCCTTCTTTGACTTGATCTTGCCGGCCAAAGCGGCGGCTGAAAAAGTCTTGGTTTTATGTGACCGAGGCGACCCGGAGGGCAGGCGATCCCACGGTACTCGGCCGACCGTTCGAGCCGCGCAATCTCCAGGTCGTCAAGCTCCCGGCGACCAGCGGATGGTCGTCGACGAGATGCTCCAGACCATTGATGCGAAGAAGAAGGGCTCAGACGGTGAACACAACTGGCTGTTGGCTTGGCGGCGACTCGTTCGCCGAACGCGAGCATTACATGTACCGATGCGGGCGAGAAGACTCGGAAGGCCTGCCTGCCGAGTGGAAGCTAGAGGACTATCTCCTGGCGAAGAGGATCACCAGGCGGCATACACGGATCGCGGGGGTCCCTCCATACACCGTCCGGCTCAACGGTAATCATTTTATCTTGTTCGCGATCGCAGCATGTGCGATCGCGGTAATTCTAACTTTACGTGTTTAGCAGCTATTCCAAGTGGTGGAAGGGTGGCTACCACCCGCCGATGTGAGCTCGGGCCATCGGCCGGGACACAAGCGAGTCGCCTCCCACCAAGGGTAACGAGGAGGATGAGGACGAATCCGAAGAGATCGCCCCTTGGCCGAAAGACCATGGGCAACGTCGTAGCGAACTCGGCGGCGGGGCCTCGGCGTCATGACGATGACGAGGAACTCCGGAGACCACCTCGCTCCGTCAGGCCACTCCGCCAAGAAGAAGAAGGAGAAAGGCGAGGCCCCCGAGGAGGAGGGCAAGCCGCCGAAGATGGCCTCACCGCCCGCTCAGCGAGCAGCTCCGATGTCCACAGCTCGGCCGGTGAGGCGGCCCGGCAACAACAGCGCTAGATCGCCATCCATGGAGGCACCGCTGGCCTCGATGCCCCGCCCGCCGGTCTCCGGGCTAGGAAGGCTCGGTGGCGACCGCCTCGCAAAGGGTCCCGGCGTGGCGGTCTCGCCTCGCAAGGAGGCTCCGATTCGGCAGCTCCTCAAGGAAACCTCCGCCCGAAGCGCCGAGGCGCCAACCGCTACCTCAACATCAAAGAAACCGTCCGTATCACAGGCCCTGGCCACAGGCCTGGGCTCGATCGCCGGCTTGGCCCCAGCTGGAGAAACCGGCCTTCGCATGGGGCTGCGTTTCATTCCGTCGCCAAGTGAGTGTACTCGGCTTTCGCCTTTCTCTCTTAGTATTTTGAATGTTTTCTGAATTGTCTCGACGTGGGACCGGAGTGAAGAAGATGGGCCACCCGGTGGTCAAGGTGCCCTCCGCCACTAGCGAGGAGGACCCTTCCGTAAGAGGAAGGTGGGCGAGGTCGCTGCTTCCACGGAAGGCAGCAAGAAGGCCAAGGCGATGACATCGTCGCTATCTCGGCGACACGGCAGTCGCCGGCTGGGCCCATTGTGGAAGCGACGCGTCCACGAAGGAGGCATTCGTTGCCTGAACGGAGGAAGCGAGCTCCTTTGGGGTGCGTCAATCGCTACCTTCCCCGCTTCATGACCAAAGCGGCCACGGCGAGTGAGCTGCGACTCGAACCCGCTCGAGACCGCCGCTGAGATTGACCAACGTCGCGGGCACACACGGCGCTTGCGTCCGTGGGCCAGCGCAACTGCACGGCATGCTTGGCGGCCATCCGGTACCTCGGTCCCGAGGATCGGTCGGTGCTTTGCGGCCTGATTCTTCTCAGTTACTGTTTTTGTGCGTTCGAGTCCGGTCCCGAGTGCTTTTCGCTAAATTAGCGGGTGGGCCTGAGTAGTTCGAGCCGCCGGTCCCCGATGCGAACTTCGCTAAATTGTAGCGGTGGGCACCGAGTGATTTTCGAGCCGCCAGTCCGCGCGCGCCGCTAAATTGTAGCGGGTGGGTAGTTAGTAATTTTCGAACCGCCAGTCCCCGAGTGCGCGCCCGCTAAATTGTAGCGGGTGGGCACTGAGTTGTTTTCGTGTGTACTGACTTTGAGAATTTGCAGGGTTTACAACTGGAGTCGGCAGAGCGATTGGCTGCAAAGCAGCGTCTTTGAAAGAGTTAGGCGCTCTCAAGAAGTAAACAAAGAGCTTGAGCAATTGCTTTGCGCAGAGGTGGCTCGCCAGAGCTTGTCCTATTTGGCGAGCTGATGGCGGCGAGATCTGCGTTAAGCGCTTGAGCAAAGGATCGCCGACCTCGGCGCGAACTGCGAGGCGAAAGAAGAAGCGAGCTTCGTGAGCAGGCGAGCTAAGGCCGCCGTTCTGCCGCGGAAGAAGACCGGAAGGTGTCGGAAGCCCTCATCGTTGGGCTTCAGGACGATAAAACGTCGCTTCAAAGCTTCATCACGGGGCTCGCCCGCCCGTTGCTCGGTGAGTGCGTCTTTCCAGTCTTGTAGTTATATTGTTTGTGGTTTCCGTGGTGCTCTGCTGTTTCCGTCTAGCAGGCCATGTGATTGGTAGCCAGGAAGAAGCGAGTTCTCTTGACGCGAGTGCGTGAGCATGCTCGTCGACTTCGGCGGCGTCGGCGACTTGCATCCGCGCCTACCTTCAAGAGATGTCGCCCACGGAGGTTATTCGGTGACCTCGTTGAGGTGTGAGAGTACTTGGAGAAGGCGCCCGCGGTCGTGGAGTTCATGGCGGTCGGCGTTTCGACGTGGGCGTCGGCGGCTCTTAACACGGGACTCGCCCACTTCCCGAAGACTTGACCTCGGCGATGTGACGAGTGGGTACCCTTCATCGTCGCGCGGTGGACTGTCGAAGTTCTTAAGCTGCGAACGTGCCGCGTGCTCGGGCGTGTTTGGGCGATGGGCGACCTCCTTCGTGCCGAAGCGGTCGTCGCGCGAGCGACCCGAGCCGCATCGCGACTTCAGGTCGAGCAGCCCTTCCGGCAGCGGCGATGGCGGGCGGTGACGACTTATCCATCGAACCCGTACACTGCGTTCATCCGGAAGCGCCGGGACGCTGGTGCATCATCGTCGAAGCCTGCGGAATAGTGTTAGTAGCAGTTCTGCCGAACAGGCATAGTTTGTAATATAAGACATTGCGATGTGCGAATGAATTGGATGTTTGTGTCTGTTTTGATAATAATTGTCGTGATTTGATTTTGGATGAGTCCCCGAGCGCGTCCGCCCTTTTGTGGGGTTCACCTTGTATATGATGTTTATTGTTATCGTGTGTTTAGTTTGGTCGACTCGCCCGAGCTCGGAGAGCCAGTCGCATGGCGACTCCCTCGAGTGCTATGTACTTTACCGTTTTCCCGTACGCGAACGGGGCCGGGTGGCCGAGTCCCCGAGCGTGGTACTTGGTAGTTCAAGGCGTGACTCGAGGGTGGTTGAGGACTGAGCGCGTTGGTGTGAGCGCGTCACTCCTGCCTGGCCCGGTGGGTCAGTCACGTGGCGAGTCCTGGGTACGCTCTCTTACTTGGCGTTTTCCCTGTCCGATCGAGACGAACTGGTATCCAGTCCCCGAGCGTGGTACTTAGCCGTTCGAGTCGCTATGCCGAGGATGCGGAGGACCAGGTCGCTGGGAAGCGAGGATGTCTTGGTTCGTAAAACCAGTCGAGCTAGGCGACTCCGATGGGGCTCGGATTGGCGTTTTTAGTGGGCGATGCAAGACCTGAATGACTCGGTGCTCTTACATCGCACTACTTAGCGTGCGGTCGCTGTACCAAGGGTTGACTCGTATTTTAGCATGACGTCATAATTACGAAAAGCGAGTGGCACAAGGCATGGAGAGTAGACGAATTTTGTAGTAACCGTTTCTTGTATTCATAGCGACTGGAGAGTACATATGTGGGGTTCTAGGTATAGAACTTCCGGAGGAGGTTTACATTCCACGGCCGCTTGACGTCGAGTTCACCGTCCCCGCGGACGTCGACGAGGTAGTAGGCGTCGTTGCAATCGGCTACCGATAGCGAACGGGCCTTCCACGGAGGAGAGCTTGTGCATGCCCTTCTTGTCTGGATCAGGCGTAACACCAAGTCTCCTTCGGAAGGTGCGGGTTTTCACCCGTCGGTGTGGTAGCGACGAGCCCTTGCCGATAGATAGCGGTGCGCGATCGGGCGAGGTCGCAGCCGTCGAGTTGGTCGAGCCCATCTTGGCGGGCCAGTTCGTTTGCGGCCTCCGTATAGTGGACGATCCGCGGCGAGTCGTGTTCGAGGTCGGTTGGCATGACAGCTTCAGCGCCGTAGACCATGAAGAAGGGGGTGAATCCCGTCGACCCGTTTTCCGAGGTGCGGATTCCCCAGATGACGGAGTGAAGCTCTTCGACCCAGCATCCAGCGGTGCGCCGAGTGGTACTTGGAGTCGCGGCTTCAGCCGTGGAGGATGCTTTGTCGCTTGTTCCGCTGGCCGTTGGATTCGGTGCGATCGACGCGAGGTCGAGCGGATGTGGTGCTCCTCGCAGAACTCGCCATTGCTCCCTTGGCGAAGTTTGTGCCGTTGTCCGTGATGATGCTGTTGGGGAAACCGTAGCGGTATATGAGCTCGTAGGAACTTAGTGGCGATCTTCCGTCGCATTTCGGACTGGCTTGGCTTCTACCCACTTTGTGAATTTGTCGACGACCAGCAGGTGGGTGTAGCCGAGGGGCCTTCTTGAAGGGCCTACCATGTCCATGCCCCACACGGCGAATGGCCAGGTGATGGGGATTGTTTTGAGCCGAACTTGAACGTGCGTCTGGTTGGCGTGCCGGCACCCGCGCATCGCTGGGCGATATCGACAGCGTCGGCATGTGCGCGGCCAAGAGAAGCCGTGTCGCATGGCTTTGGCGACCAGGAGCGCGGCAGCGTGGTGGCCGCGATCGCTGAGTGGATGTCGTAAGATTTTGCGTCCTTCACCGGTTGGACGCGTTGAACACGCCGTGACGCTGGCTTGTAGCTTCGCCGTCGATGATGGTGTAGGACTTGCATCGGCGAGCGATCATTCTAGCGCTTGTCTCGTCTGCGGCAGGTTACTGTCTCCGGTAAGCGGCGTAGGGCTTGGTCCGTCGTGCGCTCGGTGACGAGTGCGACCAAGGTTGCCTCTGGTTGGAGCGACTCAATGTCGATCTCCTTCGGGAGAGACTGATGGCGTGAAGATGGTGTCGAGGAACACGCGGTGGTGCGAGTCGAGCCGATGCGAGAGAGGGCGTCGGCCTCCTCGTTTTCCTCTGTCGATCCATTCACGAGTAGCCGGTGAAGTGGCCGCCCACCTTGTCCACCTCTTGGCGGTATGCCGCCATGGTAGGGAGAGGCGTCGCAGTGCCGGCGACTTGACCCGCAACGAGGTCGGAGTCTCCGTAGCATCAAGGCGATTGACGCTCATCTCCTTTGCGGCTCGCATGCCAGGAGTAGGGCCTCGATTCGCCATGTTGTTGGTGCAGGCGTGAATTCGAGGCGAGGATGTAGCGGAGCTTGTCGCCTTTGGTGAGGTCAAGACTATCCCGCCTCTGCGCCGTCCGCGTTCTTGGACCCGTCGAAGTGCAGGCTCGAATGGAGGTACGGCGGCTTCTCGCTGCTGGGCCTCCTCCCGGCGAGGAAGTCGCCGGTCGCGACTTAATCGCCTGCGTGCTCAGACTTAATGTTGTGGACGCCCGATCTCGACGGCCCACTTGGCGACTCCGGTCGCCGCGATTGCGGATGATGTCTTGTAGTGGAGCTGAGGAGACGACCGTGATGGGGTGCTCACGAAGTAGTGCGCAGCGCCGCTGAGCTCAAGACCGCGTATACCAGCTTTTGGTATTGTGGGTATCGGCGCGACTCGGTTAGGACCTCGCTGATGTAGTATACCGCCGCTGGACTGGCGCTTTTTCCTTCCTCCGGATTCGACGACCATTACACCGACGACGGCTTCGGACGCCGCGACGTAAACCAGCATGGGCTCCTTGTCGACGGGTGCGGCGAGTAGTGGGGCGGCGAGTAGCACCTTTTTGAGGTCGCGGAGCGCGTCGTCTGCCTCCTTGTCCCACTGGAAGGTGGGATTCTTGCGCATCAGCGTATAGGGGCATCGCCGCCCAGCGGGGGATGAAGCGGCCGAGAGCCGCTACACGCCCGCCAGCTTCGACGCCGCGCAGCACTTTCGGGTTTGCCGAGCCGGGCGATCGTGTCGATCTTCGGGTTTGCCTCGATCCCTCGTTTGGAGACGACGTACCCTAGTAATTGCCGCGGGTACACGAAGGTGCACTTGCTGGGTTGAGCTTTATCTTGTACCTCCGCAGTTGGCGAAGGTCTCTGCGAGGTCGGCGCAGGTCGCCTTGGCGGCGGATTTTACGACCACGTCGTCGATGTAGACGTGGATGTTGCGCCAATTTGGCTCGCGAGGCATTCTTGCATGCACCGCTGGTACGTTGCTCCGGCGTTCTTGAGGCCGAAGGTCATGGCGGTGTAGCAGAAGGCTCCGAATGGCGTGATGAACGCCGTCTTCTCCTCGTCCTCGACAGCCATTTTGATATGGTTATACCCAGAGTAGGCGTCGAGGAAACACGACTCGAGCCCGCGTGGAGTCGATTATCTGATCGATCCGCTGGAGGACGAACTGCTCCTTTGGGCGCGCTGTCAGGTTTGTGTAGTCGATACACATTCTCCAGGTCCCGTTCTTCTTCTCGACCAGGACTGGGTTTGCCACCACTTGAGTATTTAATTGGCGGATGAAGCCGGCAGCGGTAAACGCTGCACTTCCTCGGCGATTGCCCGACGGCGTTCTTCGTTGAATGGCCGTAGCGATCGCTGACTGGTCGCACTTTGGGGTCGGCGTTTAATTTGTGCTCAGCGAGCTCCCTAGGGACACCGGGCATGTCGGAGGGTTTCCATGCGAAGATGTCCCTGTTCTCACGGAGGAACTTCGATGAGCGCCTTCCTATGCTGGGCTCATGCTCGTCCGATCGTCACCGTCTGCTGGGTCGCTGGGACCAGCTCGACGGTGCGAAAAGCGTCGTGGCCTCAAAGGTTGAGGTGTTTGTGCCCTCTGAGTTGGGCTTCTTGAGTATTGTGGGGTCGTCATTGTTGACCCCGCTCGCGTATTTGGCGAGCTCATCGGCGTGACTAGCTTCCGCCGCGATGACGGCGTCGGCGAGTTCGGCTCCTTTGGCCTCGCATTCGGCGGCCATGTCGGGGTCGCCGTTAATGGTGATGACGCCGCACGGCCCGGGGAGCTTCATCGCGTTGTACGCGTAATGGGGTGCCGCCATGAATTTGGCGAACGCCTGGCGCCCCAGGACGCAATGGTAAGGGCTGTCGAAGGGCACCAGCTCGAAGACGATCCGCTCGGTGCGGAAGTTTGCGGAGTGCGAAGGTGACGGTAGCGTGACCTTGCCGATCGGGTACGCCCGACCGGGACGATGCCGTGGAACGTGGTGTGGGTTGTCTCGATCATCGATTGCGGAGCCGCAGTCGCTGAAGGTGTCGGTAGAGGATGTTGATGGAGCTGCCGCCGCCATCGAGTCTTGGGGAGCCGTAGTCGCCGACCTTGGGCTTGACCACCAGGCGACTCGTCCCGGATACTCGATGCGTGGCGAGTGGTCTTGCCGGCTCCGTGATGGGCTGCTCCCGCCAGTCGAGGCGGGGGCGTCTGTCTGGCCACCGCGTTGACGGCGGCAATGGCGATGACCTTCTTCTCGCTTCGTGTTGAAGCCGGTGAAGGTGTGGAGCGAGCCGCTACTTTGCGAATTTTCCGCCATTTTGCGGGTCGTTGTCGGTGTCCTCCCGCGTGCCGTGCCTTCTCGATCTCCACGAGGGTGTGGCGGCGGTGGTGTGCGTGGCGGGCTTTCTTCCCTGCTGTGAAACGCACATGGTTGGTTAAGGAGGGCCGCGGATCGAACCTTGGCTTGTTCTTGTAGTTCCGCCGCCGCGTCGTTGCCCTCCGTCCGCGGGCGGTAGCTCTTGGGGTCGCGTTGCGTGTCCAGCATTGGCGGCAAGTCGACTCGCCCATCGTTGCGCGCTTGCACGTGAGGCGAGTGCCGTAGCGAGGTCGGTTCGGGCGCGCCGTCGTTGCCGCCCGTCGGTCGTTGCCTCCGGACTCGTCGTCGGCGTCTTGGTTGGGATCTTCCTCGGCGTCGTTTGGCGATCTCGAGGAGGTCGGGATGTTGTCGAGTGTGCGGGCGTGTCGCTTGAGCTTGGCGACTAGAGGCTCGTGCGCACGAGGTCTTGAAGCAATGGATAGCGGTGTCCGGGTGGATGCCGACCGCGTTGTACCGAGCTCTTGCCACCGTTGGACCCGATTGCGGGTCGACTCGCGGGTCCTATGCGCATCGTTCGGGTCCTCGATGGTGGTGGCGCGGGTCTAGGAGCACTCGAAGTGCTGACGGCGTCTCGCATTTCCTCCCGAGTCGATCATCACGGGGAGCGTGTTGATCCATTGCCGCACGCCCCTCCATCATTAGTGGGAGGTAACGGCGGCGTAGGTCGATGTGACCCGCGATCCCCATTGCCATGAGGTATGTGTCGAGCTGGATCAAGGTGACGAGGAGTCGTATTTTTCGATCTCCTTTGGCGCCTTGAAGTTGGGTGGGTACTTTTCGCCTCGGATCATTGGTCCGAAGCACTTGGGCCCTAGTCGACTGAGCGATCCCATAGGCTCGCCATCGCGGCGAGTAGTTAGGGTGTGCCACAAGTCGTCGGGCTGGCGTGCGCGCCAGTTTTGGTTGTTGATGATGTGGGTGCGAGCGTCGATTGGCTCTCCATTAGCGGCGACGAGGTTGGTCGCCGGCCTGGGATCGTTGGTGGAGAGTGCCGCATTCGCGGGTCGTCGTTGGAGCTGCAGTGGCTCTGGCGGGCAATTGAGGGTGTTTGCCACACCGGACGGGCCGCTGAGGCCGCTTCCCGAGGAGCGCGAGTACACTCGCCTTGCGGTCGGCGCCGCTTTGTTGTTCCACGGCCTTCGCGAGTAGGGCCCCGACGCATTGGATCTGTAAGGCGCCGCCGTCGCCGTGATGTCGCCGGGCGCTCCCGCCACGAGGTTGTCCATCGGGTGGAGAATGGAAGGCCGTTCGCATCTCGCCCCGTGAGGAGACGACTATCCGCTGGTCCTCGAGGGTGCGGTTGGGTGGTGGGGCACCCATCGCCGTTGATCTGGCGGGGTCGGCGCTTCCCACGGTGGCGCGTTCTCGCAGATCGCTATGCGAGCCGGGTCGTTCTCGTCGCCGAAGTTCAGTGGCGCCCTGAACGGTGGGTTCAGCGTGACCTGATCCGCTGCTGGAGGTAGCGTGATGCCTCGCTGTCACCTGCTCGAGGCGAATTTTCGCCGCCTGCTCTGCATCGCCTCCGCCGCCAGCGGAGTTCTCGACCTCCGCCGTGGCGTTAGGAGGATCGGGTGAGAAATGGTCCTCCGGCGGATCGGTGCGGTGGCCATGTAGGTCGGCGTGGCGACTGGTTCCGTCGTGGAGGTCGGCGGAGTTTTCCGACCCGGAGTCGAAGTCGAAGATCCCGAGGATGGAGGGGTCCTCGAAATCTCCCGCGTTGGAGACCTGAGCGATGGAGCCCGCGGACGAGGCCGCGGTGATGGATCCGGCGGTGGCCCGGGTCGGCGTCGTCGGTGAGGGTCGCGTCTTCGCGGCGCTGAATTCTCGGCCACGTTGCTGTGGGCGAGTTGTACCGGAGGCGAGGCGGATCGTGCGGATCTGGCTCGGAGAGCCGATCGCGTGGCGGCGACTTCGCGGAGCCGAGTCCTCCGAGGTGATGACGTCGGTGAAGCCGACGAAGAGGCTGATCGTGCCGTGGCAGATCACGCAGGTGTGACGGGTCGCGCAGCCGGGACGTAGCTGCTCGGCAAGATCTGGAGCATCTCGCCGATCGCTATCATGCGGCCGGTGGCGACCGACTCGTTGATGGGCAGATTGGATCTCGCCACAGAACACCATCCAGACCGTCCAGGCCCCACGGTGGGCGCCACTGTCGTGGGAATGACCACAGCAGATGCTGCAATCGGCAGCGAGTATTAGAACGAAGGGCAAGGGCGGCCAACCATCTGCGGTGCGATATGAGGGCAAAGACAGGGTTTTACCTGTGTTCGCCCCGGAGGGTAAAGACCTACTCTGCTAGATTGTATTATGGAGGTGTTTACGATGGGCGAACTTCGGCGACTAGGCGGCGAGTTGCTTGGGTGTATGAGGGAACGCCTCTACTCACCCCTTAGGAGGTTTATATAGGCTTACCTCCCTAGGGTTTACATATCCCAACCGATTCGTTACAACTTTGTCAATCGTTTAACTTTCACTGACCGGGCCTATCTACTACTTTGGGCCTTGACCTCCAATCGCTTTGGTACCTTGACGGGCTTTGATCCACTCGCTGCTGCAGCCCACTCTTGACCCTTGGGCGATGAAGCGTCTGCCGAGGATACCCAAAGAGGCATATCCCCATCACTAAGGACGTCTTCACAAGGGGAGTCCTTCACTTCCTTTCTCTTTACTTTGTTTTTAGTTTGCTTAGTTTCTTTTGCTTGGTTTTGTTTGCCTATTTTAAAAAAAAACCAAAAAACTTAGTCTATCTTGGTTTGCTTGCTTTATTCAAAAACACAAAAAAATAGTTCCTGCTCTAGCTACTGCTGCTATTTTTGGCTTGCCCACCTTTGCCAAAATGAACTCTGCTGAGAACACCAAGTTGTGTGACTTCACTATCACCAACAACAATGATTTACTAAGCACTCCTATTGCTCCACCTGCTCCTGATGCTATCTTTTATGAAATTAACCTGCCTTGTTGAATCTTGTGATGAGAGAGCAATTTTCTGGTGCTGGTTCTGATGATCCTGCTGCCCATCTTAATAGCTTTGTTGAACTTTGTGAGATGCAAAAGTATAAGGATGTAGATGGAGATATTATTAAGCTCAGCCCTTTTTTCCTTTCTCCTTGAGGGGAAAAGCTAAAGAATGGTTGCTATCTTTGCCTAAAAATAGTACTGATTCTTGGACTAAGTGCAAAGATGCTTGGAAAGTACTATCCTCCTGCTAAGATTACTGCTATGAGAAGTGACATTATGAAATTTAAACATCTTGATAGTGAACATGTTGCTCCTGCTTGGGAAAGAATGAAATCTTTGGTTAAAAATTTCCCTACTCATGTACTCACTGCTTGGATGATTATCCAAACTTTTATGCAGGTTTGAACTTCTCCTCAAGAAACTGTTGGATTTTGCTTTGGAGGTACTTTTATGGGACTCACCTTGGGTGCAACAAGACTCCTTGATAATATGATGGTTAACTACTCTGAATGGCATGTTGAGAGAGCTCCACATGGTAAGAAGACCTTTTCTTAGAATAGTTGGTGCCATCATTGATATGAAAGAAGGCACCATCAAATATCAATTTCCATTCAAGAAATGTATTGAACACTTCCCTATGAGGAGAGAGAAGTTGCTTTTTGCTCCTCCTTTGAAAGCAAGGTTCGATGTTAATGCTTCTTCATTTGAAAATACTTGATTCTTCTTGCTTCTTGTGCCTAACTTAAAGGCGTTAAAGAAAAGTACTTGTTGGGAGATAACCCAAGAGTTTCCTTGAGTCTTGGAAGTTATTACTTATGTAATGACCTTTCCTTATCCTTTTTGTTTGCTTTTTGTGCCAAGAATGACCTCTAATGAGAGGGAAGTAAGATTTGGGGAGTTGCTGTCCCGAAACAGATTTCTATCCTCCACCAAAAAATTTGTGAGGATCTGTAACTCGGATTGAGCTCAAAATTTACGAATAAATCCCCTAGTATGTTGGATAACTTTTGTTAGTTCAACACTTTTTGATTTGAGCAACATAGGATGTTCGAAAAAATACCTGCTGGCCTGTTTTGACAGATTTCTACCATTATTTGCATTTGCTTCTTATTAATTCCTTTTTGAGTTCTCTTTAGGTGAATTGATCCCAGCTTGAGGATGCCACCATGGTGTCACCTCAATAAATATCCAAGCAGTACAAGCGTCAAAGCTTGGGGATGCCCAAGGCATCCCCTTCTTCATCAATAAAAAGCTCAGGTCTGTCTAGACACTTCACTTTTATTGTTTCATGCATAGTTGTGTTGTTCTTGGAGCTTCTTAGTTTTCGTTTGCTTTGCTTAGTTTGTTTAGTTTGATTTAGTAGTTTGGACCCCTGTTCTCGCTGTGTTGTTTTGCAAATAAGTTGGCTTGGTGTTTGGAAAGGAGTAGTAAGTTCTTGCTTGAAGTGTAAGAGGAGCTTGCATTGACTATGACTTAGACTTTAGCATGACATGCTAGGTGTTGTTTTAGCATTATGCTTAGTGATTATTGCTGTAGCATGTCTTGTTCCAAACAATTGGGATTTCTTAGTGTGCCTTGAAGAAATTATGCGTTGTTTTAGCATGCAAAAGCATAGTATTGTGGTATTCTCCTTTGATGTTTTGCTTGGGTTGACTTGGCACATGCTTATACCATGTTATGACTATGAAAAGTCACCATTAGCCTCTATGATCATTTAGTCCTTGACTTGTAGTACCACTCTTTGCTTTGATTAGTTTGCTTTGTTGCATTGCATAATTATGGCCATTATTGCTCTCTTAGTTGGTTGCTCCCAATATTTTGCTAGCCTCCACTTGTATGAGTAAGTTCTACTCATACTTCCAACTCCCAAGAAACCAAGTTATTCCAAAGTGTCCACTATAAACTCCTATGCATGGTGTGTTACACCATTCCAAGTATATTCTTGTTTTCAACTATCTTCCAATTAAAAACTATTTTGTTATGTGAAAATTTAGTGATTAAAGCCCTCACGAACTTGATGGCACATTTTATTCTTTGCCCCTAATAAACTTGAACCATTGAGGAAAATTTTGTGTATATGCTTGCACTTATAAGTTGGGATTAGTAGAACCGTGCTGTCACAGGGAATGTTTTCAACATCGCACTTGTACTTTTGTCTATGGATGTTACCAATGTGAAATGAAGTGGGAACTTGTATGTCCATAGAGTTTGTATTCTGTGTTAGAGAAACGCCTGTGCCGCTAGCCTAAGCCATGCCTAATCATGGTGGAAACTTGCAGCATCACCATAGAGACATCTATGAAGCATTCTTCTTATAAAAAAAGAGAGACACATTGAGAAAAGAGGAAAGAGAGAAAAAAGCACCATATTCCCATGGTACATAAGAAGAATTGCTGAGATGCTCATTGTCTGCTTGCCTTCTGAAAGAACATTTTGGGCCCTGTGTGGTTTTGGTAATTAATGACAATCTTTATGGACTAATGTGTGTATTAAGTTATACTTATAGGATTTGTCCATTGGCATCGCTTGGAGCATGTGTTGGCTTCAAGATCGATGAAATACAAAGAAGATATGTTGGGCAAGCTCAATATGCGAGGTCGATGATGAGGATTTAAGGAAGGCGTTCCATCTTGAGAAGGTCAAGATCGTCTACATCGAGCTCAAGTGGAATGCTCAAGGCAAAGGTATAATATTGATAGGTTTTCCCTTTTGCCGGTCTCATGTTGTGTGTGTGAGACCGGATTTAGGATAGATAACCGTACTATCAAGAGGGGCTCTCGTATGAGTAATTCGGTCTCATCGTTCGGAGAGAGCTCAAACCTTTGCATACTTGCATCATCATTTTTGGTTGTTAGTTGGTCTTATCCATGTGATGATATAGAGCTTGTGGTAATCTCCATAACAAGCTCTTGTTCATCAAAATCGTATCTCCCATTTGTATCTTGTTGCGATTTTGATTTATTACGGCGGTTTCTCACCAAGTGAGGTATATCACATTATCCTACTTGATACTTTCTCACTTGGTGATAATCAATATTTCCCCAACGAATTGGAATCGGGTCAATCGGCTACCGTTTAATGATTATGACCGTTGATTATTTGCGCTTTTAATTCTAAAGGAAAAAGAAAAATAGTGTTTGGGCCGGTACTACCGGGCCAATGCAATCGTGCCTGGCTGCGCGCAGCCCATTCCTATATGTGGCCTTTTTTCCGTCCTACGGACTGGACCGGTAATCTGCCGGGTGGACGGTACTACCGGCCCAGCTCAAATTTTTTCCAGATCGTCATTGCGTTGACTGCTGCGCTTCGCTCCTAGCCCATGTCCTTGTAGGGGTTCGTAGCATGGAAAACAAAAATTTTCTATCGCATACAAACAAACAAGCCAAGATCTATCTACTAGATTGTAGCAACGAGTCGATGGAATAACTTACCTCGAAGATTCCAAAGTGTTTAACGAGAGCGATTCTCGTGGGTGATGTAGTACATTTTCCGATCTCAAGATCGTGGACGATCCTTCCGCTGCGTTCGGCAGCGCTTCATGATCGGTCACACGTTCGATTGACGAAGACCTTCCTCTCCCTTGTTCCAGAAAATGGAGGTTGTAGCACTCTCCTCGCGATTCCAAAGACAACGGCGTGGTACCGAAGTAGAGGGAAATCGCAGGCTTCGCTTAAGCCGGAGCGAGTATGGTGGAGTATGAGAGAGAGCTATTAGTGGTCTACAGATTTAGACACACCAATTAGAAGGCTCTAAACCGCAGGCTAGAGCAATTAGAAGCTCTAAACCAAAACGGCTCTAAACCGGAGATTAGAGGATAGGAACTTGTGTGTCTAGAGGAGGAGGCCCTGCCCCTCTTTTATAGGTGGGAGGGCGGCCAAGGGAGGAGTCCCTCCCAAGTCGGCCTTGGTTGGCCGGCTTGGAGGACTCCCCAAGTCGGTTCCAATCACCTCTTGCTTGTTTCCCAGCTTCTGTTTCCCACAGTTTCGCTTTCCACAGTTTCCTGTTTTAGCCGTTTGACTTTCAAACTAGAAGTTTGACTTTTCAGTTTTGGAACAGCAAGAACACTTAGTACATGATGCAATCATTCAATATGTAATGACACATTCATGTACCCTCCCCCCCGGAGTGCCGGACAATCCGGAACCTTCTAGAACATTCCCGATGAAAACACCGGAATCATTCCCGAACTCCGAAACGGGACTTTCCTTGTATGAATCTTATTCTCCGGACCATTCCGGATCACCTCGTGATATCCCGGATCCCATCCGAGACTCCGAAAAACATTCGGTCTCTTTTCTCATAATACCATAACTACTCAAAACAACGTCGAATCCTTAAGTGTGTCTCCCTACGGTTCGTGAATTATGCGGACATGATCGAGACACTTCTCCGAACAATAACCAATAGAGGAATCTGGAAATTCATATGGCTCCCACATATTTCTACGATTACTTTGCGATCGAATGAACCACTTACATACGATACCAATTTCCCTTTGTCTCACGATAGTTTACTTATCCAAGGTTATGATCGCTGGTATCTCGCATACCTAGTTCAACCTCGCATCGATAAGTACTCTTTTCTCGTTCCCATGATATGTGATCCCTTGTGAGCCAGTCACATGCTTGCAAGCTAATTGGATGACATTTCACCGAGAGGGCCCAGAGTATATCTATCCGTCATATGGATGGACAAATCCCACTCTTGATCCATGTGTTTCAACCAATACTTTCTGAACACTCAATGCCACCTTTATATCCACCCTGTTACGATGTGGTGTTTGATGACATCAAAGCATCCATCCGGAAAAGGTGATATGCATGATCTCATGGTCGAAGGAATTAGGTTACTATGTATCAGAAAGCATATAGCAATTGAACTATTGAAATGACTTGATCTTTATGCTACGCTTATCTATAGGAGTATGTCCATCACATCATTCTCCTAATGATATGATCCTGTTGTTAATAACATCTCTATGTTCATGATCAGGAAACCATGATCATATATTAACCAACAAGCTAGTTTAACAAGAGGCTTTACTAGGGACTCTTATTTTAGTTTACAAATCACACAAGTATTAATGTTTCCGGTTAATACAATTAGAGCATGGTATGTAAACATTTATCATAAGTGTGAAGATATGATAATAAACACTTTATTATTGCCTCTTGGGCATATCTCCAACAGTCTCCCACTTGCACTAGAGTCAATAATCTAGTTTCAAACCTTTGTGTATTCAACACCTATGGCTTTCCGGTGTTGTATGTACACGATTGCTAGTGGTCAACTGATCTTCGGATCTGACACTTCCAGGTCCATGTGTAATTGCATGTCTTTGCGTCTCTACGCATCACTCATTCTCTAATGAGATGGCTTTGTATAAATTTGGTCTTTCGGTGTGACCTTTAGCTCTTTGGGGTTAAAACATGTTGATAATATTGTCGCACAATATATCTTCATAGTATTATCCCACTGTGAACTACACCTAGTTTGATAACAAACTACTTGACACAAATGCCCTCTTTTGCTGCTAAAATAGCAGTCATATACTTAGCCTTTTGTTGTAGTATCTGTCACAATGTCTTTAACTTTGGAACTCATCCAAATCCATTATGGAACTCACTTTCCATTATATTGTGCCACCTTTAGTTTAGATTGAGATAAACTTAATTTGTACTTTGTGACAAAGCTAGTATCAATGTAGTACTTTTACAATGAACTAACCATCTATTTGTCACTTCTACAAATATTATACTCTTAGTTCTTCCAAAAGATCATAAGAATATCCTTACTATTGTCCAATGATCATATTACGAATCATTCTGGTATATGCTCACAACATTTAGAGCATAGGACATATCTGGATTTGTACATATCACAGTATGATTGATATAAATACTCTTTGTGATTTCATACATCAAGTATCAATCTATACTTGATTACTTGTTTCACTTTACCAAATGTCAATACACTTGAATATATCATCAACATTGAACTCATTCAATCCTTTCTGTGCGACAAGAACCTCTCTTGTAGTTTCTATATTGAACTCATTCAATATCTTGTCTATGTACTTCTGGAACAACCATATTAGCGTCTATTGATGCCAAATATTTGGGTTTTTCCTAAGTCTTTCACCGGGATGAAATTCTTAATATGTGTTAATAAAAGATACATTATTTCCAATCAACAATATGTCTTCCACATAATGTATTAGAAACATGTCTTAGCGCTCCCACTTAATTTCTTGCAAATGCAAGCATCTTCATCGTGTCTAATGAACTTTTAAACTCCTTTAACAGTTTCATCATAGTGAAGATTCCAACTCCGCGATGCTCACTTTAACCATTGAAGTTTGCATACGCTTTTAGCATCCTTTGAATTAACAAAACCCTATGGACCGTGTTATGCACATGTCCTAGGTAACGATTCTATTAGAAGAACTTGTTTTGTTTATTCAACTACCATATAACAAATTATATGTAGTGGTTGCTACATTAATCCGTCTAGACTAAAAATCGCTATGAAAGATCAAATCTTGTCATATACAACCTTTGAACATTGTTGTGAACTCTTTCCCAACATGTCGACTATTTCATAGATGTGAAACATCCATCTCTATTTCTTTATAGATCCAAATACGATTGTAAGGTCTTGTACCTTCCCAGAGGGTCTTTCAAGTTCAAATCTTGATCTATCGTATATCAAACTATCACGGATTTTATGGCTTCAAGCCATTTTACGGAGTCAGGGCCCATCATCGCTTCTTTGCATGTAGTACGTTCATTATTCTCAAATAATGATTCAACCCTCAAATCTTGGTATTTGATTGTTTACTCGACCTACTTGGTTCAACAGAAACTTTGACCTTCATAACCACAACCTTTGAGGCACGTGAGCTATGAGCATTGTTGCTGCCTCCGGAACACTTTTCCGGTGCTGCGCAACTCTGCACATATAGCTAAGGTTCTTTTAACCTTATCAAAGTTCTATTGTCCTCCCACTTAACTTTCACGAAAAATTCCTTCTAAAAGAAACTTGACATTCTAAGTGACAAATACTTTTGTCTCCGGTGTTATGGAGGACTACTTAACAAAGACAGGTTCATCCGACTTTGGTTGCAAACATCTTTCTTATGCATAGCATACCAATGTTTAAGAAAGGACAACTTGGGTTTTATCCCAAACCATAACATATGGTGTCATTTCAACGGATTATGATGGAGCTCTTTTCAGTGGAAAAACGGTAATCTCTAAAGCTTTTAATCTTTAAAATATAATGGCAGTTTTATGAATTATACCTTTGATCTTACCATGTCAAACAAGGTTTAATTACATATCTCGAATGCTCCATACTCTTATGGTGTTTCGGGAAATGCAAATCCATGGAACGATTCCATAAATCTTAGGTATTATGCTAAACTTTGTAACTCAAATATCTTCCTTTATGATCTTTATCATAAACTGTTTATATTCTTGTTACAATGATTTTGCACTTCATCTTGAAAGTCTTTGAACTTTTCAAATGTTTCATACTTCATCCATATTAAGTAAATATTCATATATTCACTCAAATTTTGGAGAAAGCATATGAAGTCGAATCCATCGCTTTTGACTACACATGATGGACTTTGTACAACAATATGTACAATTTCCAATAAGCTAGTCTTTCGCTCCTTTTTGGCCTATGAACGAAGTTTTAATTATCTCTAGGAAAGTTTCACAAGCGCCATGTGATCAAAAATCAAAAGACTCCAAAATTCCATCCACATGGAGTTTCTTCATGTTATCTTTCCAATATAATTTAAAGCTGATGTCACTTCCTAACCGATCTTTCAATCAATTTGTCTTTCGACATCTTTAGCACTAGTTTTATGGATGTGATTTCTCCAACGAGATTTGTGAATCATCCATCTTTTAGGATTACGAAATTATTTGAACAACCCTTTTGTTCTCATAATACCGATAAAACAAATCTTGAAGGCAAGCTTTGATGTTTTAACGAGCAACACAATAACCCTTTATTTGTTCTCGATGAACATCATCACATATTCTTTTGCTAGTTACTTAGGCCATTGTAGTTCATGAATTCTGTTGTTTCGTATGACGATTCACACCAACAAATTCAGTATCAAATACTTAAGAACCACATTGTTTAATAAGCAAAGAATATAGCCATAACATGTATATCATCCATATACTTAAACTGAACAATTCTAGTCTTTTCTTTTATGCCATATATTTATGAGATTCTCTTCAAGATTTTCCTTTTCGCTTGAAAGAATCTATCAACATCAATAGTGGAGTCATACATATGACACATAGTCCAAAGCGTGTATAGTTAAATACCAATGTCTTTGGACTTGCACTTTGAAGTAGATCACCATCATCAAATGTTTGGTGTTCTTTCAAATTCCTTTCTTTAGTAATCTCTTGGTGTAGTAAACATTTTACCTACATCAAATATTCACCCTCATCATGGATTTATCCATGATCAAGCTACTTTTAGCTTGTAACGGTGAATCGCAAGTATAATGTTGCTCTCCAAAACCTTTTGGAGGATTAGGACAACTAGTGTCTCCAACCTTTTGCAATTTCTCATCAAATATGAGAACATGACTTTTGCCATATTATACTCTATCATGTTGTAACCAATACTTCGTTTCAGATATCACAATATCTTCCACACATCATGGTTTCTGAAACAACTCTTTCAGATCCTAGATAACCTTGATATTAAGAGAATCCCTTGAATATCAAGAATCATGGAGACAAACATGATACTTATATACTAACACTTGGAATTGTTACTCTTGATTTAATACTAATTATTAAAATTCATGAAGTAACCGGAACTTACTGAAAGTTTGCAATAGGACTTTTAAACTTTAGATTAACACTTCAAAACAATACGATACCAGTTCGTAAAGTAACTAACCAGAATTCTATAGTTCTATCATCTCAATTATAACTAAGCGCAAGGTGGTAAACGGATGCCGATGACTACAACAACTATGCAATTTCACTTTGATTTAGTTTATGATAAATTGAGTTCTAATTAATAATTAAATTAATCTAGGTGAACTCCCACTCAAAACAATATCCCTCGCATTGTTTTAGTGATCACACGAACCAAATCCACCACATCAAAACCGATCATCACGAGAGTTGATGCAACTTCAATGGCGAACAATCAACATGTTCATCATATCTACTATATGACTCATGCTTTACCTTTCGGTGATCCGTGTTCCGAGACCATGTCTGTACATGCTAGGCTCGTCAATATCAACCTTAGCTTCCGCATAAGCAAATCTGGCTTGCTTATGTTGTATACACTCGCAGAATCTAACACACCCGATCATCACGTGGTGCTTCGAAACAACAAGCTTTAGCAACGGTGCTAACTAAGGGTGAACACTTTATGACTTGAAATTCATGTGCATGAGGGATCATCTTATAATGCTACCGTCGTCTACTAAGCAATACAAGATGCAAAAAGGATTAACATCACATGCAATTCATAATATGTGATATGATATGGCCTTTCTTCTTTGTGCTTCCGATCTCCATCTTCTAGCACGAACATGATCTCCATCATTACCGACATTGCATCAAGGTCAATGATGCTTCTCCATGGTTGTCGTCCACCAGCTTCAACTATTACAACTACTTTGAATAGACATGCGGTCTTAACAGTAATTTAAAGACAACCATATGGCTCCCGGTTGCCAACTTACAATAAGGAACATTGCATACATCATATATAATCACAATCATGGCCATATCACATCACAAGACACCCTCGCAAAACAAAGTTAGACGCCTCTACTTTCTTTGCATGTTTTACGTGGTTTGGGGCTTTCAATAAGTGTCGTCTAACTTACGTAACATGAACCACAACATTGATACTAGTATTGTTAATCACCCGTTGTAAATTGGATCTTAACTATGCTAGGAGAAACAGCACCAAAGCCACTTATGCAATACAAGTTGCATGTCAAGCGTGGAGCAAGTCTCATAAACGATGTCATGTAACGTTAGCCCGGCCGCTTCATCCCAACATACCGCAAGATGCAAAGTACACAAGAAGCAATCGACAATAAAAGCATCAACGCCCACAATGACCATTGTGTTCTACTCAGGCAACAGATCTACATATAGACACGACTACATAATCGTAGGGGTTCGTAGCATGGAAAACAAAAATTTACTATCGCATACAAACAAACAAGCCAAGATCTATCTACTAGATTGTAGCAACGAGTCGATGGAATAACTTACCCTCAAGATTCCAAAGTGTTTAACGAGCGGATTCTCATGGGTGATGTAGTCGCATTCTTTCCGATCTCAAGATCGTAGACGATCCTTCCGCGCCATGCTCGGCAGCGCTCAGCCGGTCACATCGCTCGACGAAGACCTTCCTCTCCCTTGTTCCAGCAGAACGGAGGTTGTAGCACTCTCTCGCGATTCGGCAAAGACAACGGGCAGTACCTAAGTAGAGGGGAAATCCCGCAGGGCTTCGCCTTAAGCCGGAGCGAGTATGGTGGAGTATGAGAGAGAGCTATTAGTGGTCTAGAGATTTAGACACACCAATTAGAAGGCTCTAAACCGCAGGCTAGAGCAATTAGAAGCTCTAAACCAAAACGGCTCTAAACCGGAGATTAGAGGATAGGAACTTGTGTGTCTAGAGGAGGAGGCCCTGCCCCTCTTTTATAGGTGGGAGGGGCGGCCAAGGGGAGGGGAGTCCCTCCCCAAGTCGGCCTTGGTTGGCACGCCGGCTTGGAGGGACTCCTCCCCCAAGTCGGTTCCAATCACCTCTTGCTTGTTTCCCAGCTTCCTGCTTCCCACGTTTCGCTTTTCCACAGCTTCGTTTTAGCCGTTTGACTTTCAAACTAGAAGTTTGACTTTTCAGTTTTGGAACAGCAAGAACACTTAGTACATGATGCAATCATTCAATATGTAATGACACATTCATGTACCCTCCCCCCCGGAGTGCCGGACAATCCGGAACCTTCTAGAACATTCCCGATGAAAACAGGAATCATTCCCGAACT
This sequence comes from Avena longiglumis, assembly GCA_030063025.1. Lineage (NCBI taxonomy): Eukaryota > Viridiplantae > Streptophyta > Magnoliopsida > Poales > Poaceae > Avena > Avena longiglumis. Next base: position 543,866,063 of record CP125974.1, on the reverse strand, counting down.
CAAACGGACTTTCCTTGTATGAATCTTATTCTCCGGACCATTCCGGATCACCTCGTGATATCCCGGATCCCATCCGAGACTCAAAAACATTCGGTCTCTTTCTCATAATACCATAACTACTCAAAACAACGTCAATCCTTAAGTGTGTCTCCCTACGGTTCGTGAATTATGCGGACATGATCGAGACACTTCTCCTAACAATAACCAATAGAGGAATCTGGAAATTCATATGGCTCTACATATTTCTACGATTACTTTGCATCGAATGAACCACTTACATACGATACCAATTTCCCTTTGTCTCACGATAGTTTACTTATCCAAGGTTATGATCGTGGTATCTCTGCATACCTAGTTCAACCTCACATCGATAAGTACTCTTTTCTCGCTCCGTGATATGTGATCCCTTGTGAGCAGTCACATGCTTGCAAGCTAATTGGATGACATTTCACCGAGAGGGCCCAGTATATCTATCCGTCATATGGATGGACAAATCCCACTCTTGATCCATGTGTTTCAACCAATACTTTCTCGAACACTCAATGCCACCTTTATATCCACCTGTTACGGTGTGGTGTTTGATGACATCAAAGCATCCATCCGGAAAAGGTGATATGCATGATCTCATGGTCAAGGAATTAGGTTACTATGTATCAGAAAGCATATAGCAATTGAACTATTGAAATGACTTGATCTTTATGCTACGCTTATCTATAGGAGTATGTCCATCACATCATTCTCCTAATGATATGATCCTGTTGTTAATAACATCTCTATGTTCATGATCAGGAAACCATGATCATATATTAACCAACAAGCTAGTTTAACAAGAGGCTTTACTAGGGACTCTTATTTTAGTTTACAAATCACACAAGTATTAATGTTTCCGGTTAATACAATTATAGCATGGTATGTAAACATTTATCATAAGTGTGAAGATATGATAATAACCACTTTATTATTGCCTCTTGGGCATATCTCCAACAGTCCTCGCGTCGCGCGCCTTTCCCCGCCCATGCGTTGTCATCATGGGCCCCGCCTCGCCGTTGTCGAGCCGCCATGCTTCTCCCGTGCGGCCGCACCGCCGCCACGCTGCTGCCTTGGCGCTGCGTTCGGCCTCGTTGTCGCTGTCGCTGCTCTACTTTGCGTTGCGTCATCATGTCAGGCTGCAGCCTTGCCACTGCAAATGCATGCGCCGCCAAGCTTGCTTAGCCCCACTAGCTTGCGTGTAGCTATCGCTGCTCGCATCGCTGCTGCATGCTCGCCCATTTGCTAGCCCTTCTCGATTTCCTGCCTTGATTTCTTTGCTCGGCCTGGGACTAGTGCGGTACTACCTGTGAAATCCGGTAGTACCGGACCGGTACAAAAAATAGCCCCAACGGCCATATTTTCGGGGCCCTCTATTTAAGCCTTGACCTTTTTCAGTTTAAGAAGCTCCTCTATTATCTATTAGGCTAAACTTTGTCCACACTTGCTCTAGATCTTGAAGCTTGCCTAATCTTTTCCCTCCGATGATTCTTGCCCATTTTTGAGTGGAAGAGAGAGGAGATCTAGCCCCACGTTTTGACCTAACCGATTCATCTCTTTGTGAGTGCATCTTTGGGGATCTAGATTTTGGGGGATTTTGTGTCTCTCTTTGATTTCTCCTCTCTTGTTCCCCCAATAGCTTTGGTAGCTTTGTTGGAACTTGAGAGTGAGGGATTTGAGCATCTTTGTGGTGTTCTTGCCATTTGCATTTGTTTCATCGATTTGGGTTCTCCTCGGAGGATTTGGTTTGAATTGCTCATTGGAGCTTGTCCCTCTTGGGTTCTTGGAACCCTAGACGGTTTTGTGGCCTTGGTGGCATTGTAGCCTTGGTGGAATTTATTGAGGCCTTTTGTGGCGTTTGTTGGGAGCCTCCAATTAAGTTGTGGAGTTGTGCCCCAACCTTGTGAGAGGTTCCGGTTGCCACCGACAAGTGCACCGATAGTGGAAGCGTGGATCAATCCCATTGGGGTGAGATTTACCGGAGAATAAGGGAGGCCTTTTGTGGCGTTGGTGGTTTGATACCACCCCTCTCCAAACGAGACGTACTCCATGTTGGGAGGAACTCGGTAAAATATCGGTGTCCCCGCGTGCCTCGGTTATCTCTATACCCGAGCTCTTTACTTATGCACTTTACATTGTGATAGCCTTCGTGCTTGAAGTACTATATATCTAGCTATCACTTTGTTGCTTGTATTGCTTAGCATAAGTTGTTGGTGCACATAGGTAAACCTTAGTTGTTTCTAGGTTGTGCTTTACAAAGTAAACACTAGTTTTATTCCGCCTTTGTTGGGCCACTCTAGGAAAAGTTTTAATCGCCTATTCACCCCACTCTAGGCGACATCCGTATCCTTTCAATTGGTATCAGAGCCCGGTCTCTCATTTTAGGCTTCACCGCCTTGAGAGTAAAGATGTCGGCTAGGGGATTAGTGCACAAGGACACACTCACATTTGATGGCACAAATTATGATGTTTGGAAAATTCGCATGCTTAATTTATTTCGGGAAATTCACCCAATTATCGAGGGCTATCTATATCTGGGTTTCTCTTCTCCTATGGATACCCAAAACGAATCTTTAGAGGAGAAGTTGAAATCTCATATAGATGCTCTAGCTACTAAAATTCTTGTGCATGTTGTGAGCAATGTAGTTCTTTCTTCTATCATGCCTTATTCAAGCGCTCGTGAGATATGGACCAAGCTTCAAGATAAATATAGCAAGTCCAACATTATTAAGGATGATTGTATTGCTTCCACTTCCGGTCGAGATGAGTTCTCATCGTCTACCACTTCACCAACATGTGATTTTTCACAAGGTAATGATATGGTGAGTGGTGATAGAAATTGCAATATGGATAGTGTGTTCACTATTTGTAATCCCTCATATCTATCTAGTTGCAATGATCTATCTTTGGACCTTAACACTTCTAGCACTCAAAATTCCTCACATGCTTGTGTTAATAGTCCTTGCATATCATGTAGAAATGACTTGAACAAATCTCATGATGATATGCTCATGTTGTCTTGTTGCCATGATAAAAATGCTTCTATTTCCTCTAGTGCTTGTGTTGCTAACCATGTAGAGGAAAATGAAGATTCTATGGGCCAAGACAAGGTCTTGAAGAGAGCTTCAAGTGCAATCTCATCATCACCTTCCTCCGGTTCTCACATGTGCCTTATGGCTAAGGGAACAAAGGTAACCTCTTTGAATCCCATTGTATCTCATGATGATGATGATGAGGTTGAGAATGATAATGATGATTATAGAGGTAAGTATGATATTACCTCTATTAAGAAAATGGGAGAGGTTGTCTATAGTGCTCTCTACAAAAATAAACTTGCTTCCTCCAACCTTCTTGAAATCTTGAATTATGCTATAGAAGGCAATGATCTTATTGAGGAGCAATAAAACATAATTGATGAAAAGTTTGCACTTGAGCGTGAATATGCTAATGAACTTGCTCAAGTAAAGGACTCCCTTGAAGAAGAACAAACCACCAAAGAATCTCTTGAGGAGACTTTTACTCTAGAATTATCTAGAGTAAAGGAATACCATGATAGAGAACATGGTGGCTAACTCCTTCAAGATTAAAATGATGAACTTGAAGTTGCTTATGCTAAACTTGTTGAGGATTTTGAGCACCTCAAAAATGGCTCTAGGGTCATAAAGGGTGAGCTCATCAAACTCACCGAGTCACATGAGCAACTTAAAGCCTCATATTCAAAAGATCTTGACAAGTTGCCCTCACCTCTTGCTAATAGTAATGATGCTTGTGCTACTAACTCTATTTCTTGTGAAGCATCTATTTTGAAGGAGAATGTTGAGCTAAAGGATCAACTTGCTTTGCTAACTAGCAACTATGGGAAATTAGAAGAAAGCCATGTTAAGCTCTCAAGCTCGCATGAGGATCTCCTAGTCTCCCATGGTAGGCTAAAGTTGGCTCATGAGGCCATCATGTCAAAGGTAACATCTAGTGGGCCTCATGTGGACATTAGCACTATATCTACTCCAAATGTTATATTGCCATGTGCTATTCCTTGTAATTCATCCTCTCACAACCATGCTATATCTCGTGATGAATTACATTCCATTTCTTGTTGCTCTAACAATGTAGCATCTACTTCCTCTAGTACTTGTATTGAAACTAACCATGTAGAGGAAATCAAAGATCTCAAGGCTCAAGTCACTTCTTTGAAGAATAACTTGAAAAAGGGTCAACAAGGGAAGGCCGCACTCAATAAAATCTTGAGTGTGCAAAAATCCCCCAATGACAAGAGTGGGCTTGGATTCAACTCCAATGTCAAGAACAAGTTCACTATCAAGTTGAATCACAAGGACAACAAGAAGAATGGCCAATATCAAGTCAAGAATCTGGCCAAAATTGTTTGCTTCAAGTGCAAGGAAGAAGGGCATCATGTCAAACATTGCCCATTAAAGAAGAAGTCCCTTGGCAAGAAGCAACAAGGGAACGGCCTCAAGCTCCACATATTGTTAGAGATGGGCCTCCTCACAAGAAGACTCAAGCTCTTCCTCGAGTTGTGACTTCATCTAAGAAGAAATATGGCAAGAGTAGAACTTGCTACATATGCCGTGAGAAGGGGCACATTTCTTCCTCATGCACTATTGGTATCTCCTCATCCAACGCTATCATTATTGATGATGCTTATTCTCTTTGTAAGGATGAGGTTGGAAATGTGTTTGCCAAATTTGTTGGTGCTCAATGTGGGGTCAAGAAAAGAACCATTTGGGTTGCCAAGCCTATTGTGACTAACTTCTTAGGACCCAACTTGGTTGGGGACCAACAAGCCAAAACTTGATCAATAGGTATTGTTCGAGGGAATTGGAGCCTTGGCTACAATATGAAGAATTGAGGGATCTTCATCAATTATTTTTGTCAAGCCAAGCCATTTGGATTGTCATGATTATATTATATTTCCAATGTTCCTCCTTGCGGTAACATATGCTTAACTCATTTCATTGAAAGTTACTCGCCCTCTTGTGCATGTGTTGGTTTTGTATCTTCCATGCTTTTGTACATGTTGTGTTTTCCACTTAGTTATCTTGAGGTATCAAGCATATTTGTGTATGATTAGGTGGCACACCATGTATGTGTGTTTCTTGTGTTTGAGCCTTACTTGGTTATATTTGGTATCTTATTTGTCTCTTTTGAGAGATTAATGGATTATCCCATTTTGGGGGAGTGTTATGCTTGGGCATTCCACAATCCTAAAATGTGTGTACATGAGGAATACCACCTATTATTTATATTGGATTATTGTCTAGTCTCTATGTGGTATAATTCTCATGAGAAATTTAATTTTATAATGTCCACTAATTATCTCTATTTGTATCCTTTTCCCTCGTGTTGGTTTTATGGTAGTATCACATTATGGGGGAGTCATATGCTTAGTGCATATTACAATCCTATAAATTGTGAATATTCGAGGTTGTGTCACTTAGAATTGATATTGATAATTATCTAGCACCTATGTGACACATTTGCTCATACAAGTTCCAATTTGATTGAATGGCTTTATTGATCTTATGTTGGATCTTGTATATGAGAATGGTTCTTGGTATGTGTTTCCTCATATTTAGATATTTATATTCGCATGGAAACCATTTGCTTCAAGTTACTCTAATCACTAGTGATTGTGTGACTATTGGAAGCTACCAAGAATCTTGTTCGAAGTATCATGCTTAATTTCTTACATTTAGTTATATGCTTCTTGTTGTGTGTATATGATCTTGGATATCCGTATGAACTACCTAGGGCAAATTATTCCCAATATTTCTTGTCCTTGGACAATGAGTACTCAATTTAAGGTAGAATTTATTGATCATATTCACTTTGGCCTTGCTTAATTTTATCCTATCTTTGGCCAAGAAAATGTTTTATGTTGTCTCCCAAGCCTTCCTTGCTTCTTGTGGATCTTCTTATTTTATTGATATCCTCTTGTGTTTTACTTATAGTAGGTACTAGTGATGATCCCATTTGTGTGCATTTTGCATTTAAAAGGAAAATCCTACATAATGCACTATCTATGAGGGAGCTCTCCTATATTATTTAGAACACTCATATTTATGCTTATTTGTTTGGTCCATATCGGGTTTTATGTGCTTGGAAGTTTAATCTTTTCATTTTGGTATTTTGTGCCATCATGAGAATTTTGGGGAGTTTGGTTTCTTGTTGGAACCTTGATCTTTTTGGGAGTTGGTTTTGTCTCATTCTTTGTTTCTTTATTTGACCATTTTAGAATGAGATAAACCCTTGAGCATTTTTATTTCTATCTAATTTTTCTCTTTTGGCCTTAGCCTAGTTCATTTGTTGAACTTGTGATCGTTCATGTGTTGAATTGGTTCTTTGATACAATTTGGACACTGCTTGTCTTGTCACACTCTTGTGTGTGCCATCTCAGTTTACTTGGTGTTTTTGTTCAAATTGTATCTCCTTTTTGGTTCTTGAAAGCTTTATGCATGCATATTTACTATATGTTTATAATGTGGCATGCTTGCTTTCTTTGATCCAATATATAGGGTAAACTCCACCAAATCCCATCGGTTAAGTTGTGCATGAAATTCAATTTCATATCAATATGCACATAGTTAAGTGGAGTCTCTCCTATGTATTGTAGTTGTACTAACTACATTGAACCCAATTAGTTTTGGGGACCATTTTGTACTTAAATGTGTTTTAGGTACATTGGAGATATATTTGACGCTTGTCTCTCAATTTTGAAGAAGTGATGCTTAGAAGAAAATTTGAGGCAATCTATAGGGTGACCAACGAATTCATATCCTCTACATCCTACCAATTATATCTTGGTAACAAGTATCTCTTTTTCATGCTCACATATCTTGATTCCAACCATTTGTCGGTTGCCTTCTAGCATGAATTAATGTATTTGTAATTGTTGTAGTTCTAGCCATGGTTGTTAAGAGGACTCTCTATTGTATATGTGTTTAAGTTGAGATGAGTGGATATAATTGGGACTATACAAAATCATGCATATGATCCTCCAATCCCAAATATGTCAATCTAGCAATTTTATTGCCTATCATTTCATCAAATTCTCTCATGTGCAATAGTGAGATTTTTGCTAGTCTATTCTACCTTATGATACTTGTTGCCTTTCTCCATATATTCCAACTTTCTCCTTTTCCCTTGGTGATAGTTGTAATATATGTAGTGTGTTGGTTTGAAGCTCATGAATGTACAATAAGATATATGTGAGCCTTTGGCCATGCTTTGAAGCTAAAATCTTATTGATATATGGTATGACTTCATTCTTGCCTTTCATGTGCTTTCTTGTATAATCTTCTTTACGTGCATATTTCTTCTTTGGCATATGTCTTTGTGATGTTTTCCAATTAGAGACATATGCACATATGAGAAGATAAGTTTAGTTAATTTTATTCCTTGGATACCACCGTTCATTCCTTTTGATTTTTTGGTGGCTTCCAAATTTATTTGCCTATGAGTGCTTGTTCCTCTTGTTTGCATCTTTGGGAACTCATACTTGTTCTCTCATGCCTTGTATTGTTAAATGAATTTGGATGAGTGAGGATTCCATGATTATGCACCTTGTCCCAAATATAATTATCATAATTGGTGCATTATTTTTGGGGAGCTCATTTAATTCATTTAATTATGCTCATTTGTCTTCTTTCTCTTTGGTTGTGTTTAAAATGCTTATGGGGGAGCGAGGATTCCATATTTTTGCATTATGTATTCCAATACATTTATTTTGAATTATGCACAAATCTTGGGGAGCTTCTCTATTTGTTATTTAAAACACTCTTTTGCTCATATCATAATATCTTGTTGTCTCCATTTGGACTCATTTGTTGTTTTCAAATTGGTTTGTCGGACCTTGTAATTGCTTGCATCATTGGACTTTATTTTTGCAATCTTCGGGTCCTCGATATAGTTCTACTCCCTCCCAAGTATTCATCATTGGATATGTGCGAAGGCACACCTTTGGAGGAATTATTACTATATTTTCCTTCTAGAACTTGTCACCCATTTCGGCAATCGATGCCAATGGGGGAGAAGTTTTAGAGGGTTTAAGTGAAGTTGGTTTATGCATTAAGTTTGTTCTTGTGCATTTATTGCTCATGCTCTTGCATATTTGTTGTTGCTTAGCATGTGGTATATATAGAGGAAACTCCACCAATGATAATGATTGGCAATATATGCAATGAAATTCAAGTTCATCACACATGCATAGATTGTGGGGGAGTTTGCTCTATATATTATGGTGGTACCAATATCACATACTTTTGTAGTATTTGATATTGGTATTACCATTTTATTATTAAAATTCCTTATATAAACCCTCTTAAAGGGATTGTCATCAATTACCAAAATGGGGGAGATTGAAAGAACATTTTGGGCCCCCATGTGTGGTTTTGGTAATTAATGACAATCTTTATGGACTAATGTGTGTATTAAGTTATACTTGTAGGATTTGTCCATTGGCATCGCTTGGAGCATGTGTTGGCTTCAAGATCGATGAAATGCAAAGAAGATATGTTGGGCAAGCTCAATATGCGAGGTCGATGATGAGGATTTAAGGAAGGCGTTCCATCTTGAGAAGGGCAAGATCGTCTACATCGAGATCAAGTGGAATGCTCAAGGAAAGGGTATAATATTGATAGGTTTTCCCTTTTGCCGGTCTCATGTTGTGTGTGTGAGACCGGGTTTAGGATAGATAACCGTACTATCAAGAGGGGCTCTCGTATGAGTAATTCGGTATCATCGTTCGGAGAGAGCTCAAACCTTTGCATACTTGCATCATCGTTTTTGGTTGTTAGTTGGTCTTATCCATGTGATGATATAGAGCTTGTGGTAATCTCCATAACAAGCTCTTGTTCATCAAAATCGTATCTCCCATTTGTATCTTGTTGCGATTTTGATTTATGCGGCTTTTCGGTTTGTCACCAAGTGAGGTATATCACATTATCCTACTTGATACTTTCTCACTTGGTGATAATCAATATTTCCCCAACGCAATTGGAATCGGGTCAATCGGAGCTACCGTTTAACAGTTATGACCGTTTGATTATTTGCCGTTTTTAATTCTAAAAGGAAAAAAGAAAAACAGTGTTTCTGGGCCGACCGGTACTACCGGGCCCAGTACCGGTCGTGCCTGGCTGCGCGCAGCCCATTCCTATGTGGCCCGGTACCTTTTTCCGGTCCTACCGGACCGGACCGGTAGTACCGCCCGGGTGGACCAATACTACCGGCCGGGCCCAGTTTTTCAGCCTTTTTCCAGATCTGCTCGCTGCGTTGACCTGCTGTAGTCCCTCGCTCCTAGCCCATGTCCTCGCGTCACGCGCCTTTCCCCGCCCATGCGTTGCCGCCTCGCTGGGCCCCGCCTCTGCGCCGTTGTCGCGCGAGCCGCCGCGCCCCTCCCGTGCGGGCCGCACTGTCACAAGGCACTGCTGCCGCCAAGGCACAGGTTCTACTGCTGTTCGCCGCTCTACTTTGTACAGTGTTGATCACATACAAGGCACATGAAGCTGTCAAGGCTCACCAGACATGCGCTGCTGCCAAGCTTGCTTAGCCCCACTAGCTTGCGTGCGCGTAGCTACTACTGCTCTGCATCGCTGCTGCATGCTCTGCCCCATTTGCTAGCCCTTCTCGATTTCCTGCCTTGATTTCTTTGCTCGGCCTGGGACTAGTGCGGTACTACCGGTGAAATCCGGTAGTACCGGACCGGTATAAAAAATAGCCCCAACGGCCATATTTTCTGGGCCCTCTATTTAAGCCTTGACCTTTTTCAGTTTAAGAAGCTCCTCTATTATCTATTAGGCTAAACTTTGTCCACACTTGCTCTAGATCTTGAAGCTTGCCTAATCTTTTCCCTCCGATGATTCTTGCCCATTTTTGAGTGGAAGAGAGAGGAGATCTAGCCCCACGTTTTGACCTAACCGATTCATCTCTTTGTGAGTGCATCTTTGGGGATCTAGATTTTGGGGGATTTTGTGTCTCTCTTTGATTTCTCCTCTCTTATTCCCCCAATAGCTTTGGTAGCTTTGTTGGAACTTGAGAGTGAGGGATTTGAGCATCTTTGTGGTGTTCTTGCCATTTGCATTTGTTGCATCGGTTTGGGTTCTCCTCGGAGGATTTGGTTTGAATTGCTCATTGGAGCTTGTCCCTCTTGGGTTCTTGGAACCCTAGACGGTTTTGTGGACTTGGTGGCATTGTAGCCTTGGTGGCATTTATTGAGGCCTTTTGTGGCGTTTGTTGGGAGCCTCCAATTAAGTTGTGGAGTTGTGCCCCAACCTTGTGAGAGGTTCCGGTTGCCACCGACAAGTGCACCGATAGTGGAAGCGTGGATCGATCCCATTGGGGTGAGATTTACCGGAGAATAAGGGAGGCCTTTTGTGGCGTTGGTGGTTTGATACCACCCCCTCTCCAAATGAGACGTACTCCATGTTGGGAGGAACTCGGTAAAATATCGGTGTCCCCGTGTGCCTCGGTTATCTCTATACCCGAGCTCTTTACTTATGCACTTTACATTGTGATAGCCTTCGTGCTTGAAGTACTATATATCTAGCTATCACTTTGTTGCTTGTATTGCTTAGCATAAGTTGTTGGTGCACATAGGTAAACCTTAGTTGTTTCTAGGTTGTGCTTTACAAAGTAAACACTAGTTTTATTCCGCCTTTGTTGAGCCACTCTAGGAAAAGTTTTAATCGCCTATTCACCCCCCCTCTAGGCGACATCCGTATCCTTTCACCTTCTCATTTTGGTTATGGAAAAGCTCCTATACCATGTGCAAGGGGTACCCTATTGGAGGTTCTCAATGATATGCAAATACTTATAGTGACAAGAACTTACCTGGGCCCTAAGTTGAGTATCCATGAGGTGTAGCCCTCATAGTCAAGGGACTTGAGATTGCCAACTTATACTTTGTCAAGCATATACTCCAGCTTTGCCACTTTAACCTTAATCACTTCAAGATGCTTATGATAGGGGCAATGAGGGCTGAAAGCTAATAAGTACCATAAATTTTGGAAGATCTTTTTGAAACTTGTAATCCCTGCTTCCTTTACAAAAAGGCCTTTCTTCCATCATTATTTGAGTCTCCACTTTCTACCTTTAGGCACCATTAAGAGAGCATAGTTGTCATTCTGTGTGCAGTGTTCCAAAGCTTACTAATTGATGCATATTGTGTTATTACTTGTTCATGTGCTATTTATTTCTAGTCACCCTTGTGAACTTTGCAGATGTCCTATGCATCTATATTGCTACTCTATGAGGGACAAGCTAATTGCCACTATGCTATGTTTTCTGCATGTGAAACAAACAAATGTTTTTAATGCATATTATTCATGATCTTTGTTTGTAGCTTGCCATGTTGCATGCATAATTACTATGTCTTATTGTTAGAATTCCATTCTTTCATGCACATGTTTAGAGTTCTTTGATCCCAGCTTTCAATGCTTGGATCTTTATTATGAGGGTGCATGTCACCTCAAAAAATATTATTTTATCACTTACCTACTCGAGGACGAGCAGGAGTTAAGCTTGGGGATGCTGATACGTTGGAAACGTATCTATAATTTTTGATGATCCATGCTTGTTTAGTATCTACTTTGCTTTACTTGTATACACCTTAAGGTGCTTTTTACATGTTTTCTGGTACTAACCTATTAACAAGTTGCAACAGTGCCAGATGCCTGTTTTATGCTGTTTTTGGTTTTAGAAAAGTTAGTAAAGAAATATTCTCAGAATTGGACGGGATGAAGGAAAAAATCAATAACTTTCCGTGGGGAACAAGAAGTCCAAAGGAGAGCTCGAGGGGCCGACCAGAGGGGCTAGACCCCCCCAGGCGCGGGTGGGCCCTACCCCGCGCCTGGATAGGGTTTGGCCGCCTCACTATCCCCCTTCGCCTATAAGAAGCCCCTGATGCAGAAACCCTGAGGACCCGATCTATATTCCAAAAACTGTGTGTAGCCGCCGCCACCATTGTCCCTAGATCGGGGGGATCTGAAGCTCTTCCTAGCACCCTGCCGGAGGGGAGATCATCTCGGACGCCTTCTCTCCGGTATGATTTGTGAGTAGTTCCACCTTGGACTATGGGTCCATGTAGTAGCTAGATGGTTGTATCTCCTCCTTTGTGCTTTCATGTATAGATCTTGTGAGCTCCATTCATGATCAAGATCTAATCTATTTGTAATCATGCATGTTGTGTTTGCGAGGATCTGATGGATATTAAGATTATTATGTTTGTTTGATTAATGGTTCTATCTTTATGATTCTATCATGTCTGTGTTGTTTGTGATCTTGCATGCTCTCCATTGCTAGTAGTTATCTTGGCCAAGTAGTTGCTAGTGACTCCAAGAGGGAGTATTTATGCTCGATAGTGGATTCATGCCTCTAGTTTCCAAGGGAAGTGACAGAAATCTCTTCGGTTGTAGATGTGTTGTTGCTACTAGGGAGAAAACAACGGTCTCTTGTTCATGGAACATGTGGACTATTTACCTTACACACTTTGCTTAAAGAAGTTGTCTGTTGCTTGCAACTTAATACTGGAGGGGGTTCGAATGATAACCTGAAGGTGGACTTCTAGTCATAGATGCAGTTGGATTACGGTCTATGTATATTGTTGTATTGCCCAATCAACTTCATAGGATCTTTCTAGCTAGTAATTGCATTGTTATGCCTTGCTCAGTTCCTGTCAATTGCCCTGCTGTAATTTGTTTACCCTTCATGCCATGTTGTTTATCTAAGGAGAGAACCTCTAGTAAACTATGGACCCCGGTCCTATCTTTACCATTGATACATCTTCCACTGTTAATTCTTTACTTGCTGCAAACCAGTACCTTCCACACCATACGTTTAATCCTTTGTTACAACAAACCGGTGAGCTTGACAACCTCACTGATTCGTTGGGACAGAGTGTTGTGCAGGTCTCCACGTTGCTTCCAACACCTGTGTGACGTTTCCTTCCTCCTTCTGGTTCGATAACCTCGGTTTCTACTGAGAGAGATCTTGCTGTTGTACTCTTCATACCTTGCTCTTGGGGTTTCCAACGAAGCACTCTTCCTCCCTGTTGAGTGTAGCATCACCCGTCCATCCATCCCTATGCCTACCGCGCTCATATCCTAATATTTGCCGCTACTGTTACTATTGCTCCTGTTTTACTGCTGCTATTGCTTTGCTGTTTCTACTACAAACTGTTGCTACTGATAAACTTCTGTGAGTAAGAACTATTTCTAGGTGTAGCTAAATTGACAACTCAGTAGTTAAGGCTTGCAAGTATTATTTGGCTCCCCTTGTGTCGAATCAATAAATTGGGTAATACTACCCGCGAAGAATGTTGCGATCCCCTATAATTGTGGGTCATCAAGACTATTTTCTGGCGCCGTTGCCGGGGAGCATAGCTTTATTTGTAAGTTCACTTGGATCTATTATTGTTCACTGCTACTCCTTTCATCATGGGGAAGTCTCGTGATGGAAAGTTTCCTATTTTACCATCCACTACAAGAAGAGGTACAGTCCTAAACACCTTTTTTTCTCTTGATTCGCCGTCTGTAATAAGTAAGTGTCACATCCCAAGATTTTCCAAATCTTGTAATGTGAAAAATAAATAAACAAAATAAATAATTTTTGAAATTTAGGGTGAAAAGAAACTTTTGTTTCTAAATGGAAACTTAAAATCCCATCTTGAACAAACTTTGGTTAAATATTTGAATCCAACTAAATTCAAATCAAGTGTAATGCAATCTTCATAAATGCATCTGGAAATTTAAACACTTGGAGAATAAACCAAAACCCTAAAAAACAAATGGAATAAAATCAATTCCAAGTTATCTCCAAGATCATGGATTGTATCCATATAAAAATTGGTCAAACAAACATTTCAAATTGATCAAGAATTACAAATAGAAATATTATAAAACCATAGAAATTGGTTTCACTTAATTTGGAGCCATGGATAAAATCTTATGAATTTTATAAGATAAGCAAATTTAATTTCCAAAGCTAATAAAGCACCTATCTATAAATCCATACCAAATGGTGAGTAAATAATCCTAAAGAGAGTTAAAAGGATAAACAAATATTAAATACTATTTTACCAATTGGAATCACCAAGTTTGGATCTATAAATAAAAGGATATGGTTTTTATAAGATAAAGATAGAAATATTAAATAAGGAATATTTAAAGACTAAATTAAATCTTGGCCTAATCCATTAAGCAAATGGAATGAATATAATCCAAATCCAAATAAAATAAAAGGATAAATAATTTCCAAATAAAATGGCATTAACCAAATTCTATTTGAATAAAGATAAAATCCCTATTAGAAATGATTAATTAAATCATTGGAAAATAATATTTGGAATTTAACCAAGTGGAATGAAATTTGTTTAATTAAACTTAAATAAGATCAAAGAAATCTTCCAAATAAAATTTATGGAATTAAAACTATATTTAATTTCATTGGAATAAAGACAAATACCCAATTTTTAATGATTAACAAATCATATTAAAAATATTCCAAATTATTCAAAGTGCATTATTTGACACCCTATTAAATGAATAAAACTTACTGAAAAGGTTTATGTGAAAAATTGAAATCAAATAAGGACTAAAAATATATTTGATATTAATTGAATTCAAAGCAAAGGCCTTGTTTTAAATAATTATTATACCCTAAAAAGAATAAATAAATTATTCTAAATTTGACTCTAAAATGAACTATTAAACAGTATTTGAAGCTACATAAACTTCGGTTGAAATTTGAAATTCAAAAGTTGTTTGAATTGATTAATCAAAATCAAAACAGAATATTAGAAATAGAAAAGGAAAAACAATGAGTACAAAAAAATGAAAAGGAGCAGCCCAGCCCAGCTAATCCCATCTGGCCCAGCAGCCCACCTCTCTCCTCTCTCCCCCGAAGCATTTTTCTCTCACTCACGAAACGACCCGCGCAGTGAATGACAACCAGGCCCCACTCTCCCTCTCTCTCTCTCTCACTGACGCTGAGCCCCACCTGCCAGCTCACCTTCTTCCCCGCCGCGACCTCTTCTTCCCCCAAACCCCGCTGCCGTTGCTGCACTGATTTCTCTGCTTAAATCCACCTTAATTCCGTGATTATTCCTCGCCGTGACCATGCAGTATTAAACGCCTGCTCCTCCTCTTTCATTTTCCCTAGACATCGCCTCCCCACTGCCCCTAGGCTGCTCGAATGGGTCCACACACCGCCGCGGTCGCCGACGCACTTCGGCGACGATTCCGGCCAGCCTCCGTCGCCCCTCGCCTCCTCGACCACATGAGCGTGCTCTCCGTCACCAGGCGCACCTAACAGTAGCCGTAGCTCGTTCGCTCGCGCCCTAGAATGTCGCCTCTGACGACGCCAACGCGCCACCGCCTTCGGCATCAACTCCGGCGACTTCCCTGGTAACACTCTGACCGCCCCTCTTCTCCCCCTTCACACGCGTGCACTCGCCACTCTTCCGCGCATCTGACCATGCTCCCCTTTTTCTCTGGCGTACTCTGTAGCCTCGCCATCAACGACGTCTGAGCGCAACCGACAGTGACAACGACTCCGACGAGCAGCCCCTCGAGTAGCCGACCCCACCTCGAGTAGCCCCTCGAGTAGCCGACCCCACCTCGAGCTTCAACAAGTCTCTGCGAGCTTGGTAAGCCTCGCCAACCTCTCCCTCGCTTCCTACTTCGCCGGCGACACCACTGACAGAGAGCACGCCGCCACTCGCCGCCGCCAGCGGCCGCCACTTGTTGGTTGTTTGATTATCAGCCGTTAGATTTAGATCGTAAGGCTACGAATAGATGACTGAAGTGAACCGTTATGTTCAATCTGTGCCGCACGATTCAGTTAGATCCAACGCCCCACACGGAACGATCCGCACGAACCGTTTTCGACGAATCAGAACAGCCCACGTGGCCCTGCCTATTGTTATAAAAACAGATTTGATCTATTTGTTGTTCAATTTTGTAAAATTCATAACTTTCAAACCACACGTCCAAATTTTGCAAATTTTATATCAATGGAATCAGCAAATCAATTACTTTCTGACCATGCACTTTGTTTAGTAAATTGCTTCTGTTAAATTGATTGTTTTTGCAGAAACTTGTGTAGGCATATTTTGGATATAAAATTTGTTCTAATATTATTTTAATGATAAAAACCTTTGGCAAATGGTTTGTTTTGAACCTACTGACCCTAGAAATCAATTTGTGGTATCAAAACATATTTTGTGAAGCAAGAGAATAAAACTTTGAATTAAAGCATTTCTAGTCAAATAAAAATATTGTTTATTTGTTGAAAACACTTTTTGGAGGAAAAATTTTGGGAAATGATTTGATTTAAACTCTATGACCCTAAACACAAAGATTTATGTTTTGAAAACATATTTTGTGAACCCTATAAAATTTATTGCTTTGCTAAAGGCAATTCTAACCACATAAAA
Organism: Avena longiglumis; assembly: GCA_030063025.1. Taxonomy (NCBI): domain Eukaryota; kingdom Viridiplantae; phylum Streptophyta; class Magnoliopsida; order Poales; family Poaceae; genus Avena; species Avena longiglumis. The sequence continues at coordinate 543,849,589 of CP125974.1, read as the reverse complement.
TATTGATTTGGTTTAAAAATGGTTTATAGGTAAAATATTTTGCAATTAGTTTTGCCACTTTATAAAATGACCAATAAAGAAACCACTTTTGTAAATAAAACAATGTTTGGCATCCTTGCATGCATTGTTTTGTTTCTATTATTTTATGTGATGATGCTTGAATGGTAGATTGAAATATTGCTTGCTTGATTGAATTGTAGTGATTTGAAGAGTGTGAATATTGCAAGATCAAGGAGTGAAATTATATTCTCTACCAACAAGGCAAGTGATGCTTCATACTTTTGTCCCATTATTTTCACTATGCATTAGTGATATTTCTAAGTAGGACTTGCATGGAATTTTTCTAAGTGTAAACTATGCCATGGGAAATCCTAGTAGATGAAACCTTAGTAGAATTCTCCTAAGTTAAGATTCCTACTACTATCATGCTTAGCTTACCTAGTAGAAAACAAGGGTGGATTATATTCATACTATGGAATATTTCTAAGTCAAGGACTTGTGTTTTTTTTAATCAAACAACTAAGTGAATGAATCACCTGCGTGAAATGGAAGGAATGGTTTGTGTTGAGTCGTTACACAAGGCCCATTTCTATGGTTTACCTTGTGTATCACACTTGTGGATGGACACCCAGAACAAAGAGATTTGAGATGTCAAATGTTGAGAAGCTTCAAGTGCAGCCACTTGGCATTATGGGCTCTGCCTGGATCATATAGGTTGCAATAACTTAGCCAAATGGACAGTTGGTGGTAGGGGATGATAGGTTTGAACGCGTCCATTCTAGTCTAAGGGAAGGCTTCTGAAAGATCTTGTCTTGGGAAACCAAGTCTTGTGGGGAAAGTGCACCACCTCTACAGAGTGTAAAATCTAAGTACTTAGCCATGTCCCTGGTAAAGGACAATTTGAGCATCAAGACATGGAAGATATCAAGAATCTCCTCATCCAAATTTCTAAGTTAAAAACTTGTGGTTGAACAAGGGTTAAAGGATCACCAATTTCTATTGGGAGATGCCTTGGGTGATTTTGTGAAGCAAAAACTTAGTGTTTTCAAATGATAAGGAAAAACTATTTTGAGCAAAGCAAGCCTAAGCTCCACTTAGCCAAATGCATATAGATGATAGACTCCACTATACTACCATAGTATCACTTGCCAATACAATTCAAATGTATTGACCCTTGTGGCTGTAACTTATTATGTTGTAGGTTTGTTTGATGTTAGTGAAGTTTATTGATTAGGATTACAAGTCTACAACCCACATGACTGCCTGTGGCACTTTGAAGATGAAGGACCCCATGCTATTGTTATATTCTGCTGCATTGTAAGGAGATAGCCAAATGAGCTATGTAAGATGTAATAAATTATTTTATTCCTGGTTATAAAGTTGTATTATGACCTTTGTTTCTTGATATTACATCTTAACTGTGGATGCTAGCTATTGATCCAGGGACTAGCATTGTAAACACAGGGATCTCTACCTTATTAAAGGTTGGGAACTCTATAGAACTCTACACCACCACCACATACTCATGCTACACACACTGCTACTACTGCTGAGTCTGAAACTGCTTTTGATGGTCATGATGTTACTTCTACTGTGGTTGATGCGAGTGGTTCATTAGGTCCTTTCCTAGATACTACTATGGCTGGTCTAGGAAATACTAAAACTCCTAGTGAAGACACTGTTACACCTATTAGCTCACCTAAGTCTAGAGAGAGTTATGATATTAATGATGGTTACATTGAGTTCACTGATGAATTTGTTGAAGAGTGCCGAAACACACATGGTACTAGTGCTATTAAGAGTCTCCTTGCTAGACGTACTATTATTCCTAAGTTGTCCTCTGATCCTAAGTTTTCCACCTCTCCCTTAGATATTAAAGATAAAGATTATGATTTTTCTCTTGATTTATCCTATTTGGACATTGTTGAGAAAGAACCTTTTTGTGGACTAAAAATGAGAGTGATGTGGCTCATAAGAATGAGCTTTCTACTATGAGAGCTTCATTCTGTGATGATTTTAAGATGCGCAAGTACTTTGTTACAAAGATCTTCCCCTTTTCACTAAAAGGAGAAGCTAGGGCTTGGTTTAATAGATTTCCTCCTGGTTCCATTGATAGCCCTGATTGTTTGTTTGATTGCTTCTTTCTTCCAGAAATATTTTCCTCCCAGTGCTAGACATGCTGCTTTGCAGAGACTTTTTGATTTTAAGCAGGGAGAAGAAGAGAAATTTCCTGAGTCATGGACAAGGTTCTGTGCCTTAATTCATGCACATCCTGGATGCCCATTACCTAAAAATGAGCTTCTTGATATTTATTATAATGTACTAACTGGTGATTCTAGGACCTACCTAGATAGCTTTGCTGATTGTGTTTTCAGGAAAATAACTCCTACAGATGTTGAAGAATTAATGGCTAAGATAAGAAAGAATTATGATGATTGGACTTCAACTGAGCTAAATACGCCTGAGCCTATTACTCCTGCACCAGTTTTGCCTGAACCAGATCCAATACCAACACCAAATAAGAGGGTAGTTATTGCATTAAATGATGAAGTGATGAAGGAAGCTAAGAAATGTCTTAAGGAGAAAGGTATTAGAGCTGAAGATGTGAAGAATCTACCTCCTATGGAATAATTATGTAAGCAATTCCCCACTCATCCAAAGATTGAGGTACACTCTCCAACACTTTGATGAAGGTGATATTCCTTATAGTAAGCCTCCTGGTCAATGTTTAGAGGAACTTGACACATTTATTGTTAAACAAGGTAATTTTAATAAACAAGTTCAGAATCATTTATTGGAAAACTCTAGAGCCATTAAAGAGTTGAAAGATATTGTGGAAAGAACTTCTAATGATATTAAAATGCTTTGTAAACACTTTAAATGGTTAAAACCCAACTTTATCAACTTACTAAGGTACAAAAGGATATGCTAGTTAATGCCTCAGGAGATAAACATGCTTATGGAATTAGAACTAGGAGTTGTATAGATACTCAAGATCCCTTATATCTAGAAGGACACCCTAAAAGAATTGAGCAGGATTCTCAACAAGGTGAGAGTAGTGGTAGTCCTCGTAAGAGAAAGAAAAAGAAACATAAGGTAGTTGAGGAATCAGTTGAACCTGCTGTAGATCCTAATAGTATACCTGTCTCTGATCTTTGAAACTAAGAGTGGTAATGGTAATAATGATGCTCCTGATAAGCAGGAAGGTGAGGAAGAACCTAAGAAGCACACTAAGAAAACTAGGTACAAAAAGAAAGATTTTATTGCTAAGAAACATGGTAGTGAGAGAGAACCTTGGGTGTAGAAACCTATGCATTTTCCATGTAAGAAACACAAGTCAAAGGAGGAACAACACTACAACAAGTTTTGTGAGTGGATGAAACCTTTATTTTTGCAAATTCCTTTGACTGATGCTATTAAGTTGCCTCCTTATTCAAAGTATATGAAGGATATTATCTCTAATAAAAGGAAGATTCCTAATGAGGAAATTTCTACTCTGCTTGCTAATTATTCCTTCAATGGTAAGGTTCCAAAGAAACTTGGTGATCCAGGTATACCAACTATTCCTTGCTCTATTAAGAATAATTATGTTAGAACTGCTTTATGTGATTTGGGAGGTAGAGTTAGTGTTATGCCTTTTTCTCTCTACAATAGAATCCATCTAGAAAAGTTGATACCAACTGATATATCTTTGCAAATGGCTGATAAGTCAACTACTATTCATGTTGGTATATGTGAGGATGTTCCTGTTCAAGTGGCTCATAATTTCTTGGTTTTAATTGATTTTGTTGTGCTTGAAATGCCTGAAGATGATAATATGTCTATTATTCTTGGGAGACCTTTTCTTTATACTGCAGGTGCTATCATCAATTGCAATCAAGGAAAAGTAACATTCAATATTAATGACAAAGAGCATACTGTTTATTTCCCCAAGAAGGTTGTTAAGAGCTATTGCCTAAATTCCATTGAAAATATTGAGAGCATCAAGGTTGGAGAAATATATTGTCCCATTCCACAAGAAAATTTTGAAACTATTATGATTGGGACCATTGCTATCAAGTATGAGGTAACATAATCATGGAATGCAAAGTTTTGTTTCATATAAAATTGTTTTGGTAACAATACTTCATCAACCTTGTTAACAAAAGGATTTTAATGAACAAAATAATGTTTTCACTGTGGTTGTACTTGCTTTCTTTTATTTTTCTCCTTCCTAGTCTTTGCCTTTTATTTTGCTAGCTTTGGTTTTGTTAGTTGTTTGCTTGTTAGAGTGTCTTAGAACTTCTATAGTTTGGCTTTTGAGTTTGATTTTGCTTCTTCTAGAAAAACTATTTCTGTGAGAAAATCAATTTTCATACCCTCAAAATTGGCCAAAAATAAAGTTTTTCGAAAAATTTCAGAAAATTCAAAATAAATTTTCCTCGAAAAAAGGGGCAGCGGGACACCTGGAGTGACCCAGGGGCCACCCCAAGCACCCACACCCCTAGTGGGCTTGGCCCTCCTACAGGTGGCGCCTGGGTGGGGTGTGGCCCACCTAGGCCCCTCCAAAGTGTCTCCTCCCAGCCATCTTCTTTCTCTCTCCCAAAAAACACCGGAAAACTTGCTCAAGATCGAGTTCCTGCTGTTCTTGCTCGCGATTTTCGATATCCTTGCTCAGCCCCTCTTTGCTGTTGATTTTTGGAGAGATTGCTCCTTGGTATGTGCATCCTCCACTTGTCCAATTAGATTTGTGATTGATAGATTGTATCTTGAGTATTTTGCTGCTATAGGTGACATGTTGTGTGAGCTTGCATGCTTGTTCTATGCTTAGAGATTTCATTTGATGCATGTGTATCCCTATAGCAATTTCCTATAGTAGTTTCTCATCATTTATCAACTTGGAAATCACTTGGTTTGATGTTTGTCTAAAAATTTCAGAAAAGAGTGGTCATGCACAACCACACATTTGGAGAGATATTTGAGGGTGATGCACCTAGGAGGGCAAGGCCTTCAATATCATCCTCGAGCTGTGCCCCTCATACAATGAGGATCTCATTACTCCACGATTCAGTGACGAGGGAGATGAGGGGGATGCTCACCCTTCCACCTTTCCTTGCCCAACCTTTTTGCGGGCTGCTGGGATTCTTGATGATTTTACAACCTTGGTTCAGAGGGCTGGACTAACAAGACTTATGCAGGATGAGAGCGTGAAATATGCTACGCTCATTAAAACATTTGTGGAGAGGTTCACCTTTACTAACAACATGTTCAAGCCAGATGTTTCTTTCAAAATTTATGGCAGGTCTTATAACATGACATTGAAGAAATTTTGTGAGGCCCTGGGACTTGGTACAACTGGGTCAACAAAGAAGATTCTAGCTCAACCCGTTGATTTGTTGGAGCTCTACCGCGGGATAACCAATGATGATGACCGTAGAGCTTAACGGGGATAGATAAGAAATATTCAACTCCCAGCCATCAGGTACTTTGCTTACTATCTTGCTACTAGTGTTCTTGGTAGGGAAAACACTAGTAATATTTCCAACTATCATTTGGCATTCTTAACCGCTGCGCTCAACAATGAAACTAAGTATAACCTTGGTTCTCTCATTGCTCATCGCTTAACTGCTAAGGGACCCATTTATGGGGGAATTATTGTTGCACGTGTTGCTACTGCCTTGGACCTTGCTGTTGATCCAAATGATACAGTTTTGGCCCCTCAGAGGCTTGATCTTGCTGCCATGAAGGCACATCACTTTGTCACCACTATCTCTACTATTGAGAACTTGGTTTATAGAATGTTATTTATTGATGGGGAAGAGAGAGAGAGAGAGAGAGAGAGAGAGAGAGATCCCTCTCCCCCAAACCACTTTGTTCAGTATTTCTCAGGGACCTTTGTCATGCTCCAAGGAGGATATGGTTGACAAGCTGCACGTTCTTGGTTTCCATGGACACTATCAGGGGGAAGCGCCCTCATACGACCCCTCTGTATACTACACAGGGGAGTCCTCGAACTGCACTGTGACCAGAGGAGCCTCCTCGTCGTACTACAGAGGTGCACCTACTTGGGCACCATGGGATTGAGACCCACTTAGGCCAAAATCCTAAGCTTGGGGGGAGGTATACCGACATCACACTCATCTATATATTATGTTCAGTCGGTTCTTTGTATATCCATTGTTTGCTTTCTTTTTGGTTTTTGTTTCTCTTGGTTTGTTTCTTTTATTTGGTTTGCCTTAAAGAAAAATCCAAAAAGATTTTGCTTTGTTCGGTTTGTTTTTGCTTTGTTTAAAAAAAATCAAAAACACCAAACATATTTGTTGTTCTTCTTTGGTTTTGTGACTTCTTTGCAGGTTTCAGCCGTCCTCAGTGGATTTTTGTTTCATGTTATTATTCAAGTCACACAAGTGAAGGGCAATAATAAAGATTAAGACAACTTGAGGTGTTGTAAGAGGCTGGTAACGAACTCTATTTGTTTTCATTTTTGTACATATACTCATCATTGTGAGCATGCTTAGTATATTCTTTGTAAGGAGTATGTTACTGATGGATGCTTTGTAGTTTTTGCTCGTCTATGATTAGCTCCATATTGCTAATAGTTTGTAGTATGTCATATGAATGTTTGCTTGCATTATTTTATTCATATTTTGGTATGATACTGTGATATCCTCCTCTGAATGTTTCATGTGAATCGACTTGGCACATGCTCACGCATGCATATGACTAAACAATAGTCAGTAAGCCTCGATGATTTATTTTTGCCTCAGAGTTCTTGTATCACTTTCATGCCATAATTAGTCATGTTTTGTTGCAAGCATGATTATGATAGTTATTGCTCTCTCGTTTGTCGCTCCCTCTCTTTTGCTAGCCTTCACTTGCACTGAGTATGAGCTCTACTTGTGCTTCCAACTCCCCAAAACCAATGTTGCCAATAGTGTCCACCATACCTACCTATTAGCATCATTTGTTATTTCAGTGCATATTCTATATGCCTTATTTTCTTCCAAATAAAATGTTTGTCTGTTTTGAGGAAGTTAGTTAGTAAAGCTCTCACGAACTTGATGGCACACTTTATTCCTTGCACTTAATAATCCTGAACTATTGTGACCTTTCCATGAAAGTTATATGCTTGCAAATTATATGCTGGGAGTTAGCAGAACCCGTGCTGTCACGGGGAACCTTTTCAACACTTTTTGGATATCCTATCTAGTTGATACCTTGCTCTTTTGTTTGCGGATGTCGACGATGTGAAATAAAATGGGAGCTTGTGAGTTCATGGAGTATATATATGTGTTAGAGAAACGCCTAGGCCGCTAGCCTAAGCCATGCCCAATCATGGTGGAAACTTGCAGCATTACCATAATGAGCATCTATGAAGCATCCTCAATAAAAATCTACGCACATAGTAAATAAAAAGATCACTGAGATGCTCATTGTCTGCTTGCCTTGTCGTTTTGATCACGGGATAGCTCCTGTATCATGTGGAAGGGGTACCCGCTTATGGTTCTCTATGATATGCATGTATGTACAATGACAAGAAATTGCGGTAACCAAAGTTGAGTAGCATGGAGAGCGGCCTCGTACTCAAGGGACTTGGGATTTCCAGTTTATGGTCTGTCAAGCATATAACTCAGATTGGACCTCACTTTCACCTTAACCATATAAAGATGCCTATGATAGGGGCAATGAGATCTCAAAGCTAGTGAGTACCTTACTTTCAGCATTTGGAAGCCTTTCAAACTTTACAAAACCTTTTCACTTCCTTGTTGAGTCACCACTTATTATATGAGCACCTTCTTGAGAGCATAGTTGGCATTCTTGTGTTTGTCTCAAAACTTGGTTAATTATGTCATGACTTTGATGCTTGTATCTCTGATATTTTTACTTCTAGTCTTCACTTGAACTTCAGAGGTGCCTTGGCACTTACATTGTGATCTACAAATGAAGGAAAGCGAGATACCACTCTATCATACCTTACTATGAGCATTGCAATGTTGCTTATGTTTATGTTCCATGCTACTTATTATTATTGAGTTGGTTTCTCTTCATAGCTTGCAATGACTATTGAGTAGACTTGGTTGGATGCTTCTTATTATGAATGGTTTAAGCATCTACTCCTGTGCTGAGAATATCTACATCATATGGAGCAAATGTGTTCGTGAAAGTTCTTTTATCGCACTCAGGTTTCAACTGAATTGCTTGAGGACAAGCAATAAGCTAAGTTTGGGGGGAGTTGATACGTCCAAAACGTATCTACTTTCCTGAACACCTTTTCTATTGTTTCTCCTCTAAATTTGTGTGATTTGGATACAACTAACACCTGACCGACGCTATTTTCAGTAATTACCTTGGTGTCTAGTTTTGTGCAGAAATCAACTTTCAGAAAAATCCGGAAAATATGCCAAAAATTATATTCCGCCAGAAGATCCATGGAGCCAGAAGAAGAAACGGAATGGAGGCCTAGGGGGCCACACCCCTGCCAGGCGCGGGTGGGCCTAGCCTATGCCTAGGGGGTGCGGCCACCCCAGGCACCCCCTCGGGCTCCCTCTTCGCCTATAAGTTACCCCTTGACCTAAAAACTGAGGGGAGGGGTCGACGTTTTTAAAGAAAGAGTTCCGCTACACCGCCACCACCATTAGCCGCGTTTCGGATCCGTAAACTGTTACGGCACTCACGGACGAGGAATTTGGGGAGGATCATCGCCATCGCCATCACCAATGCCTCTCCATCAACCATCGATTTTTCCCTCATCGATGAGTGAGTAATCCCCCACTGTAGGCTATGGGGATGGTAGGGATTGTATGAGTTCTATCATGTAATCGAATAAGATTGTTAGGGCATAGTGCCTAGTATCTCTATTAGTGTTATTTGACTTTGTTGCAACTTGTTGTGCTTAATTCTTGTCACTATGGCCTGAGTGCCATGATCTCAGATCTGAGCTTATTATTGAACCATTATGATAGTATTGTTTGTGATCTTACCTGCAAGTTGTGTACACATATCATTGTCCGGATCCAAAGGCCCCTAAGTGACAGAAATTGGGATAACCGGAGGGGATGGCTATGGTGTGAGGATCACATGTGTTCATAGAGTGTTAATGCTTTGCTCCAGTGCTCTATTAAAAGGAGCACCTTAATTGCCAGTAGTTCCCTAGAGGCCCCGCTGCCACGGGCTGGCTGGACAAAAGATGTTGTGCAAGTTCTCATTACGAGCACACATGACTATATATGGAGCACATGCCTAGGATTGTTTAGTACTTGGATGCTTTATTCTCATTTATCTACAATGCCCTAGATCTTGAAGCTACATGTTTAGACTCGTCCATGCAACACCCGTCCATCCATCCCTATGCCTACCGCGCTCCTATACTACCATTTGTCGCATCACATTATTTCTCCTATTTTACCGTCATTGCTACTACAAACTGTTGCTCTTGATAAACTTCGTGAGTAAGAACTATTTCGTGTCCACCTGAATTAACAACCAGTTGTTAAGGCTTGCAAGTATTCTTTGGCTCCCTTGCGAATCAATAAATTGGGTAATACTACTGCGAAGACTGCGATCCCCTATACTTGTGGGTCATCATCACGCTTCATACGAGCTGGCATGATGATGAAGAAGGCCTCCGGGATGATCTCCCCTCCGGTAGGGTACCGGGAAGAGCTTCAGATCCCCTGATATGCCCAATTTGCATCACCATTATATATCATAATATACCTCTATTCATTGATATTTGTCTTATTATGAGGTATTACTTATGGCTTTTCATCTGTTTATGCATTTTGGATGATTCTTGGAGGATGGACTGCCTGCGGTGACCCAGCATACCACTGCATGATGTAATACACTATAGTCGTTGACATAACACCAATGGAACACCGTTCCATCCACATTATATCCCTCGAAGAGGTACAACAGAAACATCGCGGGTCCAAGACAACACTTTAGATTACATATAACAGATTACAAAATATCCAGAGAATCTTCCTCGAACAATGAGGAATATTATACAGAAAGAACCAGAAAGATCCATTCGGAGTTTACCTCAAGAGTACTACTTATAAGAATATATATATATATAAGGCTTGAAAGTGCTACTATAGTCCTGTTCTACAGAAGTAGGTTTTAGATTCTAGGAGTTTTATTGATATTCTACGCTTCAGCTTGTCTTTGATAGCTTCAGGTAAGGTCTTCAACCCCGTTGATCTCCCTCAGATATCTTCAACTCTTCAAGTAACTTATTTCCTGGGAACGCCATTGGTTTCTCCGAGATCTAGCAAGGGTTAAGAATATACTTTGAGTACGAGCGTACTCAGCAAACTCACTAAAGAGAAGTGTTTGATGCACTATCTACAGCCACAGACCATAGTTCGTAGGCAATGCAAGTTTTCATAAACATTTCTTCAAAGGTTGCTTTTATTCTGAAAAGCTATGTCCATCAGCCTTCACGGGTTTACCAGAACTTTCATGGAGTTCCTTTCCCGCAGCTGCTCAGCCTTCCTAAGGGAGTAACAAGTTACGCCTTACACTCTGCAGAGGTGCGTTACTTTACCCATGAGAGATCTTAGCTTTGTTGCACATCCGAGTTATAGGCTCGTTCACACTTCCTTGGTATGAGGCCTAGACTAAGATCGAAGCCAATCACTGTCCTTCTCTGAGACCCCGCATACACCACAACTGTTGGATGCCCAAACTCAAGGTAGACTTTTCCCCGTATAAAACGGCTATACCTTAGTTGGATACACACAACAACCATTAACACTAGATATCTGTATTTTTGTAAGCCCAGATCCACGGTAGACTTCCCCCGTATAAAACGGCTATACCCACGATCTGAAACTTACAAATGCCCAGAACAGTGTCCAATGCATGCGAAAGGGAGCCGATCCAGCTGACTTCTCCGTCCCATTCCAAATCTCATGGTTAACGCGTAATATACGACGCAAGAATCACTGGCGACATTGGTTGTTAAGTCCTAGATAATATGTTCCTTTGCCACAGGAACTTTCATAGTGGATTATTACCTCATGGTAAATAACCTATAATCATATTATTATGAAAATAGTATTTTCTGACCTTTTTCAGATGCGGGTGATGACAATACTGGATTTGCAAAATACTTTACAGAAAATAATCAAAGGACATGAGCAAGTGTGAACTTGCCTTTTGTGATTGCAAGATTATGCACTCACGGTCTTCGAGATAATAGAAGATCCATTATCTGAAATCAGCATCATTGGTCCGGTAAGGACTAATGTTTAAAGAAGCAGGATACCATTATGCATAAGTAATGCTATGCAATTTTATAATTCCCAAAGTGAAACCCTTAGTATTTTGAATAAGTTGATATTAGGTATTTTCTTTCAGATTGGGTTTGTCTTTAAGTTTATTTCATAAGCAATGACATTGATAAGGAACTTAAGTGTTAACAATCCAAAATATACAAATACTAATAGAATAATGTGATTATGATTAATTGTTATCTGGTGATTGGGATAAAAAGTCCTTGAGTTGAGTTCTTAAGAGCTGAAGGAATTAATATAGACTTGTTTGTGTGAAGTGGCAAAAAGAATAACATTTGAAGAAACTAGTATTAGTTAAGGTTAATTAGCCTTAAGGGTTATTAGGTTTTACATTAGGGTTTGTGATGGTTAGGAATGGTGTTAAGTTATCATATTTTAATTAATGATACAAGTGACTAAAGTTAACTTTAAAATATGAATTAACTTCAAATGAGATGTTTATGATTGTTTAAACCAAAGTTAACTATAAAAATATAAGTGAATTGTAAGATATGATTAGTTTTAGAATATCATCTAGCTTTAGGGTTTTGGCAAATATGATTATGAATGATCCTCTTTAATGTATGTGAAAGGTGGGTTTAATAACATGCAATTTATTAATGGGAGCACAATTAGATGATCTTATAAATTTATTATAGTTTAGATTTATTTTTAGGAGTGGTTAAGAGATGGAGATTATTCACCATCTTATACATGAGTGATATGTAGTATTTATTTAAAAGGAGTTTAATTTGAATTTAAGATTTAAAAACATTTAAAGGCTAATAGTTATATTTAAGTTTTATTTTGATTATGGATTTAGACTTAGTAATTGAAGTTTAAAGGTTTTAGTATTTTATAAGAAAATGTGATTATTTCTTATTTAAGAAATAATTTTAAGAATTAATTAAGTGGGTATCTTATTTGAGTAATATAAATAATGAATTTTATTTATCTTAAAATGTTTTTGAATAATATACATAGTATTTTTCTAATGAAATACACTTATTAAAGATCTTAAAATGATTTTTTTATTTTTAAGTCTTACCTTCATTTTTATAAAATTCTTCAAAGAATTAAGTGCCTTTAAATATTTGATTTATATTTTATTTGTTAAAACTCTAAGTTAGTATTTTTATAAAAGAGTAAATTTATTTTTATACACAAAAATGATTTTTATTTATTTTTAGGATTTATCCCTATTTAATGAAATTTCACTTAAGATTTAATAGTGTTAAATCTTTATTTGCATTTTATTAACTTAAATAAGTAAAGTTATATTTTTCTTAGGTGGATATTATTTTTGTGATAATTTTAACATATTAAATGTATTTTTTTATGATTTTTCTATAATTTTCTATAGCTGGAAATGTTTAAAGGTTATTTTGGTAATTTATTTATTTTACTTTTATTTCATTTTTTATTTTATTTGACTTGGGCTGTTTTGGGTTAGGTACATGGGCTGGCCTGGCCGATTTAGAGCTGGCATGGGTCATCTAGACCACAGTCCACCCCCTCCCTCTGTTCCTCTACTGAAGATTGTAGATCCCTAGTATCATCTTCTTAAGATTTATGTGGTGACAATTCCCCTTATCTTTGATCTGTAAGATCTGTTAGAGTGTGTCAACGATGATTCACTTATTGTTAAGTGCTTGTGTTTAGATTTCTGGAAATACTTGTGAGACAGAGATCATGTGATATTCAAAGGTTCCTCTTTGAATGTTCTCTCCTGACTAGTAGATAAACTAATCATGTGTAATTGTGCCTGGACTGTCAGTGTTGTGCTCAACTGTGTGAGAGATATAATTAGTTGGATAATACTTTGACTTCCTGTTATTTTGGGTATTGAGTACATATGTGCTTCATTCCTGAATTTGCAGTTATGTTCTATACTGACCAACTGGTTCAGTATAGGTTGAGGTTGATCATGATCTGTCTTATATTGACAGTTACTAATTTTTCTAACTGATTCCTGAGTAGAATTCTTAAGAAAATAATGTGTTCTATATTGGTTAGTGTTTATGGATGAAATGATATATCATCTATGGCTGGTCCATATGGCAGTGATGCTTTTAGAATGATTCCTAAATTCTTTAATAGGAAAATGATATGGACACATGTTCTGCTAAGTTTAGTGATTTTACTTTATAAGATCATATACCTGATGATGCAATGATGAAACAGTATGGTGAATTATTTCCTTGCCAATGATGTGGAAACTGAGTCTAGCATATAATAGAGAAACAGATGCTATGGTAGGCCTTCTATGTGCTCTGTGATGATACTTACATCCAGGTGTATGCAGATCTGAGGGCTATTCTTTGCACTACTATTTGCTCCTATCAGAATCTAATAAGAACAGATTTGACTTACTATCCTTGTTGATAGTAAACAAAGTATACAATTGATACTTCTACTAGGAAAATGATAAATATGTTTTAGGCAAAATATCTGAGTGACCATTTAGTGTGAGGATACACTCTAATAGTTGTTGTGCATCAGACTATCACTATGGTGCCTCCATTTTGGAGTATGCATAGTGATAAGTGGTGTTTACTTGAACTGATGTGATCTAGATGGTTTTATTTGATAAGATCATACACCTGGCCTGTGATGCAAAGGCTGAGGAATTGATCAAAATAAGAACAGATGCTATTATATAGCTTTTAATAACTCTATGGTGATTTTGGCAAAGAACTTCTTTGCAATACTGAGAGTATCACCCTAACCACTCCTAGAGAAGAAACTCTAGTTGAAGGAAAGTTGAAATTGGGTGAGTTTGTACCACAGCTGTATTTCTACTTGAGCCTGATGATGCAGTTTAATAAGAACATGTGCTATAGTATGAATTTGGTGGTTAACCTATGATTTGTTGAGTTGTTGCAGCTGTTGGCTGGTGTTGATCTTGATCAACCACTATTGGTTTGGTATATTCTTTCCTCCCTTTTCTGAGGTATCTACTGCTGCTACTCTCCTTGTCACCTAAGCCTCCTCCTTGTGCTCCTGACTTGACCTATTGAATCTGCTACTACTTTTCCTTCTGCTGGTGCTCCTGGATCTTGTCTTCCCTTTATTCTAGCTCTTGGAGGGCTCCAGATAGCAACCAGAGCTAGAGATGTGGTGAGATGATGGAGTAATATGTGTGGTTGTTATCCAGTGGTTGGCTTTGTGATTTGTGCTTTCTTGAGAGAGAACTGCTAAGAACAAGAGATGTTCTTTGTGGTGTTCTTAGGATAGCATAAGATCTGTTGGCCTAGTTGTGTATGTGAAAAGAGGATAGAGTAGTAGATCTACTACTGCTGGTGCTTTTCCTCTACTTGTTGTTGCCTTGTGGTGTTGACAGCACATATGCATGCATGCATGTGTGAGCTGCCTGTTTGTGTGTTGCTGGTCCTGATACCTCCCCTTTGTCCAAGTTTCATCTGGGAGATCTTTTTGCTATGGATGTGCTCGGCTGGTTTGGTACTATCTCCAGTTTGGCCTTATTTTGGTTTGCCAAATGGACTGGACTCTTTTAATATTCTACCAAGGTGAAACTTGCCCCTTTTTGACCCATGATGTTGTGCTGAGGTCATTTGATAGAACAAGAACATATCCTACACTTGTTCCATTTCAAATCACTCAATGATGAGCTTAAGCATATCATCAGTATGCTAATTCTGAGAGTAATCTAATCCCAAAACTAACCCTTGTGTTTTATTTTTTAATTGTTTGTTTTTGCAGGAACCATCTGGGATAAAGGATACAAGATAAAGAAGTAGCTTATGAACAATAGTTTAGTATTTCTCTTTTATATATATATGTAATTTATTTTCTGATTGAATAATGTTGAGATATTGTAATTTATATTCTGTTGTATTTTATTCAATAAAGTTTACTTATTTCCTTCTTATTTTCCAATTCTTTTGTAAAGACAAAGTCATATATATATATTTTTTGTAATAAGAATTCTTTTAGTTATTTAATTAATGTAATTTTTTTCTACTTATTTGTTTCCTAATACTTTTCTTTTATTCAATCATTGTAAAATATCAATGTAATACTATATGTATATACATATTAATAAAGAAATATTTTTATAAAATTTTTGTAATCATTTCAATTCAAGTTACTCAATGTTTCTAATTTCCATTTGTGAATTTTATAAATTCATTTGAATTTCATATTTGAAATTCAAATACATGTTTGAACAAAATTTCCTCGAAACAAAGAATTTTACAAAGGTTATGTCGAAATCTATCGCACTTGCCTCAAAGTTTCCTTCAGTACAAGAGAGATCCCGATCCCTCTATAGCTCTTTTAGTTTTGCGCGAAAATTTCCCGGATTTTCTTATGCATGAATGAAATGCACAAACCTGTGTCCTATCTATTTCTAGGTGCTAATCCTGGGATGTTACACTGCCAGAGTCTGGATTCTGATGGAAAAGAAGGCGTTTTGATACAATTTCGCAAAGATCAGAAAAATACCAGAAAAATATGGGAAAATATTATTTTTCCAGAAGATTGTGGAAGCCAGAAGGAGGTGAAGAAGATTCACAGGGATTTCCTGCTCCACACCACTATTCAGCACCTTCTGCTCCTCATTGAGATCGACACTCCTATTTATCAAAAGTACTACGATACACCCCCTATACTTGTGGGTCATCAAAACTATTTTATGGCGTTGTTGCCGGGGAGTGAAGCGCTATTGAAGAGTGGAACTGGTAAAGGAAACTTCTACTATGAGTATTTCTTTTGTTACTGCTTGTTACTTTGTTTCCAATACGGATAACCCACTTGGTTTTATGTTTGGGAAAACTACTACCACTGCTAGGGTAGTAGATGAACCACCACCTGTTGAGATAGATCCTTTTAAGATACCTACAAGTATTGTTGATCGTGTTATGGATAATTATTATTTTGGGGATGGAACTGTCCATCATGGTGATCATTTGCTTTTTATCCATGAATTATGTGGATTGTTTAAGTGTGCAGGTATCACAACTGAGCAGGTGAATAAGAAGTTACTCTCCATATCCTTGAAAGGGAGAGCTGAAGAATGGTATAAGCTGCTGAAGAATGGAAAATCCATGGAATGGGAGGAAATGACATCTCTCTTTTATTCTAAATTTTATCCTCCTAGTGAGATTCATAAGGATAGAAATCTGATATATAACTTTTGGCCTCGTGATGGAGAGAGTACATCTCAAGCTTGGGGGAGATTGAAGTTACTAATGCTTAAATGTTCTATTCATGAACTCCCTAACAATATTATTATCAATATTTCTCTTCATGATAAAGATTTACTGGATGCTTCTTGTGCTGGATCATTTACACGTATGAAGGAAGAAGCTAAATGGGATCTACTAGACCGTATTCAAGAAAACACTGAAGCTTGGGAGAATGACAAAACAAGAAAGTCAGGTATAAACTATGATTATGAATGCATTAAATCTTTTATGGAAACTAATGATTTCTGTGATATTAGCAATGAGTTTGGTCTTGATTCCCAAAGTATTTCCAACTGTTTTAAGGCCTTTGCCTCTTACATAGAAATTCCCAAGAAGAAGTGGAACAAGTACCATGCACCTTGTAAAGATGTTGTTAGTCATGTTCCCGTTAGTAGTGCTGAAATTTGTACTACTAATCATATTGTGCCTGAACCTCATGTGAAGAAAATTCCTTTCCCCGCTAAGGTAAAGGAGTATTCTATGATTATTAGTGCAAATAACAAAAGTGCAAAGAAAACTGTGGAGCCTGTTGAGAAATTCGATGTTGAACCTGTGGTAGCTATTGTGAAAGATATTGACGCTAGAAATATGAGGATGAGCACATTGTCTTCTGTGAAGACGCTTCTAATATTATCTCTCATCCTATTAAGGCTAGAAAAGCTAGTGTTCCTATGCTTTCTGTTAAAATTGGTGATCATTTCTACTATGGGTATGTGATATTGGTGCTAGTTCTAATGCTATTCCTTATGAGATTTATAGGGAAATTATGTATTATATTGGTCCTTGTGAGATTGAGGACATTGATGTGGTTATTCACCTTGCTAACAAGGAGACCATTTGCCCTATTGGCATTGTAAGAGATGTGGAGGTTCTTTGTGGTAAGATTAAGTATCCTGCTGATTTTCTAGTGCTTAATTCTGCAGCTAGCAAAACTTGTCCTATCATTTTTGATAGACCTTTCTTGAACACTTGTGGAGCTATTATTGATTGTAAGAAGGAAAAAGTTTTAACTAGTTTTTATGGAGATTCTTATGAGTTTAAATTTTCCAAATTTGCTAAATCCCCTTGTGAAAACAGTTTGCCTAATAAAGATTTCAGGATAGAACAACTTGCTTCTATTGATCCGGTTTATGACCTTGGACCTCTATTTGGTGACTGTAAGTATGCTCATTCTTATGATAAAGTTGTTGCTAGTGACAGTTATATTGTCAATTTTATTCAAAGTGCTACTGAAAGTTATTATGAGAGAGGGAAACATGGTTTTATGCATCTCAATAATGTTAAGTTTCCTCGTTTTATGTTGAAGGCTTTGAAGTTGCATCTGTTTTGTCTTCGTATGCTTGTGGATTTTTGTTTCAACAATTTGTTTTATCATGATACCCCCATGCATAGGAATTGGGTTAGAATCAAGTATGTTGGTTATTTGCTTCTTGATGCTCTTTTTCAGTCCAGATATATATCCCATATGTGAGCATCTTTGAAAGTTTCAAGCTTAACTTAAAGGCATTAAAGAAAAATACTTGTTGGGAGATAACCCAAGAGTTTTTTCGAGTCTTGAAAGTTATTACCTCTGTAATAACCGCTCATTATCCTTTTTGTTTTGGTTTTATTGTCAAGTTCAACTACTTTTGTGAAGTGGAAGAGTTGTGAAAAGTGGCTGTCCTGGGACAGATTTTTGTGCTGCGCCGTAAAAATTCGTGAGGAAGGTTAGTACGTCGGATGGAGCTGTATTTTTCTGAGCTTGTTTTCCAAGTTGTTACCCAACTTTCATTAGTTCTACACTTTTTGATTTGAGCAACATAAGGTTTTCGAAAAAATCAATCTTTACCTCCTGGTCTGCTTTGACAGATTTCTGTTATCATTTGCATTTGCCTCTTAGAGAAGCCTTTGTTTTGATAGATTTCAGTTGAAGTGTGAACCTAAAGGTCTGTTGTTTTGCTTACACTAATGTTTCCATTGAAGTTTGTGTATTGCCTTGTGAGTAAAGGAATTTCCAGGAGAAGGAGAAAAGGAGTCTGCAGAGTTCATCTTTGAATAGGTAAAAGTGGTGAAAACAGAAGGTTCGTGAATCCCCAATCTTTTTATATTTTTGATGTTTTTAATACATAAGGGAAGTTACGAGACGGAACTAAAGAGGAAACGGAGTCTGGGGTGTACAAACCCACCCCAGGCACGGTCCCCTTCATGGTCGCGCCTAGATGGGGTGTGCCACCCCCGAGCTCCGACTCCGCCTCTTTTCCATACCAGAGCCTTCCTTATGCTTTGGAACTTCGTAATATATAACCCCCCAAATCCCCCGAGGTTCGGGCATCATGTTCTCGTCGTGTTTTCATTTCGATCTGTTTCTGTCAGGAAAACTTCTCAAGTTTAGAGCACCATGGTCTCCGCCAACGACAAAGGCAAGAAGCTTGAGGAAGACGATCCTCACAAATCCAAGGAGGAGGAGATTTTGGTAGGTTATGAAGGATACATGGAGGAGGACAAAAACGGACACCCGCACAACCATCGTGAGCATTGGATTGGTGGCAAAACCTACTAAGCTTAAGAGGACAGCACGGATCTCTACAGGAGGGAAACCTCCACGTCATATCCTCTCTCCACGGACACTTCCTCCTTGTACCACTCATTCTAACCATGCAGGGAAGGAACACTCTAAGAAGGAAGAGTGGAGGAAGAATAATAAGGACTGGGATACTCGGTCCGAATTGATCATGAGCTGCATTGAGCATAATTCGGAATTGATTCATACTCTGACCTTCGATTTGTAAGATTTGAAGAAACTTATTGAAGAGCTTATCAATATAACACCACCACCACCACCAAAGGAGTAATTCGTTATTAGGTTTGGCATCTCCTTGGCTTGTTCCAAGCTTGGGGGAGTGCCGCGGTATCACCACCATTATCTTTTATCTTTTACCTTTTTAGTTGATTCATATCTTTGGTAGAGAGGTTATCTTATAGTTTGGTTTGCATGTCGAAGTATCTCTCCTTTAGTTGATTATCTATGTATCCCTTGGTGTGAGTGCCTTATTTGGATTATTAATGAGAAGTCTCATATTTTACTTTTTACACTTCTTATTTTAGTTTGCAATCTCTATTATATGATTGATCTTGTTGATCAGTATTGGCATCACTTTGGGAGCATCAAGTGGATCTAAATTGGTTTTAGCAAACCGAGTTCTGATCAGTAGCAATACTTTTTGAGGTTGGAAAGAAAAAGAGAAAAAAGGCTTGCAGGTATTTTGTATCATTTTTTCTTTCTTGTTGGCTCATAAGCTTAGTATTCTCTATTTAAGATCTTTTGTGTCTTCAAGGAAGATTGCATGTTTGGCTTTATTACTCGTATGTTTTCTTGTTTCTTTCAACTCTCTTGCTTGCTACCCAGCCTTGCTAGCCAAAAACCTGTTTTGAGAAGGCATACTTCTCATGTTTCCAAACCCTTGAACCAAAACCTTTGCCACTTGTGTCCACCATATCTACCTAGTAGCTTTTGCTATTCCAAGAAAATTTTCAAGCTTCATCTACCTTTTGAATTAAAAAGTATTTTGTTATGTGAAAACTAGTTAGTAAAGCTCTCATGAACTTGATGGCACACCTTATTTCTTTGCCCCTAATAGACTTGAACCATTGTGCCATCAAAGTTTTATATGCTTGCATCTATACGTTGGAATTAGTAGAACCGTGCTGTCACGGGGACCATTTTCAACATTGCACCTATACTTTGTACTTAGTTGATATCGTGCTCTTTTGTCTATGGATGTCAACAGTGTGAAATAAAGAGGGAACTTGTAAGTCCATGGATTCTGTATTTTGTGTTAGAGAAACGTCTGGGCCGCTAGCCTAATCCATGCTTAATCGTGGTGGAAACTTGCAGAATCACCATAGTGAGCTATCAATGAAGCATCCTCAATAAAAATCTATACAAATAGTAAATAAAAATATCACTGAGATACTCATGGTATGCTTGCCTTGTCATTTTGGTTATGGGAAATCTCTTGTACCATGTGCAAGGGGTACCCCGTTGGTGGTTCTCTATGATACGCAAAAACTTACAATGACAAGAACTTACCGGTGACCAAAGTTGAGTAGCATGAGGAGTGGCCCTCATATTCAAGGGACATGAGATTTCCAACTTATATTTCATCAAGCATATACTCCATCTATGTGCACTTTAACCTTAATCATCTCAAGATGCCTATGATAGGGGCAATGAGGGCTCAAAGCTAGTAAGTATCATAATATTTTGGAAGCTCTTTATGACTTGTAATCCCTGCTACCCTATTTGAAGGGACCTTTCTCCTAGTTACCAGTTTGAGTCAGTAAACCTACTTCCTCTCTATCTCCAGCAAGCATTTGAATTGTTGTGTTTCAAGCATTCATATGGTGATTTATTCAATCATGTTCTCTATCTTCCTTGTTTGCACAAAACTTGTATCTATTGAGTATTACTTTGAAAGACTTCACTTGTGAAAAACCTTTTTGAGCAAAGAGTGCTCCTATTGTAAAACTTCTACAAAAAGCTTTTTGAGAAACTGCTTGTCAAGTGTTCTCTGACCAAGAACAAGTTTGCCAATTCCAATTATTTATCTTTATGCATCTCTATTGTGACTGATGTACTTGTTGCAAGCTAAGTTATATAATGGTGAGTTGCTTTCTTATATGAGTTGTGTAATGGTAAATGTGATGCTTCTTGTTCGTATTATTTTATCGACACTTCACTCCATAAACCTGTGGACATGTTTACCGAGCTCAGTTTTCGCTTGGGGACAAGTGAAGGTCTAAGCTTGGGGGAGTTGATACACCCAATTTGCATCACCATTCTATATCATAATCTACCTCTATTAATTGATATTTGTCTTATTATGAGGTATTACTTATGGCTTTTCATCTGTTTATGCACGTTGGATGATTCTTGGAGGATGGACTGCCGGAGTCTGGATTCTGATGGAAAAGAAGGCGTTTTGATACAATTTCGCGAAGATCAGAAAAATACCAGAAAAATATTATTTTTCCAGAAGATTGAGGAAGCCAGAAGGAGAAGCGAAGAAGGGCAGAAGGGGCCCACACCCCCCTATGCGTGGGCCCACCCTAGGCCGCGCCTAGGGCAGGTGTGGCCCACCTGCCCGGCTCCTGACTCCGCCCCTTCGCCTATATATTACCTACGGAACCCTAAGCCTCGGGGAGCGACCACAGATAGATTTCCGCCGCCTCTGGGTGGCGGAAAACACCGAGAGAGAAATATCTCTCCCGCTGATAGATTTCTGCTGGGGGAATTCCTTCCCGAAGAGGGGAGATCGTCGCCATCAACACCGTCATCAAGCTAGGTTTCATCGGGATCATCATCATCATCCACACCATCATCTCCACCAGCACCATCATCACCACTCCGTCCCGCTGTAACAATTTTGTTGGATATTGCTTTAGTTCTTAGGGGAAACATTCCCGGTGTTAATTACTATTGTAATTGATGCTTGTGAGTGGAACCATTGGATTATTGTTTATGTTCAGATTGTTATCCATTATCATATCATCTTTGATCTTGATCCATATGATGTCTTGTGAGTAGTTCATCTAGTTCTTGAGGACATGTGAGAAGTCATGTTTCTATTAGTGGATTTGTGTTGAGTTATTATTCAATGGTTTAGTATTTAAGTTGTGGTGATATTATTCTAGTTGTGTCATGTGAACGTCGACTAATGATACTTCACAATTTATGGGCCTAGGGGAATGCATTGTGTATTTGGCTACTAATTGTGGGGTTGCCGGAGTGACAGAAACATGAACCCCCGTTACGACACCTTTGCACAAGGGAGCGTAGGATCTTAGAGTTTAAGGCTATGGTTAGATTTATATCTCAATTACTTTCCTGTAGTTACGGATGTTTGTAGCGGGTTTAATCACAAGTATGTATTAGTCCAAGTAAGGTCGGTACATTAGCACAGGTTCACCCACACAACACTTACAACACCAAAGAAGAGTACTCAGCTATATGAAGTGTCGTGGGAATGACCACGACAGATGCTGCAATCGGCAGCGAGTAGTAGAACTGGGGGCTAGGGCGGCCAGCCATCTGCGGTGCGAGATGAGGGCTGAGACACAAGGATTTACCCAGGTTCGCCCCCCGGAGGGTAAATACCTACTCCTGCTAGATTGTATTATGGTGGAAGTACAATGGGGCGAGATCGGTGGCTAGGCAGCGAGTCGCTTGGGTGGATGATGGAACGTATCCTCTACACGCCCTCTAGGGAGGTTTATATAGACTCACCCCCCAAGGGTTTACATATCTCGACCGAATCAGTTAAGGTTTCGGCAATCGTTTAACCTAATCCGACTGGGCCTATCTACTCTCCTAGGCCTTCAGCTTCTAGTCGCTTGAATCTACGCCAGGTCTTGATCCAGTCGCCGTCCTGCAGGCCCACTCGCCAGTTCCTAGGCCGGTCGGAAACGTCTTGCTGGGTATACCCCGGTAGGCATATCCCCATCAGTAGTCCCCGAGGCCGTCGTTGATTGGTCGCAGGTATTCGTTGGCAGTCGGAGTATACGAGTCCAATTCGGACGCCCAGTCGAATCGGCGGCGGACTCCTGGATAAGGAAAAACCAGTTATTCTAGTCGCAATGGCAGCGGTCAGTCGGCGAACGGGTCGGCGAAATGTTCAGTCACTGTTGTAGTGATCAGATCAGCGAGTCGAATGGATGAAGTTGGACCGTCAGATGCAGTCAAAACTAGCCGTTGGGGTAATCCAACGGTAACTTCGGCGTAATCACCGCGTATTAACGGCTCCCGGAATTGGCGGGTAGCAACCGCTATATAAGGGCAATGGCAGGCGATCGGGAACCCACTCCTTCGTCCTTTCCTCCGATTTCGCCCATCTCCGTTTTCCTCCGCGTCGCGATCCAATCGATCCAAAAAAAACTTCGGCCTTCGCGAACCTTTCAGCCAATGGCCCCCTCCATCGAACCATGGGGCAGGTCCAAGTGCACCAGAGCGCTACTGGCATCCTTTGAGGAGGCCGGGATCCTACGCGCCGGCAGGTGGCGCATCCCCGCGGCCGGAGAGGTGACTCCGGACCCGCGCGAGGGAGAATTTATTTGCTTCACCAGCCATCTGGAGTGGGGGCTAGGGTTTCCCACATCTCTCTTCTTCCGGCGCTTCTGCGACTTCTACGGGATCCAGCCGTCGGACCTAGGCCCGCACAGCATCGAGCAGCTCGCCATTTTTGTGGTGTTCTGCGAGTGCTACCTTGGCTGCAGGCCCTACTTCCCCCTGTGGCAAGATGTAACACCCTCGCCTGATAAGGCTGAGTTCATGTGTATAGTGCCAATCCCTGGATCGGTTCACTGGCACACACAGTACAAAATGATACCAAATATAACTGTGCATCATAAATACAACGAATACGATCCAGAATTTACATTATTTATTCAAGTACACAGCGGAAAACGAATACAAGGTAGATCTCCATTCTTCAAATGTGCCACAGGCGAACAATTGTTGAGTGGAGTCTCGCGACCTATGAACGATCACTCAGATACGATATAACCTGCAACATGAAACGTTGCAGCCACGAATGGTCAATACATTGAATGTATGGCAAGTAGGCTAAAGTGGTTAACAACAGATCTATCAACTACATGCTTATTTGGCCAAGTGGAGTTCAGGCTTATTTGCATAAAGCAATACAACTTTTCCCTACTTTCAAAATACTTTTCTTTCTTCGAAAACAATCTTCTAAGGACATACCAGCATAAACCCATGTAGATACAAGACAGTTCAGCTCGTATGCTCCTAAACCCATGTTCATCCATCAAGTTTTAGTAATTAAGAAATTGGGATGAGTGAAATATCATAGCATCGATGTCGGTCGCTCAAATTGTCCATAACCGGGACACGGCTAAGCACTTAGTTTATACACCTGAGGGGTTAGTACACTTACCCATGTGACTTGGCCAGCCCATTACCACCACTCTCATATTGGGTGATGATAGGGAGAAGTCCAAGAAGGAACCGTTAGGAAGTAGCTCCCCAATCCCGACGCGCCGTCCAACCTACAATATCTACATCTCTGGATACGCTGCGGGTTCGAGTTACCACAACCTCTTGAGTTCAACCAACCGCCCATTTCATTATTGGCACATGGTTGCACACGAAAGCTTCAAACAAAGAAACCAATCTTTTCTCGGTGTCACGGCGCATTCCCCACCATAAATACACTCGATGACCCAATCAATGCCATTCCTTGGTGGTTCATTAAAACATGTTGGTTTGTCATTTAGCAAAACATAAGCCTTTCAAAACATATAACTTTTCATGATGTGATTCCCTTCCTCGTCTAAATAGCATAGCTAAGCAATCTACCAATACGATGGCTCATAAACAAGGATCGCTAGGGAATAATATGGGACATAGCATAGCATATACACATCAATTCCTATATATGCAATTCTACAAAAACATCTACAATGCATAGGAAACAGTAGGACATTTATGACCAAGATAGCACCACTTGCCTTTGTTGTAGATGTAGTCGATTAGATAATCCTCACAATCCTCATATATATAATGGTTGCACTCGTCATAACCACAATACTTGCAATCATAGTAGTTGCAATCGCACACGTTGCACTCCTCGCAATCTAGCGTTTGAAACACAACAAACACCATTCAAAACATTGCAAACATACAACAGTGCAACATTACAAGAAAACAATGATGAACAAATGCATGCATGATGATTTAATGAGTCACAATGGTTGCATTTAGTGTTCTGAACATAGTTAGATTACATGATGCATGTGGAAAGTCATTTAATGCACTAAAGCTTTTATTACTAAAGTTATATCGATTTAATATGGTGTATGCCACTTTAATTGAACTAAATATGTTTATGTCATATTAAATTGTGAACTAGATGCTACTGGATAGGTAATGCAATTTAGAGACAGTGGCAATTTGAATCACCTAAAAAGGAGTTATAGAAATTTTCTTATGATTAAAACACTATTTCAATGGATTTAAATATTTCTGTATGAATTTCTGTTTTAACAGTACCAAATAATTTGTCATGCAATTTCTCTGTATAGCTATTGTCAATACAAAACCATAGCACTTGGATTCACCCTAATCGGAGTTATAGATCTTTTGTACGATTTAAATAGTGTTTAATGGTTTTAAATGATTCATTTAGTTTCTGTTGTCTAAAAATCAAACTAAAATTATATCTGTAATCTCCACGGAATTGTAATTTCAGGAACATATTATTTGTAATTTTCTGAATAGTATTTATTTTCTTATGAATTTATTAATCTAAATAAGCCATTAAACCATTTAAATATTCACGGCAAAACCTTACAGTAAAAGGCTGAACTAATTGCATATTGAGGATCTACATGGAACCAGCTTTCCAACGGTATATCATTTATATTTTTGTGACAAGCAATTAATTTTTAATGAATTTAATGATTTATAAAGCCATTAAAACTAATTAAATTGCGACGGGTTAAATATTCGTCAAAGGCTAGATCCAACCAGATATTGTTAATGTACATTACAGTAGCTTCAATTTGATATATTGTTCATAGTTTTCAGAGTTACAGATAATTTCTTATGAATTTATTAACCTAAAAGACCATTAAAACTAATTAAATTACTGCAGTAACCACGTACAGTAAAAGTTGGATCTAATCTGATAAGATGATTCTACGTGAAATTATCTTCAATTTGATATATTATACGCAATTTTTGGACATGGTATGAATTTCTAATGAATTTTACAAGTTAGATCTATAATATGCAAATTTAAATTGAACGGAATATTCAGGAATATTCATTGACTGGACAGGTTGACTTTGCATGCTGACTGGGACTAGATGTTGACCTTACGTTGACGTGGCGTTGATGACGAAGATGACCGGGATGACGACATGGCACGCATCGGTTTGATTGAATCTCGACCGTCTGGATAGGATCCGGTGGCTAGAAGAAGAGATTGACCCGATTTTGGCTCAGAATAGATAAGAAATAGATTTGTATTAGAGAGACAAATCCGTAGGTCAAATCGAAAAACTCAGAACATGAAAGTTGTGGGGAATCATAATTCCTACCTTCTCACCAAAGGAATTTGGATTTGAAGAAACGAGCGCGAGTACATCTTGGATTTACACCGTAAGATCTGAAATATTGCGATACGAAATTCTCCGGCTGTGGTGGATGAAAAGAGGTGAGGTTTGTCGGGATTGCAAGATTTCGACGATCCCTACAACTTTCGTGTTTTGACCGAAAGCAAAAGACGAAGTCTAGATGGGTTAAAAAGCGAAACAAGATTCGGCCAGATGTAGATTCGGGATTTCGAGGAGAGAAACTCGTACAGCTATGCCTCCACGAGTTTATATGGAGATTTGAGACGTTGTAGAGATAGGCCTTGGAGTAGGGAACAAGTAGAAACAAACGGAAGTCAATTCGGAGTTGTAGATAAAAAGTTACAAGAGTTTGAGTAGAGATATATCTAACAAAACAGATTTTGCACCTTTTTCGGAGCAGCTCGACCGTCCCACAGCGCGTGGCCTGCTGGCTCGGTCGGTCGGACCAGTGGGCCGCCGTTCAGTTTTTTTTTCTTTTTTCCTTTTTCTTTTCTATTTACTTGTTTTCCTTATATCTTTGCATCTGAACTCCAAATGACATGATTCTTGTTTCTAAATTTTTCTAAAATCGAATAGATTATTATAGGATTAAATTTGTAATCTTTTACTAGTTTTGAAGTAGTGGGTTTATAAATCCTTGTATATTTCATTTTATTTATATCTTTATGTGTTTGTATTAGTTTCATAACTTTTTCATACTAGCTCCAAATGAGCTCAATTTTGTTTCTAAAATTTTGTAATATTAATTGGATATTTTAGGCTATAATTTAGCAATAATCGTTGTCTTAGCAACAATGGGTTTTATAAAGTCAATTTAATTTCCTTTTGGAACATTTGGGCGAATCAACTATAGGATTTATATACCAGGATTTGGATTCAGTTTATGAGAACTTTGCATGGATGAAATGCTTATGAATGCTTCATGATTTTCATTTTGAAATCTTGCACACCAATTCTACAATCCATAATCAATCCATGCCCTTTTGCCTATATGGCTACTTAGGTCTTAACAAAAGAATATAAGATTTTGAATTCATGGTTGAGAGGAATTTCTATTCAAAAAGTTTCTTCTCTTTGAGAATTTTCAACAAAGTCAAACAATCAATCAATCTTATTTATTTATTTCACATTCCAAAAATTAGGAGAATTTTGGGATGTGACACAAGATCTGTTCCACGGGAGGATCAGTCGTGAAGAATCAGGCGGCCCAATGCTGGCTGCGGGTGGCCTGTCGTTTCAGTTGAAGTCGAAGGCCTCCTTCTTCGACCTGATACTGCCTGCCAAGGCGGAAAGCGAGTGGAAGAAGTCCTGGTTCTACGTCACCGAGGCGACTCCAGACAGCGAGGTAGCGATCCCAAGGTACTCCGCCAACCGGCCTGAACCGCGCCACTAGACCAGCGGATATATACTACTAGGAAAACGGCTATAGGTAATCAGCACATCCGTGGCTCACATGGTTGAAGTGCCCCACGGCTAAAACAGGCGTGGCTCACCTGTGGGCAGTGCCCTACTAGTAACTAGAACAACCGTGGCGCACATGACCCTAGTGCGCCACAGATATGTGTGGGCCAGGGCCTTGTTGGCCACACGCCAAACTTCTGTAGCGCACCATGCACCCGTGCGCCACGGTTGTTAGGGTCATCTGTGGCGCACTTGTGCATGGTGCTCTACGACTGAGCGCATGCCCACCTCTGCTCTGAGACGGCCACTAACTTCTGTGGCGCACTCCGCCCAGTGCGCCACAGGGAGAGGAGCATCTGTGGCGCACTCTGCATAGTGCGCCACGAAGTTTATTCCACATGGCGCCTTTGTTGCCTTGTGCGCCACGGATGTGTCGATTTTTTTAAGACAGCACTTTATGTGCACATGTGTGACCACATCCACCACCCCACACTTCACTTTGCCCTTCTTCTTCCTCCTTAGATCTAGTCGGGATCTTCTCCTTCCCACCTCAATTTCTCCACACATTCACCATTTTTAGCATGTAAAACTTGCTTTGGATGTTACATAAGTAATAGAGGAGGTCTCCGGTCTCTCATCTATCCGTCTCCGGTCGTCGACGCACCTCTCCTTTCCATCTTTCTCGCGACCGGTCTCTCATCTCGGTAAGTTGTCCATGTAAGGATGTGTTCATGTGTATATGGATGATGCATGTGCTCATATGTATGTAGATGATCGATGCTCATGTCATGATGTGTGTATGTGTGGAGAGCTAGGATCGATGGTCATATGTGTGTGTATATGGAGAGTATCGATGATGCTCATGCATGTGTGTATGGAGAGGATAATGATATGTTCATGTGTGTATGGATCAGTCTCTCTCTCTCTTGTGTTTGTATGTGAACAAGTTGCCATTGTTTTGCCAAAATGTTGATTCATTTCCATTTTGGCAAGACTTTAACATTCATAAAGGTCCTAATTTTAGGATAGGTCATGCCGAAATTTTCTATCGACCATTGCATGCATGCATTCATTATGTGGTTCTAATAGACTTCAAAATTGTACCGTGTACATCGTGCGAGCAAAAATGGTCCGCATAATGAGCGAAGGCATTGTGGCTAGATTTTTGAAATGTGCGGCCGACATGATACGAAATAACAAGACAGATATAAGATGTCCGTGCGAAGATGCAAACTCAAGCGGGTGATCGACCCAGTTCCGGGAATCTGCAGCGCACTGCTCGCCATGGTTTCATGGATGGATACACTCGTTGGATAAGCGATGGCGTAGATGATGGAGACGGTGATCATCATCACGCGGCGAACGGCGAGATGATGAAGAGGCTCACGGAGATGGTGAAGGTGCGAGGCGGCGGGATGATGATGATCTAGATGGCGGAGGAGCGGACGATGGAACAACGTCGGTAGTGCGGGACCCTTATGTGCAAGAGCTGCTTCTCAAGCATTTAGTAACGCCAGGCTGCCGCTAGAGAAAGCTTGCGCAACTTGAGAAAGACGCGGTTACTCCATTGTATGAAGGATGCAGGCCGATGATACCGGTTGAATGTAACGCTCAAGGCTATGGAGATGAAGGCAAAGCACAAATTGAGCGGCAAGCTTGACGATATGATGGCATTCGGCACGATCGTCTCCGGAGGGGAACACATGTCCAACTAGTATCGAGGATGCCAAGAAAATCGTCATCCTCTCGATCTACCGCACGTTAGATATCACGTATGCATCAACGATTGCATCATTTATCGGCGAGGGCGGAGAAAACCACATGTCCGGTGTCGGCGTGAGTCGATACAAGAAAGGGAAGAAAGCACCTCGAAAAGTGGTATGGTACTTTCCTATTACCCTCGTCGCAGCGCTATTTCGCGGACCCTAAGGCGAAGCTCATGCGATGGCATGCGGAAAGGAAGAAGCCGGAGATGATGATGACCCGAAAAGGATGAGCTGTGGCGCACCCTTCCGGATGCTAGCGATTGGAAAGCATTGGACCTCGAATTCGAGTCGGTGGAGATTCGAGGAACATCGCTTGGTGCGAGCACGATGGACTCAATCCGTTCGGTAGCGAGCAGCACGCCTGACACTTGGCCTGTGTTTGTATGGATGTACAACCTCCTCCATGGTTGTGCATGAAGAAGAAGTACATACAAATGAGTATGCTAATTCAAGGGACGAAACAACCTGGTACCGACATCAATCGTATCTCGGGCTGTTGAAGAGGAGCTAGCCACGTTATGGGAATCTGGAGCCAATACTTACGACGGCCGCACAAGATTATTTCACTATGAGAGCGCGTTGGTCACTACGGTGCAAGACTATCCAGTTGCGGGTATATCTCGGGCAGGTTATCCAAGGATTCCACGCATGCGTTAGGTGCATGGATAACACAAGCTATCTCCAACTAGAGAAAGATCCGGGGTCATCGAAAACCGTGTTCATGGCGCACCGGAGGTGGCTCGGCAGAATGATCCATGGAGAAAGCGTGGAGACTGTTCGATGGCAAATCGAGACCGAGGAATCCCAGGCGTGGGAGCAGCGAAGAAGTGGAAGAGTTGTTGAAAAGCTGGAAAGATTGTCCTAAGCCTAGAAAGAAGCGAAAGAGGCAACAAGACAAGCCGATGAAGGTATGGAAAACAAGGTCTGTTTTAAGGAGTTGCCATCTTGGAAGTTTCTCCACGCCTCATAGCCTCGACATCATGCATATCACGAAAAGCGTGTGCGAGTCTGTCGCCACCATAATCAACATGCCGATAGGACGAAAGATGGTCCGAAAGCAAGGCACGACTGATATGCTTGGTATCCGGAAGGAGCTTCACGGAGGGGACTACTCTCGATGATCGGGAAGATGACGATGATCATGAGTCGGAGGCGACACAAGGTCGTCGGAAGGGTAAAAAGTTCAAGAAGAACGAATATTACTGCCCTCCTTCTTGCTTCACTCTAAGCCGGGATGAGATCAAACAGTTTTCAAGTGCCTTCTAGGAGTCAAATTTCCTTACGGCCACGCTGGGCAAGATAAGCGATACCTAGGCGAGGCGAGAGGTTGATGGCATGAAGTCTCACGATCGCGTGCCGTGCTAATGACGAGTACTTCGGTCGCACTAAGAGGGATAATGGACGAGCACGTCCGTGAAACGTTATTTGGCCTGCAAGTTTTTCGACGTCATCTCTAGGAAGTCGATTGGCTTGAATCAGCTCGGAAGGCTACAGGAGGAGATCGTGGTGATACTATGTGAGCTTGAGGTCTACTTCCCACCCGCATTCTTCGACATTATGGTGCATCTGGTCCATGTCGTGGAGGACATCGTACAACTCGGGCGATGTTTCTCCGCAGCATGATGGCATTCGAAAGGATGAACGGACACATCAAAGGATACGTTCGCAATGGTCCCGTCAGATGGAAGCATAGCCAAGGGCTTTCGGCGAAGAGTGCATCTCTTTCGCACGAATTATCTAGACATCGAGAACCACTCGGTCTTCCGTCAATGAACACCTTGGCAAGCTCCGGATCTGGTCACCGAGAGGGTCGCATCGCACAGACTTCGATTTTCGACGCAGACTTTGATCGAGCAAACCTCGTCGCTACAGCATTTAGAACTGGTCGATCCTTGTGCAAGCACAAAAGGTTAATCGAGAAGAAGTACGAAAGGGCATACAGAGAGGACGCAGGAGAAATAATCAAAGAGCACAACTCAGATTTCACGCGTTGGTTTAGGCGACGCTCCTTGATAATCCCCGCTCGCATTCTTCCGACACGGAAAGATCATATTCACCTTGTCGCAGGGACCGATGCAAAACCTGGTGACCTATCAGGCGTATGATATCAACGGCTACACATTCTACACGGAGGAAAAGGACAACAAGTGTGATTATCAGAACTCAGGCGTAACGTCGGAATTCTACATCGATGACAACGTGAAGGAAAGATTCTACGGAAGAATCGAGGAGATCTGGGAGCTCGACTACTGTGGAGAAAAGGTGCCGATGTTCCGTGTCAGATGGGCAAAGAGCGTCGAAAGAGAAGACCGGTATTTCACAACCATGGTTATACCGGCAGCCAAATCCAAGGTCACGGTGCAAAGCGTGGCGAAAAATGAACCGTGGGTACTGGCTACCAAAGTGGACCAATGTTTTTTCATTACCGACCCGACAAAGCCTAGCCGTGTTGTCGTGAGGAGAGGAAAAAGGAACATCATCGGAATGGATGGAGTCGCCAATGAGCAAGACTTCGACCAGTACGGCGATCCAAAGATTGAAGATGACGACGACTACGATGCAGCAACATACATCACAAGAAGAAAAGGACAACCCTACCCAAAAAAGGTAGCCCGTTCGAAAGAAGAAACATTAAAGTGCCGGGGCTAAATTATTCAACCGCGACAAAGAAGGGAAAAAAGATTGTAAAACGCTAGCTCAAAAAATATTGTAAAACGCTAGCTCAAAAAATATTGTAAAACGCGTGGTCAAAAAAGATTGTAATATTTATGGACAAATTATTATGACATATTTGAAGCATATTTAATTTGTACCACTTTTATGACATATATTATCACTTTTGGGCATTTTTGGAATATATAAAAGTATTTTAAAAACAAAACAAAACTTTTGCAGCATATATCACCACTTTTGGGCATTTTTTGGAATATTTAGAAGTATTTTTAAAATAAACATAAAAAATGTGGGCACCAGGATTCGAACCTGGGTGCTAACAGGTTTAGAATAGACCAGTGGGCGGAACCAGTGGGGTAAGGCAGTGCTAGTGTTAGCAAAGGGGGTGGCAGCCCTCTTATCTAAGTAGTCGTACCCACTTAGGCGTAGCGCACCCTGGGCAAGTGCGCTACGGTTATCCGTAGCGCACTTGCCCAGGGTGCGCTACGCCCAAGTGAGTATGACTAGCTAGTCAACAACTCCATCGTCCTTAGCCGCATATCCCATCCCCATCGTCCTCCGACACCGCGCATCGACGCCACCGCCGCATCTCTGACGACGCCACCGCCGCCGCATCCCAGCCACGCCAGGAGGAGGAGGAGGCCACCTTGCCCGTGCGCTCGAGGAGGAGGATCCCGCGCGCCCGTCGCTCGAGGAGGAGGAGGACGCTGCGGCTCGAGGAGGAGGAGGCCGTGGAGGAGACCGCCGTCGTCCTCATCTTAGAGGTGAGCCTCGCCCCTCCCCTCTCTCCCTCTCTCGCCTCTCTCTGCATCCATTCCATCTTAGAGGTAACCGCCGCTGCTGCTCGAGGTTAGGGTTCAGAGGATTAGGTTAGGGTTCAGACGATTAGAGGTTAGGGTTTAGAGGAGTTCTTGTTCAGATGGTGCAGCAAGCGGTGCGATGGGTTTTGCTTAGTTGTTTCGCCCTATTTTTGGATGGCAGAATGTGAATGAGCAGGGAATTTGATATTCAGTGGTTGTTTTCCTTTGTCAGTGACAAAATTCAGGTGACTTTTAGTGCATTCTCTGAGTCATGTTCAGTTAAATTACCAAGAGCACATCACTGGCCTTCTCCCCCTCTCTCTCCTCAGAGGGTTAGGGTTAGACAAAAATGTGCTCCTAGTTTCAGTACAAGTTTCAGAATATAAGTTTCAGTACAAGCCATGGTGTTGAACTGAAGATAACTCCTAGTTTCAGTACAAGTTTCAGTACAAGTTTCAGTATTTGCCATGGAAAATTTCTTGCATGTTTACTTACTCCTAGTTTCAGTACAAGTTTCAGAATATAAGTTTCAGTACAAGCCATGGTGTTGAATGAAGATAACTCCATGGTTAGGGTTCAGATTGTGGTTTAGCAAAATAAAGCATGCCCTGATATATAGATTTAAAGGCTGATAGGTTCTGGTTGGTTTGGATGGTTTCTATCCATTACATGGTTTCTATCATGTCATCATACATAAACAAGGATATGGAACTTTAATTTTCATATGGCAGTAAATATGGCAAGCCAAGCACCTGAAACTTTAATTTTCATATATAGAGAAAATATGGCAAGCCTAGCTGCCATAAATATGAGATGAGAGCTAGCCAAGGTATACATATATAGTATAATATGCTTGATTCCTAGAAAATGATTTCTTGGTAGTATAATATGCCAAGATACATATACTGATAATATGAGAAAAAGCTAGCCTAGCTATAAGTATAGAGTGATTTTATATTTAAACTAGGAAAATCATTTATGATTGATTCCTAGAAAAATGATTGAATTAAGATTGATGCTTGGATATATGTATCTTGTTAACATGTTGTGTATTTTAGTGTGGCGGTGCACGGATTCCAAATCCTTGGTTCTCTATCTGAATTCTATTTTCTCTACAAATATGCTTTGTAATGATCTTCTAGTATACAAATCCTTGGTCCTTAGTCAGTAGAACATGTTTGCTTTATCTGCAAGAAAACATGTCGTTTCTTCATCATTGCTTTATCTGCAAGGATTGTTGGTGCTTAGTCTGAAGTAGTATAGAAATCCTTGGTTCTTAGTCGCAAGGATTTATCTGCAAGGGTTTGCTTTATCTGCAAGGATTTGTTGTCATTTGCTTTATATAGTATAGAAATCCTTGGTCCTTAGTCCGATGTAGTATATTCCAAATCCTTGGTGCTTTATCTACAAGGATTGTTGTATTCTCATTTGCTTGCATCATTTGTTCATAGAAATGAACTTAACTAGTTGTTTACGTGTTTGATTGAAGTCATTACGTGTTTGAAATGAACTTAGAAATGAAGTCATTCGTGTTTGATACTAGTTGTAGCTTGAGCTAGTTGTTGTTACGCAAGTCAAAACACTGTAACATTGCACTCACTAACTATGAACCTGTAACTGAAGGTTTCATGAAACCAAGTTCCTTTTTTACTGTTGTATAAGAAAGTGCATTTCCTTTTGTGCATATGGACAAGCTGTTACAGGTCCTTTTGATTCAGTTATAGTTATAAATCCACTTTCGAGTTATAGGTAATCGATTGAGTTATAGTTATAAATCGATCCTTGATGTATCGGCATATATCATGGGTTTATATTTTTAGCTATGGTCTTGGGCTTATTGTAGCATAGATTGTGGGCTTATATTTTTAGCTATGGTCTTGGGCTTATTGTAGCACAGATTGTGGGCATCCATTGTGGTTAGAACAATGACATTGCTTCATTGGAATCATAGCACCTTGAAATTGTGCTTGTGCTTGTATATGAAGCACTTTATTATGTGTGTATGCAGGTTCTTGTATGAAACGAGTCCCGATTTTTGCCGGAATGTTGATTAACTTCCGTTTTGGCAGAAATCGGGCACTCCTAGTTTAAGAAAATTAGCAAAGGTCATGCCGGATTTTTCCGTGCATTTAACCAATTATTTGTTTTTTATTAGTGCAAAGATGTGTGATAACGACGAGGCTGGATGTTCTAAGCGTAACAGAGTTCCCCTGCGTGAAGCAGCCGGAAAACAGTAAGAAGGAAGCCTACTACGCACTCCATCACATGAGGGCGTTCCTACTTGACCAGCAGAATTCTCTGTTGCGGATCATCTCAAGCAGTGGGCGAAGCAAAGGCCAAGATCAATGATTCGGATATTAGACAAGAGATGTATCGCATCCGGCAGCTTTGGGGCAATCATCTTCGTGATGTCATGACTTCGGGGATCTTCTGGAGGAAATATCCGAATAACCGTGACATAGAAGATCGCCTAGAGATGCGGTGACTATAGGAAGTTCATGACGAGGCGTCCTCCGTTCCCTAAGCCGAGAAGGCTTGATGTTGGCCTAGTTGTAGTTGCAAACTATAGATGACCTTTGTGTGTGTGTACATGGACGACAAGTGTACTTATCTTATTAGGTTTATGTATCACCGCTTACTTATTTTGCTTATTATTATTATATATCAATCAATGCTTGGTTTTTTGCTTACTCTTTGGTTTTTTGCTTACTCTTTGGTTTTTTGCTTACTCTTTGGTTCTCGGACGACAAGTGTGAGTTATTTTTGTCTTTTCGAGAATATGCCGATGATTGAAATGTCGTGGCACAATATATATGTGAATGTGCTATGACGGGATTGTCACCTTGTGATATGCACAAGTCCAGAATTGTGCATCCTACTTGGCCGGAATTCCGTCATAAGCAATCTGTGTCCAACGACCTAGCTAGTTATGAGGCATGCTTTTCGAGTTATTTTTGTCTTTTCGAGAATATGCCGATGATTGAAATGTCGTGGCACAATATATATGTGAATGTGCTATGACGGGATTGTGAGCCTTGTGATATGCACAAGTTCGTGAATTGTGCATCCTACTTGGCTCACCGGTCCGTCATAAGCAATTCCCGTGTCCAACGACCTAGCTAGCTAGTTATATATGAGGCATGCTTTTCGAGTTATTTTTGTCTTTTCGAGAATATGCCGATGATTGAAATGTGGCACAATATATATGTGAATGTGCTATGACGGGATTGTGAGCCTTGTGATATGCACAAGTCCAGGTGTGCATCCTACTTGGCTCACAGTCCGTCATAAGCAATTCTGTGTCCAACGACCTAGCTAGCTAGTTATATATGAGGCATGCTTTTGAGTTATTTTTGTCTTTTCGAGAATATGCCGATGATTGAAATGTCGTGGCACAATATATATGTGAATGTGCTATGACGGGATTGTTAGCCTTGTGATATACACAAGTCCAGGAATTGTGCATCCTACTTGGCTAATAGTCTCGTCATAAGAAATTCCTGTGTCCAACGACCTAGCTAGTTATATATGAGGCATGCTTTTGAGTTATTTTTGTCTTTTCGAGAATATGCCGATGATTGAAATGTCGTGGCACAATATATATGTGAATGTGCTATGCGGGATTGTTACTTGTGATATGCACAAGTCCAGAATTGTGCATCCTACTTGGCTAGCAGTCCCGTCATAAGCAATCTGTGTCCAACGACCTAGCTAGCTAGTTATATATGAGGCATGCTTTTGAGTTATTTTGTCTTTTCGAGAATATGCCGATGATTGAAATGTCGTGGCACAATATATATGTGAATGTGCTATGACGGGATTGTTAGCCTTGTGATATGCACAAGTCCGAATTGTGCATCCTACTTGGCTAACGGTCCGTCATAAGCAATTCTGTGTCCAACGACCTAGCTAGTTATATATGAGGCATGCTTTTTGAGTTTGCTCTTTTGATTTAAGAGTACTTTCTATAAGTGTATCTTCATATGCGACTTTAATTATACATGTTTTTCAATCACCGGTTAGTTATTATTGTCAACTTGTAGATGACGTGGTACGTCGTGTACAAGGGGACGGTTCCCTGAGTCTCGATGATTGGGAAGACTGCGAGACAGTGCACCGTTTCAGCGGTAATAGCTACAAAGGGTACAACACTATGGCGGAGGCGGAAGATACACGCGCTATCTAGCGGGAGTTAGGACAAGGAACCGGATGAAGACCTACACCTTCGTCGGCGGTGATCATGCTTATCTTCTTTGGGTATTTATCCGCATTTGTGTCTAGCTAGCTAGTTTAGATGTCTAGCGAGCTTCCGAGCTCTAACTTGTTCGATCGACACATGTATTCGCATGTCACCAACTACTACTTTGTAACATGATCAAAACAATGTAACTTGGACTATGTATTCATGTATGAGACTTATCTATATGTATTTGTTTCAATCTTGTTTTTCATATCGTATTTATATATATAATTGTATATCTTGTATCCGTGTGTGTATATCTCTGTAATATTGTATATAATCTGTATTGCATATAATCTGGCATGGAAATTAAAAAAACAAAAATACATCATGGCGCACATGTTTTACCTTACGTGGCGCACTACCCTAAAGCGCACCATGGATGTTTAGTGGCGCCGGGTAGTGCGCCACGAAGATAAAAGGGGTAGCGCACCATGCCAAACTTCTGTGGCGCACTAGCTGGTGCGCTACGCCTATCTCTACACAACCGTGGCGCACTAGGCAGTGCGCCACGGCTGAGAGATAGCCGTAGCGCAAGGCCCGTGGCGCACTACTGGTGCGCCACGGATGGGCCTTTCAGGTGCGCCACAAACGACCATTTTCCTAGTAGCGATGGTCGTGGACGAGATGCTTCAAACCATCCGCGGCCTGAAGAAGAAGGGCCTTCAAACCATCAACTTGTACAACTGTTGGCTCGGGCGGCGACTCGTTCCCCTGGCCCGTCGCGGCCATTACATGTACGAGTACACGGGCAGGGAGGACTCGACGAAATCCTGCCTCGCCGAGTGGAAACTTGAAGACTACGTCCTGGCGTTGAAGAAGATCACCCAGGCAGCATACCTGGACGCGAAGGCTGGGGTCGCCCCCTACACCGCGAAGCATCCAGATCCGACGGTAAGTCGCTGTTTTCGCTACCATTTGCAGTCGCAGTCGATGCTGTCGCGGTTATACTGATGTTGTCTCGTGCCTGCTGCAGTTATTCCAAGTGGTGGAAGGGTGGCTCCCACCCGCGGACGACGAGAACTCGAGCTCGTCCGTCCAGGACGGGGGCGAGTCACCTCCTGCCAAGGGTGGCGTCAGGAGCAACACGAGTGACGACGACGATGATGACGAGCCCAGGGAAGACGCCACCCCGATGATTCACAAAACCCGCGGGCAACATCAGCGCGAGCTCAAGGCGAGTAGAAGCCTCGAACATCATGATGATGATGACGACGAGCTTCCCGAGCACACCTCGCATCGTGAGGCTACATAGTCGAAGAAGAAGAAGAAGGAAGCGAAGGCTCCACCAAAGAGAAAGACGAAGCCGGCGAAATAGGCATCTCTGCCTCGTTCGGCGAGTAGTTCCGACGCCACCAGCTCGGCCAAGGATGAAGCGCCGCAGACGACAACAGCACCGGATGCCGCTGCCGCCCTGGATGAGGTACCTCTGGCCTCACTTCCACCCCTATTCGCCCCGGTCTCTGGGTTGGAGGCTGCTCCAGCCGCAGCAGCTTCACCTCCCAGGAGGACTCCTGCCGATGTCATCTCGGAGGCTCCTGTCGCGGCCTCGTCGTCGAAGAGGCCTTCCGTGTCTTGGGCACACGATGTTTTGGAGATGGTCCTCAGTCGGAAACTGGGCCCCTAACTGGAGAAGCCAGCCAGTATCCTCACGGGACTACGTTTCATACCAGTCGCCAAGTAAGTTTTGTCCATCTGCTTGTCTTTCATTGTACTCGAACAATTTTTCTTATACCATTGTTTCACATGACTGGAGTTAAGAAGATCGTCCACCCCTCCGTGGCCAAGGTGCCACTAGTCGTTGCCGAAGAGGACCCCTCACGGAAGAGGAAAGCTGATGAGGTCGCTGCCCCCACAGACAGTGCTAAGAAGGCCAAGGGTGACGACGTCGTCACGGTCTCTGACGACATGACGGTCGCTCCGAGTGATCCTCCGACTGCGACGGAGGTGGCCGTGAAGACCAAGGAGGGTGTTTCCTCGCCTGGAGTTGCCGACCCGGCTCCTAGTGGCGCTGGAGCATCCACCGCGACCTTCCCCCGCTTCATGGCCAAAGCGACTACAGCGAGTGGTATAACGCCATCGAGCCGCACGCCTGGGGTCGCTGAAACGGAGGTCGAGCAGCGTCGCGGACACACTCCGGCTCTTCTCGCATCTGTGGACGCGCTACAGCTCCATGGCATGCTAGGCACAGCCATCCAGGTATGTCCAGTCCCCGAGGATTAGGCCACTGAATTTCAGTGGTCAGATTCTTTTGGTGTTTGTTTTTATTTGTAGCACCCAGTCCCCGAGTGCCTAGTCGCTGAATTTCAGCGATTGGGCACTTATGATTTTTGATCTCCAGTACCCGAGTGTCCAGTCGCTGAATTTCAGCCGGTGGGCACTTAGGATTTTTTGATCTCCAGTCCCCGAGTGTCCAGTCGCTGAATTTCAGCGGGTGTGCACTTAGGATTCCATTGTTGTTAACTGTTTGATTTGTGCGCAGGGCTTGCAGCACGAGTCAGCCGATCGGCTTTCTGCAAAGTGTCGCATAGAGAAGGCACTTGTTGCCGTCCAAGAGACGAACAAGGAACTCCAGGCGATTGCTGCCAAGGCAGAGGAGGTCCGCCAGGGCCTTGTCCCAGCGAATGAACTGACGGAGGCTCAGTCTGTGTTGAGTACGACTGAGCAGCGGATCACTAATCTTGAGCGCGAGCTTAAGCAAGCGAAGGCGGAGGCAAGTTCGGCGGATGGGAGAGCCAGAGCTGCTGTTACGGCTGCCGCTGAAGAGCGGAAGGTCTCTGACGCCCTCGTTGCTGGGCTACAAGACGAATTCTCCTCTCTTCAAAGCTTCATCACGGGCCTCCGCCGTCCTTTGATTGGTAAATTTTCCTACCTCTACCTGTAGTATCTACATTATGAAATCGTCGTTGTACTTACTGCCGACCCCTGTCCGCAGGTCGGATTATCGACAGCTCGGAGGAGGCGCAGTCGTATGACGCGCGACAGTGTGTGGCCACTCTGGTCGACTCGGCCACGTTGTCTGCGGCTTGCATTCGAGCGTATCTTTAAGAGATGTCGCCTACGGAAGTGATTCCCAGCGACCTCGTCGAAGTATGGCGGTATATGGAGAAGGCGCCGTCAGTCGTCGAGTTCATGACGCGGTCGGCATTCCGGCGCGGGGCGGCAACGGCGCTTAGCCTTGGGCTGGCCCACTTCCCGGAGGTCTTCGACCTTGACGACGTGACGAGTGGCTATCCCTCATCGACGGGCTCGGTGGAGATTGCCGAGGTGCTGAAGCTGATGGACCGGGCCGCGGTATACTCCGAACGCGTCTGGACGACTGTCGTGCCCAACGATCCCGAGCCACCGCACCGGTACTTCAAGGTCAAGCAGCCCTTCCGTGCGGCCATGGAAGGTGTGTTGACGACGTACCCGTCGAACCCGTACACTCCCTTTATTCGCAACCGCAGGGGTGGCGGCGAGTCGTCGTCGAAGCCTGCGGAATAAAAAACATTGTGCCCTGGGGCGTTAGTAGCAATTTGGCCATTGGGATCCACTTGTATTTTGTAACGACTTTGTTCAGTTGTAATGGAATTTCGCGTTATTTTGTGAATTGTCTGGCGATTTTGATTGCTGATTGGACGAGTCCCCGAGCGCGTCCGCCCTTTTTATGGGGTTTACCTCATTTGTTATGTGTTTGTGGTTTTAAACGTTTTGGCAGTTGTTTTGTTATTGGGGTCAACTCGCCCGAGCTTGGAAATCCAGTCGCAGGGCGACTCCCATGAGTGCCCTTTACTTGACCGTTTTCCCTTGCGCGAACGAGGTCGGGTAGCCGAGTCCTCGAGCGTGGTACTTGGTGGTTCTAGTCGCAGCTCTAGGGTGGGTGAGGACTGGGTGCGTTAGAGTGAGCGCATCACTCCTGCCTGACCCGTT
This sequence comes from Avena longiglumis, assembly GCA_030063025.1. Classification (NCBI taxonomy): domain Eukaryota; kingdom Viridiplantae; phylum Streptophyta; class Magnoliopsida; order Poales; family Poaceae; genus Avena; species Avena longiglumis. The sequence continues at coordinate 543,808,189 of CP125974.1, read as the reverse complement.
GGGTCGGTCGCATGGCGAGTCCTGGGCACACTCTCATACTTGGCATTTTTCCCTAGTCGCTCGTGCTTAACTGGTCATCAGTCCCCGAGCGTGGTACTTGGCCGTTCGAGTCGTTGTGTCAAGGGCACGGAGGATCATGGTCGCTGTGAGGAGCGAAGGCAGTTGTCTTGGCTCGTTAAGCCAGTCGAGCTAGGAGACTCCAATGGGGCTCCGGGTAGGCATTTTTCGTGGACGTTACGAGTCCTGGGGTAACCCAGTTCCCTCGTAACGCATTACTTGGCCGTGCCGGTCGTTGTACCAGAGGTTGACTTCTGCAGTTAGCTTGACGCTGTTATTACGAGTGCGAGTGGCACAATACACGGAGAGTAGACGCAATTTGCGGTAACCAATATGTTTTATTTCATAGCTAGTGGAGGGTACATGTATGGAGTTCTAGGAGTAGAACTTCCGTAGGAGGTTTACATTCCACGGTCGCTTGACATCGAGTTTCCCGTCTCCGCGGACGTCGGTGAGCTAGTAGGCGTCGTTGCCGAGTACTCGCCCAATGGCGAATGGTCCCTCCCATGGGGGGAGAGCGTGTGCATTCCCTTCTTGTCCTGGATGAGGCGTAGCACCAGGTCGCCTTCTTGGAAAGTGCGAGTCCTCACTTGCCGGCTGTGGTAGCGGCGGATTCCTTGCTGGTAGATGGCAGTGCGGGAGCGAGCTAGGTCGCGTACCTCGTCGAGTTGATCGACTCCATCCTGGCGTGCGAGTTCATTTGCAGCCTCATTGTAGTGGACAACTGTTGGAGATATGCCCAAGAGGCAATAATAAAGTGGTTATTATCATATCTTCATACTTATGATAAATGTTTACATACCATGCTATAATTGTATTAACCGGAAACATTAATACTTGTGTGATTTGTAACCATAAAAGAGTCCCTAGTAAAGCCTCTTGTTAAACTAGCTTATTGGTTAATATATGATCATGGTTTCCTGATCATGAACATAGAGATGTTATTAACAACAGGGTCATATTATTAGGAGAATGATGTGATGGACATACTCCTATAGATAAGCGTAGCATAAAGATCAAGTCATTTAATATAGTTCATTTGCTATAAGCTTTCTGATACATAGTAACCTAATTCCTTCGACCATGAGATCATGTTAATCACCATAACCGGAAGGATGCTTTGATGACATCAAACATAACACCGTAACTATGTGGCTATAAAGGTGGCATTGAGTATTCGGAAAGTATGTGTTGAGGCACATGGATCAAGAGTGGGATTTGTCCATCCATATGACGGATAGATATACTCTGGGTCCTCTCGGTGGAATGTCATCAAATTAGCTTGCAAGCATGTGACTGGATCACAAGGCATCACATAACATGGAAACGAGAAAAGAGTACTTATCAGTAACGAGGTTGAACTAGGTATGCAGAGATATCGACGATCAAAACCTCGGATAAGTAAACTATCGTGAGACAAAGGGAAATTGGTATCGTATGTAAGTGGTTCATTCGATCGCAAAGTAATCGTAGAAATATGTGGGAGCCATATGAATTTTCAGATTCCTCTATTGGTTATTGATCGGAGAAGTGTCTCGATCATGTCCGCATAATTCACGAACCGTAGGGAGACACACTTAAGGATTTGATGTTTTTGAGTAGTTATGGAATGATGAGTAAGAGACTGAATGTTGTTCGGAGTCTCGGATGGGATCCGGGATATCATGAGGAGATTCGGAATGGTCCGGAGAATAATATTCATATAAGGAAAGTCCTATTTCGGAGTTGGGGAATGATTCCGGTGTTTTCACCGGGAATGTTCTAGAAGGGTCCGGAAGGTCCGGCACTCCGGAGGGGAAGGATACATGAATGTGTCATGACAATATGGAATGATTGCATCATGTACTACGTATTATGGCTGGGCAAAATAAAGGAAGAATTCAAATCCTAGTTTGAAAGTCAAACGCCAATTTGAAAAGTCAAACGACAAGTTTGCTTGGTGGAGGGAGAGTAGGAAACCTACTTAGGGAGGAAGTCCTACTCCCTCCACCCGCCGGCCAAGGAGGAGGAGTTGGAGGAGGACTCCCTCTTCCCAACCGCGCCTCCCTCCCACCTATAAAAGAAGGGGCAGGGGTGCCCCTCTTCCCTACACCCAACACCACCTAAACCCTAGCCCTAGTCGCCGGCTTCCACCAAGTCGCCGCCGCCCCTAGGGTTTCTCCTAGCTGCCGTGTTGGGGCTTCTCCAAGCCCTAGCCGTCGGCCAAGCTCTGCCCCTTGGTGCCCTCTAAACCCTAGATCGCCAAGGCCTCTATCATAGTCCACCATACTCGCTCCGGCTTAAGGCGAAGCCCTGTGAGATCTCCCCTCTACTTCCGGTACCACGTCGTCGTGCTGCCGGAATCACGAGGAGAGTGCTACAACCTCCACTGCCTGCTGGAACAAGGGAGAGGAAGTTCTTCATCAAGTACGGAACGTGTGACCGACTGCGGAAGCGCTGCCGGAACGCAGCGCCGGAAGGATCGTCTACGCGATCTTGAGATCGGCAAGTGTACGACTACATCACCCACGAGAATCTGCTCTCGTTAACCGCTTTGGATCTTTGAGGGTTAGTATTCTATCGACTCGTTGCTACAATCTAGTAGATAGATCTTGGCTTGATCATAAATTAGATCTTGATTGTGTGTTCATGTGGTAGAAATTTTTTGTTTTCCATGCTACGAACCCCTACAGTGTTATCAGAGCCGTGTCTATATGTAGATCTGTTGCACGAGTAGAACACAATGGTCATTATGGGCGTTGATGCTTTTGTTGTTGGTTGCTTCTTGTGTACTTTGCATCTTGCGGGATGGTGGGATGAAGCGGCCCGGGCTAACCTTACATGACATCGTTCATGAGACGTGCTCCACGCTTGACATGCAACTTGTATTGCATAAGTGGCTTTGCGGGTGCATGTTTCTCCCAACATAGTTAAGATTCAATTTACAACGGGTGATTGACAATACTAGTATCAATGTTGTGGTTCTTGTTCGTAAGTTAGAACGGCACTTATTGAAAGCCCCAAACCACGTAAAACATGCAAAGAAAATTAGAGGCGTCTAACTTTGTTTTGCAGGGGTGTGCTGTGATGTGATATGGCCATGATTGTGATTATATATGATGTATGCAATGTTCCTTATTGTAAGTTGGCAACCGACAGGAGCCATATGGTTGTTTCCATTAAGTCATGTGTGTCTATTATTCAAAGTAGTTGTAATAGTTGATGCTGGTGGAAGACAACCATGAAGCGGCGCCATTGACCTTGACGCCACACCGGTGATGATGGAGATCATGTTCGTGCTTGAAGATGGAGATCGGAAGCACAAGAAGAAAAGCCATATCATATCACATATTATGAATTGCATGTGATGTTAATCCTTTTATGCATCTTGTATTTCTTAGTTCACGATGGTAGCATTATAAGATGATCCCTCAAGCACACAATTTCAAGTTTTAAAGTGTTCATCCTTAGTAAGCACCGTTGCTAAAATTCGTTGTTTCGAAGCATCACGTGATGATCGGGTGTGTTAGATTCTACGAGTGTATACAACGTGAGCAAGCCATATTTGCTCATGCGGAAGCTAAGGTTTGATCTTGAAGAGCCTAGCATGTACAGACATGGTCTCGGAACACGGATCACCGAAAGGTAAAGCATGAGTCATATAGTAGATATGATGAACATGTTGATTGTTCGCCATTGAAGCTACATCAACTCTCGTGATGATCGGTTTTGATGTGGTGGATTTGGTTCGTGTGATCACTAAAACAATGTGAGGGATATTGTTTTGAGTGGGAGTTCAACGGCAATATGATTAAAAGTTGAACACTATTTATCATAAATTAAATCAAAGTGAATTTGCATAATTGTTGTAGTCATTGGCATCCGTTTACCACCTTGCTCTTAATTATAATTGAGATGATAGAACTATAGAATTCTGGTTAGTTACTTTACGAACTGGTATCGTATTGTTTTGAACTGTTAATCTAAAGTTTAAAAGTCCTATTGCAAACTTTCAGTAAGTTCCGGTTACTTCATGAAGTTTAATAATTGGTATTAAATCGAGAGTGACAATTCCAAGAGTTAGTGTATGAGTATCATGTTTGTCTCCATGATTCTTGATATTCAAAGGATTGTCTTAATATCAAGGTTATCTAGGATCTGAAAGAGTTGTTTCAGAAACCATGATGTGTGGAAGATATTGTGATATCTGAAACGAAGTTTTGGTTGCAACATGATAGAGTATAATATGGCAAAAGTCATGTTTTCATATTTGATGAGAATTTGCAAAAGGTTGGAGACACTAGTTGTCCTAATCCTCCAAAAGGTCTTGGAGAGCAACAATGTACTTGCGATTCATCGTTATAAGCTAAAAGTAGCTTGATCATGGATGATTCCATGATAAGGGTGAATATTTGATGTAGGTAAAATGTTTACTACACCAAGAGATTACTAAAGAAAGGAATTTGAAAGAACACCAAACATTTGATGATGGTGATCTACTTCAAAGTGCAAGTCCAAAGACATTGGTATTTAACTATACACGCTTTGGACTATGTGTCATATGTATGGCTTCACTATTGATGATAGATTATTTCAAACAGAAAAAGGAAATACTGAAAGAGAATCTCATAAATATATGGCAAAAAAGAAAAGACTAGAATTGTTCAGCTTAAGTATATAGATGATATACATGTTATGGCTATATTCTTTGCTTATTAAACAATGTGGTTCTTAAGTATTTGATAATGAATTTGTTGGTGTGAATCGTCATACAAAACAACACAATTTGTGAACTACAATGGCCTAAGTAACTAGCAAAAGAATATGTGATGATGTTCATCGAGAACAAATACAGGGTTATTGTGCTGCTTGTTAAACATCAAAGCTTGCCTTCAAGATTTGTTTAATCAGGTGTTATGAGAACAAAAGGGTTGTTCAAATAATTGCCGTAATCCATAAAAGATGGATGATTTACAAATCTCGTTGGAGAAATCACATCCATAAAACTAGTGCTAAAAATGTCGAAAGACAAATTGATTGAAAGATCACTTAGGAAGTGACATCGCCATTTAAATTATATTGGAAAGAAAACATGAAGAAACTCCATGTGGATGGAATTTTGGAGTCTTTTTTATTTTTTATCAAATGACGCTTGTGAAACTTTCCTAGAGATAATTAAAAACTTCGTTCATAGGCCAAAAAGGAACGAATGACTAGCTTATTGGAACTTGTACATATTGTTGTATGAAATCCATTATATGTAGTCAACAGTGATGGATTTCAACTTCATATTCTTTGTCCGAAAATTTGAGTGAATATATGAATATTTACTTAATAAGGATGAAGTATGAAACATTTGAAAAGTTCAAAGACTTTCAAGATGAAGTGAAAAATCATTGTAACAAGAATATAAATAGTTTATGATAAGATCATAAAGGAAGATATTTGAGTTACAAGTTTAGCATAATACCTAAGATTTAAGGAATCGTTCCGTGGATTTGCATTTACATTCGCCAAAACTCACCGTGAGCAGCGACGAGCAACACAAGAGCCGGAGGCTCCAGCTAACTGGGTGGGCCTGGTCCCTCGGCGACGGCCCCATAAAACTCCGCACACGCCCGCTTGGTTCGAGGGCGTGCACTGACCTATACCTGGCGAAGGTGAAGGATTGCTCGATTGATTTCTGCATGGTAAACAAGTATACGTAAAATTCGAGCCGTGACTGGCTCCTGTGTTTCTCAGAATCGGCTCCTAGAGCCGATTGCCCCATGGTTCTGCATTAGATTTACGATAACATGGGGTTTTGCTTGATCGCTACAAGTTAAATCGATCTACGGTTTAATGTTTTCACCACGTAACTGGAACGTACTACACGTAATTGAGCCCGGTATGTACAAGAGATGAAGAATATTATCCCTAGAGGAGGCCTAATAACCAACGTAAAGTTAATTACCGGAACAACTTCTCTAGAACGAATAAGCCACGCCCTATGTACTCTCGGATCGCTCAACCCGCTTGTAAGGCCAGCTACGTAGATATCAAACTAAACCTTGGTGAGCAAGGTATAACCGTAACAGATCGAATCGCTAAATAAAGATCAAGCAAGATGCTACCCTTACACTTGGGAAAAGGTGCAAAGGTAGCGAGATAACTAGAGGTAGCATAACCGGCGATAATAATGAAAACACCGATGCTAGCCTCAAACAATCTATGATAATGGTATTACTCGCCATCAACAACGCTCAAGACGAGTAAAACCAGTAACGATAGTAGATATCGCCTAGATCGCAAGATGCGATCTAGGCAACATGACACTTACCCGAAAGAAACCCTAGAAACAAGGGTGATGCGCCGAGATTGTGTTTGTTGTGAACGTGGTTGTCCTCCTTTTCTCGATAACCTTAGGTACATATTTATAGTCCGAGACTCTCTACTTTTGGAATAACTCTACAACTCTATCTTTACCTAAATGAAACGGAACCTAAACTGAAACGAAACCTACTATGATACAAGATACACGGCGGTTTAGCCCAATTCTACGACTAGGCCGATCCAACAACACGTTGAATATACGCATCTTCCAAGCCCATCTTGATCACGGCCCATCTCCTTCGTTGGCAAAATATGGCAATAACACATGCCCCCTGGTTTTGGCAATGATAATTCCAAAACCACTCTGTGTTTTTTCTTCTCCTCCTTTTTTTTGTATCGGGCTGCGTTAGAGAATGCGTGGCGTAACGTAATCGCCACGCTACCCCTTCATCATGATGCCCTCTTCTCAACTCCTCCGATTGCATGATTTGACGATTTTGGCGACAACTGAGGAAACCGCTATGGCATTGAACCGTCTCTCCACTATTCCCCTTATTTAAATTCGTCTGAGCAGTTCGCAGTCCCCATCTTCCTCCAGTAGCCAGAAAACCCTTCTTCCTCCGCCGAAAAAACCCTCTTTCTCGCCATGTCCTCCTCTGCTTCCTCTGGTCTGTCCTCCCACGCCTCCAACAGCATCAGTGACCGAGAGCCGACGCCAGAGCACCCGCCCACGGCGGCGTACAACACTCTCGCCCCACAATGGTGGGACGAGAGGGGTTGGGACTTCGTTGTTTGGTCGGAGGACGACGCGTCCTTGACTGACGGCGAAGAAGACCTGCAGTTCCTTGCTGATGGGGAACTGGAGGCAGACAGCAGCGACGACGCCATGTCCTGGGACGGCGTCGATTCCTCCGAAGAAGAGGAGGAAGAGGAGGACACCTCCTCCGAGGAGTACCAGCCGGTGAAGTACTTCCGCACCGGGTCCAGCGAAGACACCGACGACGACGAGGACGAGGAGGCCCCTGTTGGCTTCTTCAGTAGCAGCAGCGAAGACGACGCCGGTAGCAGCGCTGAGGATAGCGCACAAGACGGAGGCGACGTCAGCGACGACGACCTCGGCCTAGATTAGGAACCAGTAGTAGTAGCCGTAGTAGTAGTAGGTCCCCTTTTGTAATCCATCAGTCGCTTGTAAGCAATCTTCTTTTGAATGAATGAGTGAAAAATCCGTTTCTCGCAGATTGTCTTTCCGCCCCAATTTTGTCGATAACACAAATAAGTCGATGCTCCAGGAGTCGATAGCAACGCATCGGCTTTCACCTTGTTACGTTCTCACAGTCAACCAAGCTATAACTCAAAGAGCCGATGCACATCGGCTTTCCCGAAATCGTTGACAAGGTCAACTCAGTCGCATACTTAGGCAAACCTAAACGGCCACTTCTTAGTTTTCAAACGGTAACCTGCGACTTTCTTTAAAAAGCGCGACCCAGATCTCCAATTGCCCATCGAAATATGTGCCCTGAAAAAACAGCTAGTGACGGGCAAGGATGAAGACGACGAAGCCGAGATCGCCGTGCTGACGCGCTTCACGCCTTCGAAGCATTCTTTAGTAGCTTGTATGTGTAAACTGGCACCTGTTTGTAACATGTGTGAACCTCTAGAGTCGATGACCGTGCAACGGCTATCTATTTTTTTTTTATTCGGCCGATTTTCAGCATCGGCCCCCACATTTTTACTGTCCAACGTCTCCCGTGCTTTTACTTAGCCGATTTCATGTATCGGCCCCTCCAGTTTTACTGTCCAACATCCCACATGCTTGGGAAATATTTCTTGAGATGTTGACCGTTGACCGCTACTGGGAATTTCACGCCGTCCAGCTCCTCAAGCATGTACGCGTTTCCTCTTAAAACTTGGTCGACCCATGTCCAGGTGCCAATTTGGAGACCATTTACCATATGTTGCATCCTTAGTCCCCAAGGGCAACACAGCTTCCCATACCAGATCACCAACGTGGAACTCCTTTGGCTTCACTTTCTTGTTGTATGCACGAGCTACTTTGGCCTTGTTCTCTTTGATTTTCTCCAGTGAACACAGCCTGAGCTCAGTTAAATCCTCCACACTGTCACTCATCAGGGCTGCGTATTCTTCGGTTGTTAGATCGTCCTGAAAAGTGACGCGTCTCGATCCAGCCGTAATTTCCCAAGGCAATACGGCTTCTTGTCCATATACTAGATGGTATGGCGAGGTTTTTATTGCTCCATGGCATGACATGCGATAAGCCCATAACGCCTCTGATAAAACCTCGTGCCAACGCCTAGGGTGCTCATCGACTTTTCTCTTGATCAGTTTGATGAGGCTCGTTGGATGCTTGACTTGCCCATTTGCTTGAGCATAGTATGGAGATGATCTAATCAGCTTGATCCCCATGTCCTCGCAGAACTTTCTAAACTCACGAGAAATAAAGACCGAACCTCCATCGGTCGTGATAGTTTGGGGAATCCCGAATCTATGGATGACATGCTCTTTCACAAAGTTGATAACATCCTTAGAGTTCACTGATTTCATCGGGACAGCCTCCACCCATTTAGTGAAGTAGTCAGTGATGGCCAAAATCCACATGTGGCCTTTGCTTGATGGAGGATTGATTTTGCCGATCATGTCCATGCCCCAACCTCGGAATGGCCAAGGCTTGATGATGGGGTTCATCGCTGACGCGGGTACCATCTGGATTTTTCCAAATTTCTGACATGCTTGACACCCTTTGTAGTAGTTGAAACAATCCTCAAGCATGGTGGGCCAATAAAACCCTGATCGCCTGATCAACCATTTCATCTTGTGAGCTGATTGGTGAGTTCCACAGGCGCCTTCGTGTACCTCGTGTAGGAGCCGATTGGCCTCGCTGTCCCTGTGCATTTGAGCAACAGCCTTCCAGAGTCTGTAAAACATGTCATCCCCAATAAGCACGTACTTCATGGCTTTGTACCTTATCCGTTTAGGCCCCCCAGAATCCTTCAAGTAATTGAAGATATCGGCTCTCCGCCGCCTCGACTTCAGATGCACGAACATCGGCTCCTTCGCTACATCCTTGTAGCCTGAAGCCATTGTGCAAGATCATTTGCCTCGTGATTCTGCGACCGTGGGATCCGTGAAGTTTATGTACCGAATCGCGCCATCAGCTCCGCAAGGCAACCATAATGGGAAGAGGGACTCGCTCTCACATTTGTACTCCTCCGTGAGTTGGGAAATCACCAACTTGAGTCTCCAAAATTTCCACCGCTTCGCTCGGCCGAGGAGTAACTCCATTCCTTGCGATCGCCTCGTACTCGGCTACATTGTTGGTGCGAGAGGTAGACAATCGATGGAGAAGGAAAATGTTGCCCCGGGCGACATTTAGTAAAATGCCGCAGCCATCGTCACAAACCGATCCGTCGAAAAACATAGCCCACGCCTATGGATGGTCGCTATGTTAGTGTTGATCCTTTCAGCGATAAGATCGGCCGCTTTGTCCTTAATCGCTTTCGGGTTGATACCGGATGTCGAACTCGATAATGCAAACATCCATTTGCCCGATCGGCCTTTTAACATAGGAGCCGACAAAGATGTGCTTTATGACGTCGATTTGCATATGATGATGATCTCACGATAGCAAAATGTGGCGCAGCTTAGTGCGGTGAAAACAGCAGAGGCACAATTTATCGATATCGGGATACCTTGTCTCCGGCCCAAAGATCCTTCTGCTTATGTAAAATACGACTCGCTCCAGCCCATCATAAACTTGCACCACCACCGAGGCGATGGATGTGTCGGCTACTGACAAGTAAATGTAGAACGGTCTGTCCGGCTGGGGTGGAACCAACACTGGCGGCTTTGTCAGATATTCTTTGATCTCGTCGAAGTCTCGTTGTTGTTCTGCCCCCCAGCGGAATTCCTCGTCAGATTTGATTTTTACTAGTCCTATGAACGGCTCTATCCTCCCTGACAGATTAGAGATGAATCTTCTGACGAAGTTGATCTTGCCGATGAGGGACTGCAGTTCTTTCTTCGTGGTGGGTGGCTTCATCATTCGCACTGCCTCCTGACTTTTCAGGACGATTTCAATTCCGCGTTCATGGACCAAAAAACCCAAGAACTGACCGGCCGTCACCCCGAAGGCACACTTCTTTGGATTCATCCGTAGCCCGAATTTTCTTGTTCGGTCCAGGACGTTGCAGATCGTCCGTGTGTCCGTGCGCTAAAGCACTTGACCACCACGTCGATGTAAATCTCCACCGCTTTGCCGATCGATCATGGAAAATATAATTCATGGCCCTTTGGTACGTGGCGCGGCATTTTTCAGTCCAAACGTCATGACTACATATTCAAATAACCCCACCGACTCGGACTCGAATGCAGTCTTGTGTATGTCTTCGAGCCATGAAGATCTGGTTGTAACCGGCATTGCCGTCCATGAAGCTCAAAATCTTATGACCATTGCTGCATTGATTAATGTTTCGCCACCGCATCGGATACTCATCCTTTGGGGTAGCTCATGAGATCCCGAAAATCTATGGCAACACGCCACCGGCCATCCTTTTTCTCTGTGTACGATACTAGAAATCCACTCAAAGATACCGCATGTCCCGATTAACTTGGCCAACATTTTCTCGACCTCTTTCTTGACTTCTTCCGAATTTGGCCTTCATTTGTCGTGCTCGCTCTTGAAATGGCGAAATACTTTTTGAGCGGAGTCGATGCTCGATGATGCTCTGTCTAACCTGCATCTCGTAGTCCCGCACGGCGATGCGGATATTGTTTCAACAGGGCTATCATCGGGTCCCGCAGACTTCGGATCTAACTTCTTGCGATAAATGTTGGTCGTGGCTTATCCCGGGACCAATGTCGATTTCTTCTAGTTCATCGGCGGATGTGAACCCGTACCCTAGCTTCCCGTCACTGTCAAATCGATGCTAAACACAGGCAAGCGGTAGGTGAGGATAACAAAAATAATTTGGGCGATTGCTTGAATCGCCCCTTTTGCTTGCATTAGTCAAGGACGGTTTACACCTTATTGTTTTACGGTGGCGAGCATCTCTGCTACGACTACATGAGCTCGCCGTATGATCGCTGCTTTTATTTTTGTGCCGATCGCGGGATCGGCCGTACCACGGATGATCGTGGGCTTTTCTACTCTGTAAGGCCAGTGGATAAGACCAGCCTCACCCCGTTTTTTGTAGCTTCAATACGCTCACAGACGTCTAGACTGATTCCAGAGATCGGCTCTTGGTCTTCTGCTTCCCAGACGTTCATGCCAGCTATGGAGATCTCGATAGAATCGTCTGCGTCGATGACCTCCACTTCATCTCCATCCCACCGGATTAGGCCTTTGGTGCATTGTGGACGGATGCAGCAATTAGCGTGAATCCATCCCTTCCTAGCAAGACAGTGTAAGTGCTTTTCTTGTCCACGACGAAGAATGGCGTGGGGATGGTTTTTCTGCCCAGTCGGATCTCACGTTCGACACCTTGCTTCAAGTCTCGACCGTTGAAGTCGCTTAACGTGACGTTGGTTTTGATCAGATCTGCATGGAGCGCCCCAAACGTCGTAGCATGGAGTACGGCATGATATTGATCGCCGCTCCGTGTCCACCAACATCTTCTGACAGGTTGCCCATTGATGTAACCTCGAGGTATGTGGCTTTCGGATGTTTGTAACCCTTCTCACGTGGCTTCTCAAAGATAACCTGTGGGCCGCAATGAATCGTACACCTTGGTAGCTCATTGGTTCTTGTACGCAATCGACGGAAGTATGAACACCATGTTTGTGCCACCGATGTCTTTGCATCGGCTTTACCGTTTAGGGCGCCACTCCTTCCTTCCCGGCGATCTTCCGCTTCCAAAGTCCGCTCACTTTGACGGCCAGATCAGCGTGCTTTCTTTAAAGCGTGAGATACTACGCTTGACTTCCTCCAAGTTACGCAGCCTGCACTCTACGCTCGGGTGTGTCGAGTCCGGGACACCACCTTGGACGGTGATACCGTCTTCGTCTTTGTCATTCTTTGGCTTCTCGAGGTCTTCGCCGAGCGGACTCCTGTAATGGCTCGGGGTGGAAGAGGCCCTAGACGTTTGAACACCGACATCGGCCTCGTGTCCTCCTTCACTGACCGCATTCCGCGCTTGTCATCGTAGGCAATCGGCTCATTCCAGCCCCAAAGAATACTTGAAGAAAGGATAATCCCAATGTTTGTCTGCGCCTTCCTTTTCTTTTGACGGTCCCCTAGCAAGGTGTTCATATCTTTCGTCGTCTCTGTCGTGCCGGCGACGTTGGTCATACTGGCGCTCATACTTGTTAAGGAGATGCGTGGAATGTGGCTTCTGATATCGCACTCTCCTCACTTGTTCCTCTGTTAAGTACCGCCTGTCATTGTGGCTGGGTCGGTCGCGTGGACTAGCCTCCTCTCTTTCTTTGCCCCGAGAGCGACCACCTTCCTGCTTGTACGTGTCATGGTGGTACCGGACTCGCCATATTAACACCGAGCGAAAAATCCAGTTGACGCCATGGAGCTTGAGTTCTACCATGTTGACGCCGGGAAATGGGTTCGTGTCCACTTTCATGGCGAACTGCCCAAGGATCAGACGGCCTTGCTCTATCGCCATTTGGATTTGGCGGCAAAGCTCTTTGCACTCATTGGTGGTGTGGGTGAACGAGTGATGCCACTTGCAGTATGGTCTCCGTTCATTTCTCGAGTAGGGATTTTGTGGCCTTCGGTAACCTCACCGCTTCTCCTTCAAAGAATCGAATATCTGCCGGCTTTGCTCACATCAAGTCGAACCCTTTGCAGGCCCTTGCTGTTTCACCCATTTGCAGGCCACGGATCTGCCCCGAGCCCATTCACCACGGCCACCTCCGGTCTTGCGTGAGATCACCTTCTTACAGACGACCGTGCCTATCGGACGTTTGAATTTGTCTTGGTACAACTGTGGTGGCGCTGTTCATACATCGCCGTTTTACGGGCCATGTGCGCCAATGAGTTGTACTCCACTTGGAAAGCAGATCCTTGATGGGTGCTAAGAGACCCAACACCGCCATCTCGATCGCCTTCTCGCTTAAACGAGCTGAGTAACATCGGTTCTTGACGGTCTGGAAGCCTGGATGTACTCGGCCACTGATTTCTCGCCGCACCGAGCCAGTCTGCAATGCCACCTCGGTAGCCTCGAATGGTCTTGGATGTGGAACCGCTCTTCCAGTTGCTTCGGTATGAATTGAATCGGTGGCGTGAGGTGTACCACCCAAAGGCTGGTCTGCCGAGATTGCGCAAAAATCTTACGCGCATCGATCCGATGCGAAATCATGCCTAGTTGTGCGGTATCGGCTTATGTGCTCGATCGAGCTTGACCCTTGACCAGCGAACCTTGAGAACTCGGGAGCTTATACTTGGGTGGCGCGGAATCGATCAAACTTCGTTGAGTACGGCTTTGAATAGCCGATTGTCCTTCTCTTGACGCAAGCCGAACCGGTCCCTCGGGATGGTACCGATTTGCTCCACGTTTGAGCTGTAGGGCTAGATTCTCATGACTTGTTCGATGGCATACTTGGCTAGCCACGCCTGTTTGTCGGCCCGGACATCGCTCGAACACGCCCCCTGCAGATCACGCGGCAGAACTCCTGCCCAGAAACTCCTGCGGTTGAAATCTGTTTGGTGCGTGTCGTTATTGCGATCCGCACGTGGCGCATATATACCGTGTGGGATTTCCTTAGGTGGCTCAAACAGGAATTGTCGCTGGTCGCCTCGGCCTTGTAGACGACATAAGCCGCTGCTCTGGCGGCTCCGAGCTGCAAGTGTGAATGGCGGTGGCCTGATGAGCGGTCTTTCTCCTGGTGAGTCCCAGTAGGCCCCGCCGGAGAATACTGATGTTTCATGATCTCTGAACTACGCGACCGCTCGAAAGCGTTCACTGGGCTCTCGGAATGGCGGTGCGAGAATGAGCCACCATGTAGTTGACTTCGTCGTAGAGCTCAGTGCGCTCCTCGAAACGAGCAGATCTACCTCATCGAGGGCACCCTGGGAGAACCCCTCCACTTGATGCCATGCTTACGGGTCCTCTCAAAAGAGCGATGAGGTCTTCTTGAAGAGAGCCTTGATCTCTTCATACTTGGCCTTGTGCTCGTCGGGTAGATCGTAAGTGATCGGTCATTCTCCATCGCAGCGTCGGATGTTGATGTAGACGTTGTTGAAAGTCCCCGGGCGTGCGAATGTGTTGCTGCCAAAACTCACCGGCGAGCAGCGACGAGCAACACGAAGAGCCGGAGGCACCAGAAGCTGCGGTGGGCCCTGGTCCCTCGGGCGACGGCCGCAAAACTCCGGCACGTCACGGCTTGGTTCGAGGCGTGCCACCTATACCGCGGGAAGGTGAAGGATTGCTCGATTGATTTCTGCATGGTAAACAAGTATCGTAAAATTCGAGCCGTGACGGCTCCGGTTTCCACAAATCGGCTCCTAGAGCCGATTGCCCCATGGTTCTGCATTAGATTTACGATAACATGGGGTTTTGCTTGATCGCTACAAGTTAAATCGATCTACGACAGTTTAATGTTTTCACCACGTAACTGGAACGTCCTACACGTAATTGAGCCTGGTATGTACAAAAGATGAAGAATATTAACCCTAGAGGAGGCCTAATGACCAACGTAAAGTTAATTACCGGAACAACTTCTCTAGAACGAATAAGCCACGTCCCTATGTACTACTGGATCGTTCAACCTGTTTGTAAGGCCTGGCTACGTAGATATCAAACTAAACCTTGGTGAGCAAGGTATAACCGTAACAGATCGAATCAGCTAAATAAAGATCAAGCAAGATGCTACCCTTACACTTGGGAAAAGGTGCAAAGGTAGCGAGATAACTAGAGGTAGCATAACCGGCGATAATAATGAAAAACACCGATGCTAGCCTCAAACAATCTATGATAATGGTATTACTCGCCATCAACAACGCTCAAGACGAGTAAAACCGTAACGCATAAGTAGATCTCGCCTAGATCGCAAGATGCGATCTAGCGACATGACACTACCGAAAGAAACCCTAGAAACAAGGGGTGGCGATGCGCCGAGATTGTGTTTGTTGTGAACGTGGTTGTCCTCCTTTTCTCGATAACCTTAGGTACATATTTATAGTCCGGAGACTCTCTACTTTTGGAATAACTCTACAACTCTATCTTTACCTAAACTGAAACGGAACCTAAACTGAAACGAAACCTACTATGATACAAGATACACGGGCAGTTTAGCCCAATTCTACGTACTAGGCCGATCCAACAACACGTTGAATATACGCATCTTCCAAGCCCATCTTGATCACGGCCCATCTCCTTCGTTGGCCAAAATATGGCTATAACAATTTCCCGAAACACCATAAGAGTATGGAGCGTTCGAGATATTTAATTAAATCTTGTTTGACATGATAATATCAAAGGTGTAATTCATAAAACTGTTATTATATTATAAAGATTAAAAGCTTTAGAGAATACCATTTTTCCACTAAAAAGAGCTCCATCATAATCCGTTGAATTGACACCATATAAAGTTATGGTTTGGTATAAAACCCAAGTTGTCCTTTCTTAAACATTGGTATGCTATGCATAAGAAAGATGTTTGCAACCAAAGTCGGATGAACATGTCTTTGTATGTTATTTCGAATAACTATTCCTCCATAACATCAGAGACAAAAGTGTTTGTCGCTTAGAACGTCAAGTTTCTTTGAGAAGGAATTTTCATGAAAAGATAAGTGGGAGGACAATAGAACTTTGATAAGGTTAAAAGAACCTTAGCTATATGTGCAAAGTTGCGCAGCGTCGAAAAGTGTTCCGGAGGCAGCAACAATGCTCATGGCTCACGTGCCTCAAAGGTTGTGGTCACGAAGATCTAAGTTCCTATTGAAACAAGTAGGTCGGGTAAACAATCAAATACCAAGATTTGAGAGTTAAATCATTATTTGACAATAATGATCCGGCTACATGCAAAGAAGCGATGATGGGCCCTGACTCCGTCAAATGGCTTGAAGCCATAAAATCCGTGATAGTTCCATATACGAGAGATCAAGCTTTGAACTTGAAAGACCCTCTGGAAAGGTACAAGACCTTACAGTCGTATTTGGATCTATAAAGAGATAGACATGGATGTTTCACATCTATGAAATAGTCAACATGTTGGGAAAGAAGTTCACAACAATGTTCAAAGGTTGACTATGACAAGATCTGATCTTTCATAGCGATATTTAGTCTAGACGGATTAATGTAGCAACCACGACGTATAATTTTGTTATGTATTGAATAAACAAAACAAGTTATTCTAATAGAATGGTTACCAAGGACGTGTGCATGACACGGTCCAAAGGGTTTTGTTAATTCAAAGGATGCTAAAAGCATATGCAAACTTCAATGGTTGAAGTAAGCATCGCGGAGTTGGAATCTTCACTATGATGAAACTATTAAAAGAGTTTAATTTCATCGGAGACGATGAATATGCTTGCATTTGCAAGAAATTAAGTGGGAGCGCTAAGACATGTTTCTAATACATTATGTGGAAGACATATTGTTGATTGGAAATAATGTATCTTTTATTAACACAGGATAAGAATTTCATCTCAATGAAAGACTTAGGCAAAACCCAAATATTTGGTATCAATAGACGCTAATATGGTTGTGCCGAAAGTACATAGATGATATATTGAATGAGTTCAATATAGAAACTACAAGAAAGGTTCTTGTTGCACAGAAAGGATTGAATGAGTTCAATATTGATGATATATTCAAGTGTATTGACACTTGGTAAGAGAAACAAAGATTCAAGTATATATTGATACTTGATGTATAAAATCACAAAAAGTATTTTATCAATCATGTTGTGGTGTGTACAACTCCAGATATGTCATATGCTCTAAAATGTTATGAGCGTATACCAGAATGATTCATAAGATGATTATTGGACAATAGTAAAGATATTCTTATGATCTTGTAAAAGAAATAAGAATATATTATTTTGTAGAAGTGACAAATAGATGGTTAGTTCATTGTAGATGAATTACATTGATACTAGTTTTGTCACAAAGTACAAATTAAGTTTATCTCAATCTAAACTAAGGGTGGCACAATATGATGGAAAGCAAGTTCCATAATGGATTTGGATGATTTCCAAAGTTGAGACATTGTGACAGATACTACAACAAAAGGCTAAGTATATAACTGCTGTTATAGCAGCAAAAGAGGGCATTTATGTCAAGTAGTTTGTTATCAAACTAAGTGTAGTTCACAGCAGGGATAATACTATGAAGATATATTGTACGACAATATTATCAACATGTTTTAATCCCAAAGAACTAAAGGTCACACCAAAGGACCAAATTTGTACAAAGCCATCTCATTAGAGAATGAGTGATGCGTAGAGACGCAAAGACATGCAATTACACACGGACCTGGAAGTGTCAGATCCGGAGATCAGTTGACCACTAGCAATCGTGTACATACGACACTAGAAAGCCATAGGTGTTGAATACACAAAGGTTTGAAACTAGATTATTGACTCTAGTGCAAGTGGGACACTGTTGGAGATATGCCCAAGAGGTAATAATAAAGGGGTTATTATCATACATACTTATGATAAGTGTTTACATACCATGCTATAATTGTATTAACCGGAAACATTAATACTTGTGTGATTTGTAAACATAAAAGAGTCCCTAGTAAAGCCTCTTGTTAAAATAGCTTATTGGTTAATATATGATCATGGTTTCCTGATCATGAACATAGAGATGTTATTAACAACAGGGTCATATCATTAGGATAATGATGTGATGGACATACTCCTATAGATAAGCATAGCATAAAGATCAAGTCATTTCATATAGTTCATTTGCTATAAGCTTTCTAATACATAGTAACCTAATTCCTTCGATCATGAGATCATGTTAATCACCATCATCGGAAGTATGCTTTGATGACATCAAACACCACACCGTAACTAGGTGGCTATAAAGGTGGCATTGAGTATTCGGAAAGTATGTGTTGAGGCACATGGATCAAGAGTGGGATTTGTCCATCCATATGACGGATAGATATACTCTGGGCCCTCTCGGTGGAATGTCATCAAATTAGCTTGCAAGCATGTGACTGGATCACAAGGGATCACATACCACGGAAACGAGAAAAGAGTACTTATCAGTAATGAGGTTGAACTAGGTATGCAGAGATATCGACGATCAAAACCTCGGATAAGTAAACTATCGTGAGACAAAGGGAAATTGGTATCGTATGTAAGTGGTTCATTCGATCGCAAAGTAATCGTAGAAATATGTGGGAGCCATATGAATTTTCAGATTCCTCTATTGGTTATTGATCGGAGAAGTGTCTCGATCATGTCCGCATAATTCACGAACCATAGGGAGACACACTTAAGGATTTGATGTTTTTGAGTAGTTATGGAATGATGAGTAAGAGACTGAATGTTGTTCGGAGTCTCGGATGGGATCCGGGATATCACGAGGAGATTCGGAATGGTCCGAAGAATAAGATTCATATAAGGAAAGTCCTATTTCAGAGTTGGGGAATGATTCCGGTGTTTTCACCGGGAATGTTCTAGAAGGGTACGGAAGGTCCGGCACTCCGGAGGGGAAGGGTACATGAATGTGTCATGACAATATGGAATGATTGCATCATGTACTAGGTATCATGGCTGGGCAAAATAAAGGAAGAATTCAAATCCTAGTTTGAAAGTCAAACGCCAATTTGAAAAGTCAAACGACAAGTTTGCTTGGTGGAGGGAGAGTAGGAAACCTACTTAGGGAGGAAGTCCTACTCCCTCCACCCGCCGGCCAAGGAGGAGTTGGAGGAGTACTCCCTCCTCAACCCAGCCTCCTCCCACCTATAAAAAGAAGGCGGTGCCCTCTTCCCTACACCCAACACCACCTAAACCCTAGCCCTAGCCGCCGGCTTCCACCAAGTCGCCGCCGCCCCTAGGGTTTCTCCTAGCTGCCGTGTTGGGGCTTCTCCAAGCCCTAGCCGTCGGCCAAGCTCCGCCCCTTGGTGCCCTCTAAACCCTAGATCGCCAAGTCCTCTATCATAGTCCACCATACTCGCTCCGGCTTAAGGCGAAGCCCTGCGAGATCTCCCCTCTACTTCCGGTACCACGTCGTCGTGCTGCCGGAATCACGAGGAGAGTGCTACAACCTCTGCTGCCTGCTGGAACAAGGGAGAGGAAGGTCTTCATCAAGTACGGAACGTGTGACCGAATGCGGAAGCGCTGCCGGAACGCAGCGCCGGAAGGATCGTCTACGCGATCTTGAGATCGGCAAGTGTACGACTACATCACCCACGAGAATCTGCTCTCGTTAACCACTTTGGTTCTTCGAGGGTTAGTATTCTATCGACTCATTGCTACAATCTAGTAGATAGATCTTGGCTTGATCATAGATTAGATCTTGATTATGTGTTCATGCGGTAGAAATTTTTTGTTTTCCATGCTTCGAACCCCTACAACAACCCTTGGCGGGTGGTGCTCTAGGTCGGTGGGCATGACTGCCTCGGCGCCATACACCATAAAGAAGGGGGTGAACCCTGTCGACCTGTTGACAGAGGTGCGGATGCCCCAGATGACGGAGGGTAGCTCCTCTACCCAGCACCCGGCGGTGCGCTTGAGTGGTACTTGGAGCCGTGGCTTCAGACCATGGAGGATGCTCTGGTTGGCCCGTTCCGCCTGGCCGTTGGACTCCGGGTGGGCGACAGAAGCAAGGTCGAGTCGTATGTGGTGTTCTTCACAGAACTCGTCCATGGCTCCTTTGGCGAAGTTGGTGCCGTTGTCCGTGATGATGTTGTTGGGGAACCCATAGCGATATATGAGCTCGCGTAGGAACTTGGTGGCAGTCTTCCCGTCGCATTTCCGGACTGGCTTGGCTTCCACCCACTTTGTGAATTTATCGACCGCGACCAGGAGGTGAGTGAAGCCGGAGAGGGCCTTTTTGAAAGGGCCTACCATGTCCATACCCCACACGGCGAACGGCCAGGTGATGAGGATTGTCTTGAGCGCCGAGCTCGGCACGTGGGTCTGGTTGGCGTACTTCTGGCACCCGGCGCACCGCTGGACAATGTCGACAGCGTCTGCGTGTGCGGTGGGCTAGTAGAAACCATGTCGCGTAGCCTTTGCGACCAGAGAGCGGGCGTCGGCGTGGTGGCCGCAGTCGCGGGAGTGGATTTCGTCGAGGATTTTGCGTCCTTCAGCGGGTTGGACGCAGCGTTGGAACACGCCGGTCACGCTGCGCTTGTGGAGCTCGCCATCGATGAGGACGAAGGATTTGCAGCGCCGCGCTATCATACGGGCGTCTGTTTCGTCTGCTGGCAAGGTGCCTCCCTCCAGGTAGGCGATGTACGGCGTAGTCCAGTCTTCTGGATCGGCGATGAGTGCGACCAGGGCTGCCTCTGGTTGCAGCGGGACTCTGATGTCGATCTCCCTTGGGGGAGAGACGGAAGGCTTGGTGATGGTGTCGAGGAAGACGCCGGCGGGTGGTGCGAGTCGAGTCGAGCCGATACGAGAGAGCGCGTCGGCCTCCTCGTCTTTTCGCATGTCGATCCACTCGACGGAATAGCCTGCGAAGTGTCCGCCCAGCTTTTCCACTGCTTGGCTGAATGCCGCCATGGTGGGGGAGACGGCGTCGTAGGTGCCGGCGACTTGCCCCGCGACGAGGTCGGAGTCTCCGTAGCAGTGTAGGCGGTTGACATTCATCTCCTTGGCGGCTCGCATGCCATGGAGTAATGCTTCGTACTCGTCCATGTTGTTGGTGCAGGGGGTGAAGTCGAGGCAGAGGACGTAGCGGAGCTTGTCGCCCTTCGGGGAAGTCAGTACGATCCCTCCTCCTGCGTCGTCTGCGTTCTTGGAGCCGTCGAAGTGCAGACTCCAATTGTGGAGGTACGGCAGTTTTTCTGGTTGTTGGGCCTCTTCCCAGTCGGCGATGAAGTCCGCGAGAGCCTGCGACTTGATCGCTTTGCGCGGCTCATACTTGATGTTGTGGACGCCGATCTCGACGGCCCACTTGGCGACTCGCCCGGTCGCCTCACGGTTGCGGATTATGTCCTGCAACGGTGCTGAGGAGATGACCGTGATCGGGTGCTCCTGGAAGTAGTGCGGCAGTCGCCACTGTGCTCTGAAGACCGTGTATACCAGTTTCTGGTATTGCGGGTATCGCTGGCGCGACTCGATGAGGTCCTCGCTGATAAAGTACACCGGTCGCTGCACTGGGCGCTCCTTTCCTTCCTCTGGTCGCTCGATGACCATGACGGCGCTGACGACGCGCTCGGAAGCCGCGACGTAGACCAGCATGGGTTCCTTGTCGACGGGGGCGGCGAGTAGCGGTGCTGCGAGTAGCACCTTCTTGAGGTCGTGGAGCGCGTCGTCTGCCTCCTTATCCCACAGGAAGGTGGGGTTCTTGCGCATCAGGCGGTATAGGGGCATCGCCTTTTCGCCCAATCGGGGGATGAAGCGAGTGAGAGCCGCGACTCGCCCAACCAGCTTCTGGACGTCGCGCAGGCACTCGGGTTTGCCGAGTCGAGCGATTGTGTCGATCTTGGTGGGGTTTGCCTCGATCTCGCGCTTGGAGACGACGTATCCCAGTAGTTGCCCTGCTGGTACACCGAAGGTGCATTTGCCTGGGTTTAGATTTATCTTGTATTTCCGCAGGTTGGCGAACGTTTCCGCCAGGTCAGCGAGTAGGTCGCTCTGGTGAGCGGACTTCACTAACACGTCGTCGATGTAGACGTGGATATTGCGGCCAATTTGGCTTGCAAGGCACTCCTGCATGCATCGCTGGTAGGTTGCCCAGGCGTTCTTGAGGCCGAAGGTCATGGCGGTGTAGCAGAAGGCTCCGAATGGCGTGATGAACGCCGTCTTTTCTTCGTCTTCAACAACCATTTTGATCTGGTTGTACCCAGAATAGGCATCGAGGAAACACAGCGACTCCGAGCCTGCGGTGGAATCGATTATTTGGTCGATCCGCGGGAGGAGAAATTGTTCCTTCGGGCAGGCGCTGTTTAAGTTTGTGTAGTCGATACACATCCTCCAGGTCCCGTTTTTCTTCTCGACCAGGACTGGGTTTGCCAGCCACTTGGAGTATTTTATTGGCCGGATGAAGCCTACAGCGAGTAGATGCTGCACCTCCTCGGCGATGGCTCGGCGGCGCTCTTCATTGAAGGGCCGTAGCGACTGCTTGACAGGACGCACTTTGGGTTGGCATTGAGTTTGTGCTCAGCGAGTTCCCTAGGGACACCAGGCATGTCAGAGGGCTTCCATGCGAAGATGTCCCTATTCTCATGGAAGAACTCGATGAGCGCGCCTTCCTATGCTGGGCTCATGCCCGTCCCGATCGTCACCGTCCGTCTGGCTGGAGTAGCCTGGGACCAGCTCGACGGTGCGGGTATGCGTCATTGCCTCGAAGGCTGAGGTGTTGCCGCCCTCCGAGTTGGTCTTCTTAAGTATAGTGGGGTCGTCGTTGTTGAACCCGCTCGCGTACTTGGCAAGCTCATCGGCGTGGTTGGCCTCAGCCGCGATGACGGCGTCGACGAGTTCGGCTCCTTTGGCCTCGCACTCGGCGGCCATGTCGGGGTTGCCGTGTATGGTGATGACGCCACGCGGTCCGGGGAGCTTCATCGCGTTGTACACGTAGTGGGGCGCCGCCATGAACTTGGCGAACGCCTGGCGCCCCAGGACGCAGTGGTAGGGGTTGTCGAAGGGCACCAGCTCGAATATGATCCGCTCGGTGCGGAAGTTTGCCGGTGTGCCAAAGGTGACTGGCATCGTGACCTTGCCGATCGGGTACGCCTTCCGACCGGGGACGATGCCGTGGAACATGGTGTAGGTCGTCTCGACCATCATTGCGGAGCCGATCGCTGAAGGTGTCCAGGTACAGGATGTTGATGGAGCTTCCGCCGCCCATCAATGTCTTGGGGAGCCAGTAGTCTCCCACCTTGGGCTTGACTACCAGGGCGACTCGGCCTGGGTACTCGATGCGCGGCGATTGGTCCTGGCGGCTCCAAGTGATTGGTTGCTCCGACCAGTTGAGGAACTGGGGAACGTCCACCTAGGCCACCGCGTTGACGGCGACGGCGCGGGCGATGACCTTCTTCTCGCGCTTCGTGTTGAAGCATGTGAAGGTGTGGAGCGAGCCGGCCACGCTGCCGAATTTTCCGCCGTTTGGCGGGTTGTTGTCGGGGTCCTCCCGCGCTCGTCGTGCCTTCTCGATCTCCTTGAGAGAGTGGCAGTCGGTGGTCGTGTGCGTGGCGGGCTTCCCTTCCCTGCTGTGAAATGCACAAGGTTGGTTAAGGAGGGCCGTGGGGTCGAACCTTGGTTTCGCCTTGTAATTGCCACCGTCGCGGCGTTGCCCTCCGTCGCGGCGGAAGCTCTTGGGCTCGCGCTGCATGTGCCCAGCGTTGGCGACGAAGTCGACTCGCCCGTCACTGCGGAGCTTGCCGGTGAGGCGAGTGTTGCTGTAACGTAGATCGGATCGTTGTCCATTGTCGTTGCCACTCGTGCGGCGTTGCCCTCCCGACTCGTCGTCGATTTATTGGTTTGGGTCTTCCTCCGCGTACCTTTTGGCGATCTCAAGGAGGTCCAGTATGTTGTCGAGTGTGCGGTATGCTCGTTTGAGCTTGACGACCAGGGGCTCGTAGCGGTACGAGGTCTTGAAGCAGTGGATTGCGGTGTCTGGGTGGATGCCGACCACGTTGTACCACAGTTCTTGCCATAGTTGGACCCAGCTGCGGGTCGACTCGCGAGGTCAGGTCCTCGATTGTGGTGGCGCGGGTGTATGAACCCTCTAAGTGCCTGACGAAGGCTTCGCCCATCTCTTCCCAGGAGTCGATGCTTTCCACGGGGAGAGTGTTGATCCACTGCCTGCACGCCCCCTCCATCATCAGGGGAAGGTAGCGGGCGGCGAGTAGATCAGTGTGGCCGGCGATCCCCATTGCCATGAGGTAAGTATCCAGCCACACGGAGGGATCATACGTGGGGTCGTACTTCTCTATTTCCTTCGGCTCTTTAAAGTTCGCTGGGTATCTTTCGCCTCAGATCATTGGTCCGAAGCACTGGGGCCCGAGTCGACTTAGCAACCCCATCGGCTTGCCGTCGCGGCGGTTGGTTAGGGTATGTCGTAGGTCGTCGGGCTAGCGTGCGCGCTAGCTCTGGTTGTTGATGATGTGGGTGCGGGCATCGACGGGCTGACCGTTGGCGGCGACGAAGTTGGTCGCTGGCCTGGGGTCATTGGTGGAGAGTGCCGCGTTCGCGGGTCGGTGTTGGAGCTGTAGTGGTTCAGGTGGCGGGCAGTTGAGGGTGTTTGCCGCCAATGGGCGGCTGCTGGAGGCCGCTCTGCTGCCCGATGAACGCGAGTACATCCGACCCTGTGAGTCGACGCCTGCGTTTTGTTGCTCGACCGCCTTTGCGAGCAAGGCCTTGACATACTGGATCTGTAGGGCGCCGTCACCGGTGGCCGTGATGTTGTCGGTCGCTGCTCGGCCCACCACGAGGTTGTCCATCGGGGTGGAGAACAGTGGTAGGCCGTTCGCGTCTCGCTCCCGTGAAGAGACCACGATCCGCGGCTGGTCCCTGGGGGGTGCGCGGTTGGGTGGAGGTAGGGCGCCATTCGCCGTCGACCCTGGTGGGGGCCGAGCGCTTCCTCCTGGTGGCGCGTTCTCGCAGATCGCGCGCTCGGCCACGCGGGCCGGATCGTTCTCGTCGTCGAAGTTCAGGGCGCGCCCCTGGACGGTGGGGTTCAGGCGCGACCTGATTCGTTGCTGGTGGTAGCGCGACAGCTCCTGCGCCATCACCTTTCGGCGAAATTTTCGCGCTCGGCTTGCTCTTCTTGCATCGCCCGACTTTAGGCGAAGTTCCTCGACCTCCGTTGCCGTTGCGTTGGGAGGGATCGGGGTAGAGAAGGGATCCTTCGGCGGGTCGGCGCCAGTCGCCATGTAGGTCGCGGCGTGGCGACCGGTCCCGTCGAGGAGATCGGTGGAGTTCTCCAACCCGGAGTCGTAGTCGAAGATTCCAAGGATGGAGGGATCCTCGAAGTCTCCGACGTTGGAGACCTGGGTGATGGAGCCTGCGGGCGACGCGGCGACGATGGATCCGGTGAGTGACGCCGGGGTCGCCGAATCGGCGTCGTTGTTGAGGGCCGCGTCTTTTGCGGCCGCGGTGGTTTCTGCCACGTCGATGTGGGTTGAGTTGTACTCGGAGGCGAGGCGGTGGATCGTGCGGACCTGACTCTCGGAGAGCCGATCGCGCGGCGGCGACTTGCGGGTGCGAGCCGAGTCCTCCGAGACGATGACGTCGATGAGGCCGACGAAGAGACTGATCGTGCCAACCGGCAAGATCATGCTGTGTGTGACGGGTCGCGCCGCCGGGACGTAGCTGCTCGACAAGATTTGGAGCATCTCGTCGATCGCTATCATGCGGCCGGTGGCGATCGACTCGTTGATGGGCAGATTGGATCTCGCCGCAGAACACCGGCTAGACCGGCCAGGCCCCATGATGGGCGCCACTGTCGTGGGAATGACCACGGCAGATGCTGCAATCGGCAGCGAGTAGTAGAACAGGGGGCAAGGGCGGCCAGCCATCTGCGGTGCGAGATGAGGGCGGAGACACAAGGATTTACCTAGGTTCGCCCCCCCGGAGGGTAAATACCTACTCCTGCTAGATTGTATTATGGTGGAAGTACAATGGGGCGAGCTCGGCGGCTAGGCAGCGAGTCGCTTGGGTGGATGATGGAACGTATCCTCTACACGCCCTCTAGGGAGGTTTATATAGACTCACCCCCTAGGGTTTACATATCTCAACCGAATCAGTTAAGGTTTCGGCAATCGTTTAACCTAATCCGACTGGGCCTATCTACTCTCCACGGGCCTTGACTTCCGATCGCTTGAATCACGCCAGTCTTGATCCGATCCGTCTGCGCCACTCGCGCCCGGTTCTGGGCCGGTCGGAAACGTCCTGCTGGGTATACCCCGGTAGGCATATCCCCATCATGAAGCGAAAGCACTTGACAGAATTCCCATGTGTCCTCGAGAACGTTTGGTCCTTGTAAGTATTTCCACCGGCTTGTCCTTTGCTAAGAAAGGATTGGGCCACTTGCCGTGTTTGTTCTTTGTTACTTGCACTCTGTTTTGTTGCCTTATCAGAAAACCACTAAAAATCCGTTTGCTAAGTATTCACAGGGATTTCCTGCTCCGCACCAAAGTTTAGCACCTTCTGCTCCTCGTTGGGATCGACACTCCTATTTAACGAAAGTACTATGATACACCCCCTATACTTGTGGGTCATCACCCCCTGATCTAGGGACGATGGTGAGGGCGGCTACGGACAATTTTGTGGAAGATTGATCAGTTACTTAGGGTTTTGGTATAGGGGGTATTTATAGGCGAAGAGGCGAGACAGGGGCGGACGCACCCCCTAGGCGCGAGCCAGGCTTGGCCGCGCGGCCAGGGGTGTGGTTTTCTGGTGTCTCCCCTCCGTCTCGTACTCGGGCTCAGTGTTCCCCATGGTAAAATATTGACTTTGGCTTTTGTCCCGTCCAATTCCGAGAATATTGATTTTCTGCCTTTTCTAGAACCAAAAAACAGAAGAAAACAGGCAACTGGCACTGTGGCATCTTGTTAATAGGTTAGTCCCAGAAAACATATAAAAATACCTCAAAGTGTAGACAAAGCAAAGCAAAGTAGATACTAAACAAGCATGAAACATCAAAAGTTATAGATACATTTTCGACGTATCAAGCATCCCCAAGCTTAACTCCTGCTCGTCCTCGAGTAGGTAAGTGATAAAAATAATAATTTTTGAGGTAACATGCACCATGAAAATCAAGATCAAACCATTTGCAAGCATTGAAAGATGGGATCAAAGAACTATAAACATGAGCATGAAAGAAGAAGTTCTAACAATAAGACAAAGTAATATGCATGCAACATGAAAGGTTACAAACAAAGATCATGAATAACAATGCATTGAAAGACGTTTGTTTGTTTCACATATAGAAAACATAGCATAGTGGCATTCAGCTTGTCTCTCATAGAGTAGCATAAATACATAGGACACCTTCAAAGTTCATAAGAGTGACTAGATACAAATAGTTCATGAGCAAGCAATATCAACAATATGAATCAATCAATAAGTTTTGGGACAATGCACATAGAACTAAGAATGACAACTATTCTCTTTTAATTGGTGCCTAAGGATAGAAGGTGGAGACTCAATATAATGGTGGAAGAAAGGCCCTTCATAAAAAGGGAAGCAGGGATTTCAAGTCTCATAAAGAGCTTCCAAAAATTATTGTACTTGTTAGCTTTCAGCTCTCATTGCCCCTATCATAAGCATCTTGAAGTGATTAAGGTTAAATTGCACAAACTATGGAGTATATGCTTGACAAAGTATAAGTTGGAAATCTCATGTCCATTGAATACGAGGGCCGCTCCTCATGCTACTCAAGTTTAGTTACCGGTAAGTTCTTGTTTACCATGGAAAATCGTCAACGGGGTACCCCTTGCACATGATACATGAGCTATCACATATAAAAATGACAAGGCAAGCAGGAAGTGAGCATCTCAACAATAATCTTATTTACCATGGGAAAATGGTGCTTTTTTCTCTCTTTCCTCTTTTCTCATATTTTCCCCCTTTTTCTCAATCTCTATCTCTTTTTATAAGAAGAATGCTTCATAGATTGCTCACTATGGTGATGCTGCAAGTTTCCACCATGATTAGGCATGGCTTAGGCTAGCGGCCAGGCATTTCTCTAACACACATACATAACTCCATGGACTTACAAGCTCCCCTTTCATTTCACACCGACGACATCCATAAACAAAAGAGCATGATATCAACTGGGTACAATGTACAAGTGCAATGTTGAAAGCGTTCCCCATGATAGTATGGTTATGCTAATTCCAACGTATAAGTGCAAGCATATACAACATAGATGACACAATGGTAGATGACACAATGGTTCAAGTTTATTAGGGGCAAGAAAAATAAAGTGTGCCATCAAGTTAGTGAGAGCTTTAATCACTAAGTTTTCACATAACAAAGAGACTTTTAATTAGAAGGTAGATGAAACAAGAATATACTTGAAATGGTGTAACACACCACGCATATGAATTTATAGTGGACACTTTGGAATAACTTGGTTTCTTGGGAGTTGGATGCATGAGTAGAGCTTACTCATACAAGTGGAGGCTAGCAAAAGACTGGGAGAGACCAACTAGGAGAGCAATAATGGCTATAATCATGCAGAGCGACAAAACATTACTAATCAAAGCATAAAGAGGTACCACAAGTCAAAAACTAAATGATCATAGAGGCTATGGTGACTGGTTCATAGTCATAACATGGTGTGAGCATGTGCCAAGTCAACCCAAACAAAGCATCAAAGGAGAATACCATAATACTGTGCTTTTGTATGCTAAAACAACACATGATTCCTTTAAGGCACATTAAGCAATCCTAATTGTTTGGAACAAGTCATGCTACAGAAATAATCACTAAGCATAAGGTCAAAACAACATCCGAACCCCCTCCAGTATTAAGTTGCAAGCAACGGATAATTGCACTAAGAAATGTGCGTAAAGTAAACAATACAATTGTTCCATGAACAAAATATTGTTATTTTCTCTCTAGTAGCAACAACACATCTATAACCTTAAAGATTTCTGTCACTTCCCCAGATTTAATAGAGGCATGAACCCACTATTGAGCATAAATACTCCCTCTTGGTGTCACTAGCATCTACTTGGCCAAGATAGCTACTAGAAACGGAGAGCATGTAAGATCTCAAACAACACAAACATGATAGAATCAATAATAAATAAGACATAGTATCTCAATATCCATTGGATCCCCGCAAACACAACATGCATGATTACAAATAGATGATCTTGATCATAAATTTAGCTCACAAGATCTAAACATGATAGCACAAAGGAGGAGAAACAACCATCTAGCTACTGTATGGACCCATAGTCCAAGGGTGAACTACTCACGCATCATACCGGAGGCTGGCATGGTGATGAAGAAGGCCTCTGGGATAATCTCTCCCCTCCGGCAGGGAGCCAAGAAGAGCTTCAGATCCCCCCGATCTAGGGACAATGGTGACGGCGGCTACGGACTATTTCGTGGAGATCTTATCGGGTACTTATTGTTTTGGCATCGAGGGGCTTTTATAGGTGAAGAGGCGAGGTAGGAGGACGGCCAGGGGGCCCACACCCTGCCCTGGCGCGGCCTAGGGTGGGCCCGCACCTAGGGGGGTGCGGCCGCCCTGTGGCGCCCCTCCGTCTCTCCTCTGGACTTCGTGTTCTCCTCGGTAAAATATTGACTTTGGCTTTTGTCTCATCCAATTCCGAGAATATTTTCTTACTAGCTTTTCTGAAACCAAAAACAACAGAAAATGGCAAAGTTGATATTAAACAAGCATAGAACATAAAAAATAATAGATAATTTACGATGTATCAGTGACGTTGAACCCGCACGTCACTAATCGCACGTCACTAGTAGGTCGTAGTGGTGGCGTCTCCACCGAACGCCACCAGTAGAAACCGTAGTACTGGCGTTTGTGTTCAACGCCACGAGTGTAAAAATACCAGTTGCGTTCAGTCTCTACCAGCGACGTTTAGAAGACACACTTTTACTATCGGCATAATGGTGGTGTTCACGCTGAGCGCCACCAGTGCTATAATTTATGACGTCGTTTCCTTCTTATCGAACGCCACAACTGATTATTTTAGGGTAAAAAAATTAAATTTCCATAGGTCAAAATTGAAATACTTAATTACAACATCTCAGTCAGTCGAGCTAGTTAGTTCATCTCATTCATAACACAATAAAAATTATCTTACATAAGAATTAATTGGATCAACTAATGCATGGCTACATAGTTGTAGCACCTTGTTCCCTCTTGGCCCCGGGGGTGCCACTCCTGATAGCTCGATAGGATCTCTAGACTAGCCCTACAGACCAACAATAGTTTTTTCTGCACACTTTGTCCTTACTCGTGCGCATGCGGTACCAACTTCTTGGTCGGTCATCAATCCTTAAATTGCTCTAGACCTAGCTAATAGTAATGCAGTAACAGCCGAAGATTTTGGATACATATGTAATCCGAAAGCAGTTAACGTTTCAAGGGGAACGTGGTTGAAGTAGTCGTGCTCATAGCCGACCTCAAGGTCGCGAAGCTCCTCGCAAGTCACTTGTCGCAACTGTTCGCCGGCCTCCCGCGATCATGAACCTCGTCTCTCCATGCGCCCCTTTCTGTCCGCCCGACGCCCACCTGTTGTTGGCCTGCCTCCTCCTGTTTCTACGGCTCCCGCCTGCTTCTAATTCTCCGCCGCGCGACCATCAGCCGGTGTCACCCAATTGCCATGGCCCCGTGGGCTTGCGGCTCTGCCTCCTCTGCTCGCCAGCTCCTCACATTTACTCGATTGAACTTGGTCGCGCTCCTCACATGGACTCTATTGAACTTAGACTATGTTTTATGCTTAATTTTTTGGCCGGGTCTTGTTCTGATCCGGGATCCGCCACCGTGCACATGGATGACAAAGTGACACTATGGTTGCAGACATACAAGCGCAGAAAAGATGTTTAGGTGTGGCGTACATTCATCAACAATGTTGAAGACACGTCTGGCGGCGACACGCGGGAGGGCGATCGATGGACAATCTATTGAACTAAAGCAAAAAGGATCTATAGAAGAATATTGTGAACGGTTTATAATGAGATAATTCATGAAGGCCATGTTTAGTCTTTTCTTGGACGACACCCTTCTTGCCACATCTCGTTTATTGATCTTGTTTAATGAGCTAGAAGTCATAGGATTCACCTAGGGAATAGACTACCACATGGGTCCTGTCCGCGACACTGTTTTTGGCTTATACCAGTACTAAGTTCAGTTAAAAAGTCAAAAGTCAAAGCTAAAAACATCTATTTCAGTGCTTTTGTGGCTTATACGCCAAAGTTTAAAAGCTAAATTTAAGCCTAACCAAACAACCAGTTTTTCAGCTGGAAATCTCAGGCAGTGTCTTCTACCAATCGAGAACAAACTTTGGTATACATACAGGACGTAATTGGGTGCTTGTGTTGGTAAGTCAGGTTGATGCTAGTACGAGAGGCTGTTTGTTCCTGGACAAAACAGGCGATGGTGTTGGAAGAATTGAATTTTAATGCTAATAATTTCTTAGGCGATCAAAATGCAGGAGCTTGGAGATGAAAATTTCTCACGAGAATGCCATCGAGGTTCTGTGTTCGGCTTCGGCGCGCATACCTCATATTGTCCCAACCATGGTATACGTTCGGTTACAGCTGCTTATGCGGCCCCAATGCATGTGAGAATGATTGCTACGTATGCTGATCACTCAGATAAACAAAAAAGTAGTACTCCCTCCGTTTTAAAATATAAGATGTTTTAGCTTTATAAAGTAAATGTATCTAAACTTTTTTTAGTACGAAGGTTTACGTAGGTTTAAAATAAATCTACACAATAAAAGAAGTCTAGGTTCATTTTTTTCACAAACCTAAAACATCTTATATTTTGAAACGGAGGGAGTAGTAACTAAATCTCCCACTATCGGTAATGCGAATGCCTAATAGGTCCTGGTGCTTCAGCGTTTACCTTTCTAAGTCTGGCGGACCATTAGAGCACCAGCAGCGGAAGCCAGCGCTAGCAACTGCCCTATGAGAAAAAGGTGCTGCAGTGGTATTGAATTTTTTCTCCAACGGAAGCAGCAACATGCATCCCTTGTCTGACGAAAAAAAAAAGGACCAAAGCCGATCAGAGCTAGCGCATGCAGCTCTCTGGCCCGCGAAGCGAGGACCTTGCTTTTCTTTGAAGCAGCACTGACAACATCCGAATCAAACATCATGACAATCTAAACCTATAAAGCCTGTGGGGCAGCTGGCTGGGGCTATGTGTTGGCCATGCGCTTATAGTCCTTCTGCTGGCCGGAATTATAAAGGCTCGCAATGCAAAGGGGTTCATACCCAGTACAATGAACGCACACACGTACATCCTACCCCTGTAAGCACCTCTGAGAAACTGAGCCGACGGATCGGGTGAAACGTCACCTCCCACTGAAAAAATATTCCGCCTTTTATGCAACACATAGTGTTAAACCTGGAGATTAAACTCTGGTGGTGAGGGTACAACCACCCTTCTAACCATCTAACCACATGTTGGTTTGCGTCACCTGGACCAGCTTCACCAAATGGGAAGCTAAAAACGACCGACGAGAATAGCGAATCATCAAACATCGAAGAAATCCACCGTAGAGCCGTGTATTTATCCTATATATTGCCGGTACACCGTTGGATTTATGAGCACCGCTTTGGCTTTGCGTACCAATATGTTCCATCTCTTTTAAATGTATTTTCGCGCGTCCTGAAGAATAGGTAGTTCTGCCAGGCACAAGTTTTCAGATCATAATGTGATTGGTCTAGCAAAGCAGGTGTATTTGGACCCATGAGTCAAAACTGCACCCGTATTGAATAGCTACAACCATAGTTTTGAAAATCGAATCGGTTTAGTGGTTTAACCAAAAAAATCTGAACCGATGGACTCATCGGTTTTCTAAAAGGCACCGGTTCAAACAGCTAAAAAACTGAAAAAAGATGTTTACTAGAGAAATCAAACTCGTGAACCTTATCCTAGACATAAATAGCAACTCGTAAAGCCCAATACCATTTGGACATGCCATGTTTTTGATTACATACTAAAATATACATTTTATATATCTTTTATGGTCCTTTTATTCCAAAATTTGCTTAAATTTTAATAAAAAAAGAACGGTTTTTTGTCGCCATCGAACCGAATGAATCCAACCAGCAAATCAGTAAACCAGTCGCCTCACCGGTTCACTAGCCGGTCCGGTTTTTAAAACTATGACTACAACTCTCCCTGACACTTCATGTGAGTAGTGGATATGGCCGAATCTTATCTACTGTTACAATGGTACTAAATATATAATATTGGTGCATGGAAGATGTTATAAACGTGACAATCAAATAACGATCAACAAAAAAAATACAGCAGGAGACACATGATTTTAACGTGAAAAACCTCTTTAATAAAAAGAGGAAAAAATCATGGGCGTCGGCTAGCGAAACTTTAGTATAATGGAAGTGTTTACACAACGCTAGGGATTTCAAAGATCCAACTTATTTCAGCCGACTGCTTATAAGAGGTATATATAATGGTGAAAACCTAGGTCTTCAATCGATTCGTACCGCGGGGGGCTATCGCCCCCCTCCCCGATTGGATTTTTTGGCAGAGCGAGCGCTCCTGGTGATTTTTTTTGCCCCCCACACATACCCGAGGTGTCCCACTGGATATGGTGTGGGCTAACTTCAGGCTGCGCTACCTTTCAGCCTAACCCTACCGGCGACGGAGCTCGCTCCTCGTTATAAGGATTGATCACTATGCGATAAGCCTCTTATTAGGATCCCACTAGAAGCACTAACAAATTAGTACCCTCTCCGATCCATATTAATTGTCACTGGATTGGATGTATCCAGCACTAAAACATGTCTAGATACATCTATTTTTGCAACAAGTAATATGGATCGGAGGGAGTACCAAATTATCCTCCCTCCGATAAGTTCTTAAGTAGAAATAGCTTAGTAGTGGGTGCATATGTGCATCCCGGATTCACATGAAGTTCCCTCCCTCCGGTATTAGGAGTATCTGCTCTCACCATTAGCTCGTAGAGTACTCTTCGGGCCGGGAACAGGAGCGCCGATCAAGAGGAGGTGAACCGAGATCAGGAATGCCAATCAGGAGGAGGTGGGAGCGTCGACCAGGAAGTGATGGGCTGGGAGCAGGAGGAGGCAGGCCGAGAAACGATCACCACCAAGGTATGTACTCCGTATCTATGAACTGTCGGGGAATTGATCTACATGGACACGACCTAGTAATATCAGTGGCGGAGCTATGCATAGGTCAGAGGGGGCCACTGCGGTGACCCAGCATACAACTGCATGATGTAGCACACTATAGTCATTGACATAACACCAATGAAACACCGTTCACTAGTATTATATCCTTCAGAGTGGCACAACAGAAACACAATAGATCCAAGACATGACTATAGGTTACAACTCGACTCTTTACAAAAGATCCAGAGAACACTCTAGGTTAAAGAGAGAGAAAGAAACTTCTTACAAAGAAAATTCAGAAATAATCAACTCAAAACTATTATGCTGATAATATTAGTATCTAAATATTTGTCTTGTATTGCTGCTATTGCAATACTCTACAGAAGTAGGTTCTAGGGCTAGAGATTATAATTCTATTGAATCAGCAACTTCTCTTCACTTTAATTGATGTACATGTTGCCTTCCTTTATTTCATTGAAGAGCTTGAGCTTTTAATGATGATTCCTGGAGCATAACTTGATGTAGAAGTCGTCTTAATGGCTTCAGAATCTAGCAAGGGTTAAGAAGATACTTTGAGTACGAGCGTACTCAGCAAGTTTAGTAGAAAGGATTGTTTGATGTACTATATCTACAGCCACAGACCATAGGTCATAGGCAATGCAGGTTTTCGTAAACATTTCTTCAAAGGTTGATTTTATTCTGAAAAGCTATGTCCGCCGGCCTTCACAGGTTTACCAGAACTTTCGTGGAGTTCCTTTCCTGCCGCGTTCGAAGCTCCTTTCCGAAACAAGGAGTAACAAGTTACAGTTCTTACACTCTGCAGAGATGCGTTACTTTACCCATGAGATATCTTAAGCTTTGTTGCATGGCCGGGAGTATGTCCCCGTTCAAACTTCCTTGGTTTGAGGCCCAACCTAAGATCCAAGCCAACCACTGTCCTTCTCCGCGACCCCGCATACCCGACGGATTGCACATCAGGCCTAGGATAAAACTTGTTTCCAATAGCAGCCTAAGGTGTACAACCCTCATAGATACCAGAAGTCGTGGGACGTTGAGGGATCCCACCCATATTCTTCCAACCCTTTATAAGATGAGTTACAACAATGGCTCGGTCATCCGTTGGCATGCGAAAGGGAGCCGATCCAGCTGACTTGTCCGTCCCATTCTAAATCTCATGGTTAACGCGTAATATACGGCGCAAGAAGCACTGGCGACATTTGTTGTTAAGTCCTACGTAATATGTTCCTTTACCACCAGAACTTTCATAGTAGGTTATTACCTCATGGTACATAACCTATAATCATATTATATGAAAATAGTGTTTTCTGGCCTTTTTGAAATGCAGGTGATGACAACACTGGATTTACAAAATACTTTACAGAAAATAATCAAAGGACATGAGCAACTGTGAACTTGCCTTTTGTGATTGCAAGATTATTGATGGCTAACGTGAAGCCTGTTGGTAACCTCAAGAGCAAGGTGTGAGGCAGCACAACAACAAGTTTCCCCTCCGTAAAAAACTGAGGTTATCGAACCAGGAGGAGGAAGGAAACGTCACACAGGTGTTGCAAGCAACGCGGAGACCTGCACAACACAAACTCAAGACTTCACCTCAACGAATCAGTGAGGTTGTCAAGATCACCGGTTTGCTATAACAAAGGATTAAACGTATGGTGTGGAAGGTAATGGTTTGCAGCAAGTAAACAATTACCAGTGGAAGATGTATCAATGGTAAAGATTGGACCCGGGTCCATAGTTCACTAGAGGTGCTCTCCTTAGATAAACAACATGGCATGCTGGGTAAACAAATTACAGCAGGGCAATTGACAGGAACTGAGCAAGGCATAATAATGCAATACTAGACAAAAAGATCCTATAAGATTCGATTGGGCAATACAGCAATATACGTAGACCGCCATCCAACTGCATCTATGACTAGAAGTCCACCTTCTGGTTATCATCTGAACCCCCTCCAGTATTAAGTTGCAAGCAACAGACAACTGCTTTAAGAAAAGTGTGTAAGGTAAACAATCCACTTGTTCCATGAACAAAAGACCGTTGTTTTCTCCCTAGTAGCAACAACACATCTATAACCGAAGAGATTTCTGTCACTTCCCTTGGAAACTAGAGGCATGAACCCACTATCGATCATAAATACCCCCTCTTGGAGTCACTAGCAACTACTCGGCCAATATAGCTACTAACAACGGAGATCATGCAAGATCCTAAACAACACAGACATGATAGAATCATAAAGACAAAACCATTAATCAATCTGACATAGTAATCTCAATATCCATCGAATCCCCGCAAACATAACATGCATGATTACAATTAGATTAGATCTTGATCATGAACGGAACTCATAAGATCTATACATGAAAGCACAAAGGAGGAGATATAACCATCTAGCTACTACATGGACCCATAGTCCAAGGTGGAACTACTCACGCATCATACCGAAGAGAAGGCCTCCGGGATGATCTCCCCTCCAGCAGGGTGCCGGGAAGAACTTCAGATCCCCCCAGATCTAGGGACGATGGTGGCGGCGGCTACATAAGGTTTCGTGGAATATTGATCTGGTACTTAGGGTTTCTGCATCGAGGGCTTCTAATAGGCGAAGAGGCGAGGCCGGGAGGCGGCCAGGGGCCCAACAACCTACCCAGGCGCGGGATAAGGCCCACCCGCACGTAGGGGGTTCTGGCCGCCCTGGTTTGCTTCTCTGTCTCATCTTCTGGATTTGTGTCCCTCAAGATAAAATATTGACTTTGGCTTTTGTCCCGTCCAATTCCGAGAATATTCATTTTCTGCCTTTCTGGAACCAAAAACAGAAGAAAACAGGCAACTGGCACTATGGCAACTTGTTAATAGGTTAGTTCCAGAAAAGATATAAAAACACCTCAAAGTGTAGACAAAGCAAAGCAAAGTAGATACTAAACAAGCATGGAGCAACAAAAATTATAGATACGTTTCTAACGTATCAAGCATCCCCAAGCTTAACTCCTAATCGTCCTCGAGTAGGTAAGTGATAAAAAGAATAATTTTTGAGGTGACATGCACCATCAAAACCGAGATCAAACCATTTGCAAGCATTGAAAGCTAGGATCAAAGAACTCTAAACATGTGCATGAAGGATGGAGTTCTAGCAATAGTACATAGTAACTATGCATGCAACATGAAAGGATAGAAACAAAGATCATGAATAACATGCATTGAAAAATGTTTGTTTGTTTCACATATAGAAAACATGGCATAGTGGCAATCAGCTTGTCCCTCATAGAGTAGCAAATAGATGCATATGACACCTTCAAAGTTCACAAGAGTGAATAGAAACAAATAGCACAAGAATAAGTAATATCACAATATGCATCAATCAATAAGCTTTGGAACACTGCA
Source organism: Avena longiglumis (assembly GCA_030063025.1). NCBI lineage: Eukaryota > Viridiplantae > Streptophyta > Magnoliopsida > Poales > Poaceae > Avena > Avena longiglumis. Next base: position 543,770,536 of record CP125974.1, on the reverse strand, counting down.
CACAGAATGACAACTATGCTCTCTTAATGGTGCCTAAAGTTAGAAGTTGAAGACTCAAATAATGGTGGAAGAAAGGCCCTTCACAAAGGGAAGTAGGGAATTCATGTTTCAAAAAGAGCTTCCAAAAATTATGGTACTTGTTATCTTTCAGCCCTCATTGCCCATATCATAAGCATCTTGAAGTGGTTAAGGTTAAAGTGAACAAACTCTGGAGTATATGCTTGACAAAGTATAAGTTGGCAATCTCAAGTCCCTTGAATACAAGGGCCACACCTCATGCTACTCAACTTTAGTCACCTGTAAGTTCTTGTCACTGTAAGTATTTGCATATCATAGAGAACTGCCAACGGGGTACCCCTTGCACATGGTACAGGAGCTATCCCTAACCAAAATGACAAGCAAGCAGACAATGAGCATCCTAGCAATCTTTTTATTTACTATGTGCATAGCTTTTTATTGAGTATGCTTCATAGATAGCTCACTATGGTGATGCTGCAAGTTTCCACCATGATTAGGCATGGTTTAGGCTAGCGGCCCAGGCGTTTATATAACACAAAATACATACTCCATGGACTTACAAATTCCCTCTTTATTTCACACCAGTGACATCCATAGACAAAAGAGCATGATATCAACTGAGTACAGAGTACAAGTGCAATATTGAAAATGTTCCCCGTGACAACACGGTTCTGCTAATTCCAACATATAAGTGCAAGCATATACAACATAGACGACACAATGGTTCAAGTTTATTAGGGGCAAAGAATATAAAGTGTGCCATCAAGTTCGTGAGGTCTTTAATCACTAAGTTTTCACATAACAAAATAGTTTTTAATTAGAAGATACCTGAAAACGAGAATATACTTGGAATGGTGTAACACACCATGCATAGGAATTTATTGTGGACACTTTGGAATAACTTGGTCTCTTGGGAGTTGGAAACATGAGTAGAGCTTACTCATACAAGTAGAGGCTAGCAAAAGACTGGGAGCAACCAACTAAGAGAGCATAATGGACATAATCATGCAGAGCAACAAAACATTACTAATCAAAGCATAGAGTGGTACTACAAGTCAAGGACTAAATGATCATAGAGGCTATGGTGACTTTTCATAGTCATAACATGGTGTGAGCATGTGCCAAGTTAACCCAAACAAAGCATCAAAGGAGAATACCACAATACTATGCTTTTGCATGCTAAAACAACGCATAATTTCTTCAAGGCACACTAAGCAATCCCAATTGTTTGGAACAAGACATGCTACAGCAATAATCACTAAGCATAATGCCAAAACAACACCTAGCATGCCATGCTAAAGTTTAAATCACAGTCAATGCAAGCTCCATTTGCACTTACAAGCAAGAACTCACTACTCCTTTCCAACACCCAACTTATTTTCAAAACAACACAGCGAGAACGGGGGTCCAAACTATTTTATTCAATCAAACTAAACAACCTAAGCAAAGCAAACGAAAACTAAGACGCTCCAAGAACAACACAATTGTGCATGAAATAATAAAAACGAAGTGTCTAGACAGACCTGAGCTTTTTATTGATGAAGAAGGGGATGCCTTGGGCATCCCCAAGCTTTGACGCTTGTACCTCTTGGATATTTCTTGGGGTGACACCGGGGTGACATCCCCAAGCTTGAGCTTTTGTCCATTCTTTATCTTATTACATCATTATCTCTACACCTGAAATTTTTCCTTCATACAAAACTTCACACAATCTTCATTAGCAACATTAGTGTATTCAAAAGATATTAGACCTCTGGAAAAGCTTTGGAACAACAATACTTTTCACTAAAAACAAAAGCTACTGTAGCAACTCCTTCAAAAAGCTCAAATCACCTAATGAGAACTCAAAAAGGAATCAGTGAGAAGCAAATGCAAATAATGGCAGAAATATATCAAAACAGACCAGCGAGTAGAAACAAATTTTTTCGTACATCTTCTGTTGATCAAATCAAAAAGTGTTGAACTAACAAAAGTTAGCTAACATACTGGGGGATTTATTCGTAAATTTTTGGATCAATTCGAGTTACAGAAACTCCTCACAAATTTTTTTAGTGGAGGACAGAAATCTGTTTCGGGACAACAACTCCCCAAATCTTACTTCCCTCTCATTAGAGGTCATTTTTGGCACAAAAGAAAACAAAAAAGGATAAGGAGAGGTAATTACTGAAGTAATAACTTCCAAGACTCAAGTAAACTCTTGGGTTATCTCCCAACAAGTACTTTTTTAACGCCTTTAAGTTAGGCACAAGAAGCAAGAAGAATCAAGTATTTTCAAATGAGGAAGCATTAACATCAAACCTTGCTTTCAAAGGAGGAGTAAAAATCAACTTCTCTCTCCTCATAGGGAAGTGTTCAATACCTTTCTTGAATGGAAAATGATATTTAATGGTGACTTCTTTTATATCAATGATGGCACCAACTGTTTTAAGAAAAGGTCTTCCCAAAGTAATAGGACGAGAAGCATTGTATTCAACATCCAAAACATAGAAATCCACAGGGACATAAGCATTATTAACCATAATGAGACCATCATTAATACTCCCCATGAGATTCTTCTTAGCATTATCATTAAGTGGGACATCCAAATCAATCTTCCAATGGTGGCAAATCAAGCATTTCATAAATCTTCCTAGGCATAATAGAGATATAGAACCAAGATCACATGAAGCTTTGAGATCAAAGTCATTCACTTGCACATTAATAATAGGTTCCCAACTATCTACTACTTTCCTAGGAATAGAAGCTTTGTGTTTTAGTTTATCTTCCTTAATCTTAACAAGAGCATCTATAATATGTTTAGTGAAAGCAACATGCATATCACTAGCATCAGGACTTCTAGAAAGCTTTTGCAAGAACAGAATCACTTTAGAAATATTGCAACCATATATATCAAAATCAAACTTAGCATCACTAGTAGTAGGCTCAATAGGCTTAGGCATAGTAGGAGGAGGAACAGGGACTACTTGTGGTTTAGTGGTGATGGTGCACACGCTATTGTTTCTATCAATTTCAGCTTCCCTTTCCCACCTAGCATGAAGTTGAGCTAACATCCTAACATTTTCATCAATAGTAACTTGTATGGCATGAGCGGCAGCAAAGGTATTTTCGATGGTTCTAGGTTTAGCAGCCATTTTATTAATCAAGGAGGACTAAGCTTCAGACAAAGAGGATATATTTTTCTTAACATTTAAAAGCTTTTCCTCTATAGACTTATTGAAAGTGGTCTGTTTACTAATAAAGTCTTTGAGCATGACTTCAAGTTCGAGGGGGCACTCCTAACATTGTTGTAAGAGCTTCCATAGGAATTGCCATTATTAGGAGGATAAGGCCTATAATTGTTGTTACCACCAAAATTATTCCTATAGGCATTGTTGTTGAAATTGTTGTTTCTAATGAAGTTCACATCAACTTGCTCTTCTTGAGCAACCAAAGAGGCTAAGGGAACACTATTAGGATCTAGGGGAGCTTTACCATTAACAAGCATACCCATAATAACATCAATATTATCACTCAAAGAGGAAGTTTCCTCAACAGAATTTACCTTCTTACCATGCGGAGCTCTCTCGGTGTGCCATTCAGAGTAGTTAACCATCATATTATCAAGGAGTCTAGTTGTAACACCCAAAGTGATTCTCATAAAGGTATCTCCAGTAGCTGAATCCAATAGGTTTCTTGAGGAGAAGTTCAATCCTGCATAAAAAGTCTAGATAATCATCCAAGCAGTGAGTCCATGAGTGGGACAATTCTTAACCAAAGATTTCATTCTTTTCCAAGCTTGAGCAACATGTTCATTATCAAGTTGTTTAAATTTCATAATGTTACTTCTCATAGATATAATCTTAGCAGGAGGATAGTATTTTCCAATAAAAGCATCTTTGCACTTAGTCCAAGAATCAATACTATTTTTAGGCAAAGATAGCAACCATTCTTTAGATTTTCCTCTCAAGGAGAAAGGAAAAATCTTGAGCGTAATAATATCTCCATCTACAGCGTAATAATATCTCCATCTACATCCTTATACTTTTGCATATCACAAAGTTCAATAAAGTTATTGAGATCGGCAGCATCATCATCAGAACTAGCACCAGAAAATTGCTCTCTCATCACAAGATTCAACGAAGCAGGCTTAATTTCATAAAAGGTAGCATCCGGAGTAGGTGGAGCAATAGGAGTTCTAAGGAAATCATTGTTGTTAGTGCCAGTGAAGTCACACAACTTGGTGTTCTCAGCAAAGTTCATTTTGGCAAAGGTGGGCAAGCCAAAAACAGCAGCAACAGCTAGAGCAAGAACTATTTTTTTGTGTTTTTGAATAAAGCAAGCAAACCAAACAAGACTAATTTTTTGGGATTTTTGAAAAGAGGCAAAAAACCAAGCAAAAGAAACTAAGCAAACTAAAAACAAAGTAAAGAGAAAGGAAGTGAAGGACTCCCCTTGTGAAGACGTCCTTAGCCTCCTCGGCAACGGCGCCAGAAAGAGCTTGATGGCTAACGTGAAGCCTGTTGGGAACCCCAAGAGCAAGGTGTGAGGAAAAACAACAGCAAATTTTCCCTCGGTAAGAAACCGAGGTTATCAAACCAGTAGGAGGAAGGAAACGTCGCACAGGTGTTGCAAGCAACGCGGAGACCTGCACAACACAAACTCAAGACTTTGCCCCCAATGAATCAGTGAGGTTGTCAAGCTCACCGGTTTGCTGTAACAAAGGATTAAACGTATGGTGTGGAAGGTAATGGTTTACAACAAGTAAACAAGTAACAGTGGAAGATGTATCAATGGTAAAGATTGGACCGGGGTCCATAGTTCGCTAGGGGTGCTCTCCTTAGATAAACAACATAGCATGCTGGGTAAACAAATTATAGCAGGGCAATTGACAGGAACTGAGGGCATAACAATGCAATACTAGACAAAAAGATCCTATGAGATTCGTTTGGGAAATACAACAATATACATAGACCACCATCCAACTGCATCTATGACTAGAAGTCCACCTTTAGGTTATCATCCGAACCCCCTCCAGTATTAAGTTGCAAGAAACAGACAACTGCTTTAAGCAAAGTGTGTAAGGTAAACAATCTACTTGTTCCATGAACAAGAGACCGTTGTTTTCTCCCTATTAGCAACATCACATCTACAACCGAAGAGATTTCTGTCACTTCCCTTGGAAACTAGAGGCATGAACCCACTATCGAGCATAAATACCCCCTCTTGGAGTCACTAGCAACTACTCGGCCAAGATAGCTACTAACAACGGAGAGCATGCAAGATCACAAACAACACAGACATGATAGAATCATAAAGACAAAATCATTAATCAATATGACATAGTAATCTCAATATCCATCGGATCCCCGCAAACACAACATGCATGATTACAAATAGATTAGATCTTGATCATGAACGGAGCTCACAAGATCTATACATGAAAGCACAAAGGAGGAGATATAACCATCTAGCTACTACATGGACCCGTATTCCAAGGTGGAACTACTCACGCATCATACCGGAGATAAGTCCTCCGGGATGATCTCCCCTCCGGCAAGGTGCCGGGAAGAACTTCAGATCCTCCTGATCTAGGGACGACGGTGGCAGCGGCTACAGAAGGTTTCATGGAATATTGATCGGGTGCTTAGGGTTTCTGCATCGGGGGCTTCTTATAGGCGAAGAGGCAATGCCGAGAGGCGGCCAGGGGCCCCACACCCTACCTAGGCGCGGGACTGGGACCACCAGCGCCTAGGGTGGTCTGGCCGCCCTGGTTCACTTCTCCGTCTCGTCTTCTGGATTCGTGTCCCTCACGGTAAAATATTGGCTTTGGCTTTTATCCCGTCCAATTCCGAGAATATTGATTTTTTTTGCCTTTCTAGAACCAAAAACAGAAGAAAACAGGCAACTGGCACTATGGCAACTTGTTAATAGGGCAGTTCTAGAAAATATATAAAAACACCTCAAAGTGTAGACAAAGCAAAACAAAGTAGATACTAAACAATCATGGAGCATCAAAAATTATAGATACGTTTTCGACGTATCAATTATGCATTCACGGTATTCAAGACAATATAAGATCCGATATCTGAAAATAGCATTATTGGTCCAGTAAGGACTAATGTTTAAAGAGGCAAGATGCTACTATGCATAAGAAATGTAATGCAATTTGGTAAACTGGAATCCCCGGAATAACGTTGTTCCAGGGTTTGGATATTGGAAATGGTTTCTTTATAATGTGTTGTTCTTTTAGATAAGTTTCACACTTGTGCTTCTTCTTAAGGCTTGTGAGTGTGTGTGAAACAACATGCAAGTATAATAAAGTACACACAAAAATAAAATATTCAAGTGTGGAATGGTATCTAAAGACTCCTTATATGAAGGTTGTTGCTTAAGTAGATTTATTTTGGAATGTTTAAGAATTACTTTTAGTGTATCTTTAAAGAATAACTTTTGAAGAAAAGTTTACTTAACTAAAAAAAATTATTTAGACTTTAAGTATTAACAATCTAAAATATACTAGTAGTGTATAAAGTAATGTGATTATGATTAATTGTCATTTGGTGACTATGATAAAAGTTCTTGGTTTTAGTTGTTAAGAGTTAGAGATATTATAAAATTTGTTGGTTGAAGTGGCAAAAAGAATGACCTTCGAAGAAAAGGTTTCTTTGGTGAGGTTTAAACAATATTTATGGTTGATAGAATGCGATTGATGTTGTTTGCGCTTGCTCAAAAAGTTTGGACTTGAGATGCTTTAGGTCTTAATTAAAATAGACCAAAGTTAACTATAAAAACATAAGTAGCTTATTAGACATGATGTTTATAAGCTTTTGAGACTAAAGTTAACTTTAAAAGGGTAAATAAACTTAAGGTGTAATTTGTTTTAAATATTCTCAAGTTTTGGATTTATGATAAGTATGAATAAGGTGTGGAGTTATTCACTTTATATTTAAGTGACTGATTAGTTTCAATTTGTTTTTCTATAATGAAAATAATATGTATCTATTTAATGGAAGCATAATTAGATGATCTTAGTAATTTGTTTAGGATTTGAAGTTATGTTAATAATGATTAGGATATAAAGATTATTCACCATATTATATATGAGTGATACATAATATTTATTTAAAAGGTTTTTAAATTTGAATTCTAAGATTTTTAAAAGAATATTTTAAAGTTAATAGTTATACTTAAGCTAGAATATGAATCCAAGTTATGGTTTTGGAATTAGTACTTAGATATTAAATATTTAAGCTTTTATATAGAATTGTGATTATTTCTTACTTAAGAATTGTTTTTAAAGAATTTACTAAAATAGGTAATAGATAAGGATTTATTACTTTAGAATATTAAAAACTTTTCTAATAATATATTTAATATTTTTCTAGTGTAATAAATTTATTCAAGACCTTAAAAATGATTTTTATTTATTTTTATGTATTATTCTGATGTTTATAAAATTCCATAAAGGATTAAATGTCTTTGAATACTTACTTCATATTTTATTTATAAGAAACTAGGTTAGTATTTTTATAAAATAGTAGATTTATTTTTATACACAAAATTGATTTTTTTAAGATTTTCCTTATTTTATGTAATTTTACTTAAGATTTAATGGTGTTCTTTTTTATTTGCTTTATATTTATCTATAACAAGTAAATTTATATTTTTATTAAGTAGATCATATTTTTGTGATGATTCTAATATATTGTTAGGATTTTTCTATAACTTTCTAGAGCTAAAAAAATTTATAGGGTATTTTGGTAATTCATTATTTCATTTTATTTTATTTTATTTCTTATCCTACTTAATTTGGGTCTTTTGGTTGGGAACATGGGCCAGCCTAGCCCATCTGGAGCTGGCTCAGGTCATCCAGACCACATCCCATCTCTCCCCTCTCTCTTCTCTTGCACACATGTGACACATCCCCACTCTCCCTCATTCCCCTGCCTCACACGTTCACGCCACCGCCGACGCTCACCTGACCAATGTCGGCCAAATCCGGTGTCGCCGGTTACTACCGTGTGCTGGCGGTGGCTCGCCACTGCCTCCTCTTCCCTTCTCCTTGTCGATTGGGTTAATCGTGGCCTCGCGCTCATCTGGCCGAAACCCTAGCTCTGCTTTGGCCTAGACGCTGTTGATTCTGGAGGTGTTGCTGTTTGGCTACGACACTCTCTGCATGCTACAGTTGCTGTTGGGACGGCTCAGCGCGGTGCAGGTGCCTCGGTGCCCACCATGCCGCCGTGTTGCTACACTCGCTGCCTCTATCTCCTCTTCGGCGAGCTAGGACTTGTCCCAGGTAGGTACTCCTTCTTCCCTCTCTACATCTTTTACTGTTACCCTTTTCTATTGAAGATCCTAGAACCCTAGTAACATCTGTTGAAGCTTTATGTGGTGACATCCCCCTTATCTTTGATCTGTAAGATCCTTTAAAGTGTGTCAACGATGATTCACTAATGTCAAATGCTTGTGTCTAGAGTTGATTTACTATGGTGAGAATTAATGACTATGTGTTGTGATGATTTTCAGTTATAGAAAGGTTTCCTCATTGTTTTGGCACATGATGATATACAAGTGTTTACTTCAATCCTCCTTGAACCATTTATTCCATGTTAATCATGTGTTTTAGTATATGTTAAAACTGAAGTTTAGCTATCCATGTTGACAATTAGAGTTAAATATGATTTCTTGAAGAAAGCATTCAGGAAGATGATTTAATTATTGTGAATGTGCTTGTTGCAAACACTCAATAGTTGCTGTTTTGATACATGTTTACTGCTGTGATGCCTCTCAGTGAGAGTGTACACAACAGTGAACTCTTGACAACATGTTGTGTTGTTTTGAACCAGTGATTTGTTGGCTTAACTGAACCTTACTTGCTAAATCTGAAATTGAATTTTACTACTGGATATGAGAGTACCTAGCCTATTAATGTATTTTTTCTTTGTACTGCTGGACAGATCACAGCAAATGATCTTGTGGTCGATGCGTTAATTTGAGATATTAGCTTTGGCTATTCTGTTCATGGAAACAGCTTTATAGTGTAATATATGATTCCTAATTGATCTTTCTAAGGAGATGATTATTTGAATTGAAACCTTGTGACTGCTAGATTGGCTTGTTACAACAATTATGAATCATGTATGATAACTGAACCTTTGGTTCAGTGTTGTGCTTGGTTGAGTTTAGAGTTCAGTGATGATTCTGAATTTACATTGATAATGTGATACTTAATATTCAATGATTCCTACGTAATGGACTAGGAAAATGATTAAAGTTGTTACCCTGCATTCTTGCAGAGATAATATGGTCCTTTTAAGTTGAAAGAAACTTGATGTATCATCTGTTGATAACTATATTAAGCTTACCTAGGTGCTGTGGAGCCTCCATCTTGGAGTGTGCACATCATCAGGTACAATGTAACATGACTTGCTATGAGCAGATATGTGTTTGGGTGGTTCTAGTGACCTCTCTTATCTACTAGAAATCTTCTAGTTACAGACTCATTTGGATCTGGTTGCTGGAATATTTATTTATATCTCTCTATGGTGGCTTCTGCTACCTGGAGATTTTTGCTATGGTGCCTCCTTTTGGAATGTGCACAGCAATCTTTCAGGTGGCATGATCTGCTGCTATCTGTTTGGCTGCACTATATGGGACTTTCCTTTGTATGATTAAATGATTGAAATATTTGGAAAGAATCCCTGGCTATGATGCTAAGGCTGAGACCATTTTATAGAAAAAATACTGTGTTGGCCTCAATATTTCTATGATGATTTTGCAAAGCATTTCTTTGCAAAACTGAGAAAATATTTCTCTAAAAATTCCTTTCTTTGGTCTCTTATGCCGATATGAACAGATATGAATACACTACTTCTATTCCAAAGTTTCTACTACTCTACCTTGGCTTCCTGGAGCTTGTTATATTATTGGATCTTGATCAGTTTCTATTGTACCTTGATATCCTACTCCCCTCTCCTTCTACTACTCCATCCACTATAGCAGCTATAGCCTGGCCTTCTCCACCTTGTCCTTACCATTGGATGGCTTCTCGAAGCAACCATGGTGCAAGTGATGTGGTGGTGATCTGGTTGGTTCTTGTGGTGATACGAGAGCAGTCTGTTCTTGAGGTATGATAAACAGAAAGGGGATAAGATAATGGGTGTTGTGCTGCGGCTGTAACTTGGTCTTTTATGTGTTAAGCTTGCTCTCTCTAGTGCTGACAGCACATCACCTGCATAGGTGATAGAGCTGCTGTCAAGTGGGTCTCTTTTGGGTGCATGTTTCCATGAATGAAACTTGATGGTGTGGATGAGCTCGACTGATTGTGTTAGTTATCCCTGTTTTGTATATTTCCCCACTTGGTGAAACTTGCCCCTAAGCCAATGATGTTGTACTGAGTCCATATATGATTAAGAACAGATACTATGATTTGGTCCCTTTTTAATACATACTCAATGATGAATTCAGGCTATAGCATCTCTAGGCCAAATCTGAGAGTATAATTAATAAACTAACCCCCTGTTTATTATTTATCTTGTTTGTCTGTTTCTTTTGCCATAAGGAACATGTGAGAACCGGAAGAAGGTGATGATGAGATTGTACTTGTTGCTCTCTTCAAGACCTTGTCTTGGCCCATAGAATCTTCATTTTCCTCTACATGGTTAGCAACACAAGCACTAGAGGAAATAGAAGCATTTTTATCATGGCAACAAGACAACATGAGCATATCATCATGAGATTTATTCAAGTCATTTCTACATGATATGCAAGGACTATTAACACAAGCATGTGAGGAATTTTGAGTGCTAGAAGTGTTAAGGTCCAAAGATAGATCATTGCAACTCGATAGGGATGAGGGATTACAAATAGTAAGCACACTATCCAAATTGCAATTTCTATCACCACTCACCATATCATTACCTTGTGAAAAGTCACATGTTGGTGAATTGGTAGAGGATGAGAACTCATCTCGACCGGAAGTGGAAGCAACACAATCATCCTCAATAATGTTGGACTTGCTATATTTATCTTGAAGCTTGGTCCATATCTCACGAGCGCTTGAATAAGGCATGATAGACGAAAGAACTACATTGCTCACAACATGCAAAATAATTTTAGTAGCTAGAGCATCTATATGAGAGTTCAACTTCTCCTCTAAAGATTCGATTTGGGTATCCATAGGAGAAGAGAAACCCACATATAGATAGTCCTCGATGATTGGGTGAATTTCCCAAAATAAATTAAGCATGCGAATTTTCCAAACATCATAATTTGTGCCATCGAATGTGAGCATGTAATTGTGCACTAATCCTCTAGCCGACATCTTTACTCTCAAGGCGGTGAAGCCTAAAATGAGAGACCGGGCTCTGATACCAATTGAAAGGATACGGATGTCGCCTAGAGGGGGGGTGAATAGGTGATTAAAACTTTTCCTAGAGTGGCTCAACAAAGGCGGAATAAAACTAGTGTTTACTTTGTTAAGCACAACCTAGAACAACTAAGGTTCACCTATGTGCACCAACAACTTATGCTAAGCAATACAAGCAACAAAGTGATAGCAAGATATATATTACTTCAAGCACGAAGGCTATCACAATGTAAAGTGCATAAGTAAAGAGCTCGGGTATAGAGATAACCGAGGCACGCGGAGACACCGATATTTTACCGAGTTCCTCCAAACATGGAGTACGTCTCGTTTGGATAGGGAGTGGTATCAAACCACCAACGCCACAAAAGGCCTCCCTTATTCTTCGGTGAATCTCACCCCAATAGGATCGATCCACGCTTCCAGTATCGGTGCACTTGTCGGTGGCAACCGGAACCTCTCACAAGGTTGGGGCACAACTCCACAATTTAATTGGAGGCTCCCAACAAGCGCCACAAAAGGCCTCAACAAATGCCACCAAGGCCACAAAACCGTCTAGGGTTCCAAGAACCCAAGAGGGACAAGCTCCAATGAGCAATTCAAACCAAATCCTCCGAGGAGAACTCAAACCGATGCACCAAATGCAAATGCCAAGAACACCACAAAGATGCTCAAATCCCTCACTCTCAAGTTCCAACAAAGCTACTAAAGCTATTGGGGGAACAAGAGAGGAGGAATCAAAGAGAGACACGAAATCCCCCAAAATCTAGATCCCCAAAGATACACTCACAAAGAGATGTTTTGGTTTGGTCAAAACGTAGATCTAGATCTTCTCCAACTACCCCTCAAATATATGCAATAATCAATGGAGGGGTGAGTAGAAATCAAGCTCAAAGAGTAAAGAAAATAGGGGCAAAGCTTTAGATCCAAAGAGGAGGAAGAAGTAACCCTAAAAGGAAAAGGGGAAAGCTATTTATAGGGCTGGGCAAAATATGGCCGTTGGAGCCTTAATGTAGCGATAGTACCGGAAGTTCAAGCGGTACTACCGGAGAACTCCGGTACTACCGGACCAGGTACCGGACTTGGTACCGGAAGACCAATATTCAAACTTCATAAGCCCTGGCCACAGCGGTAGTACCATTGATGCTACCGTAAAGCGGTAGTACCAAGAAATGGCAACCGTACTACCGGACGTGAAGTGGAATCAGCAAGAGAAAAAGTCTCGTCATGCGGTACTAAAATGCGGTATTACCGCATTTTAGTACCGGAGCAGGCAGAAGCTTTTGACAAGTGGTCAAGAAGCTACTGTTGCGCTAGGTACTAAAATGCGGTACTACCGCTTTTTAGTACCTATCCTGGCAGAGGCTTTTTGACAGTTAGTCAAAACCTTCTGTCGCATCCGGTAGCACTACCGCTTTTTGGTACCGCACGAGGCAAATATTCAAACGGCAATAACTTTTGACAGGAAGCTCCGATTGACCCGATTCCAATTGCGTTGGATTATCACCAAGTGAGAAAGTATCAACTAGAATAATATGATATACCTCACTTGGTGAGAAACCGAAAAGTCGCATAAATCAAAATCGCAACAAGATACAAATGGAAGATCCGATTTTGATGAACAAGAGCTTGTTATGGAGATTACCACAAGCTCCATATCCTCGCATGGATAATACCAAATAACAACCAAATACGATGATGCAAGTATGCAAAGGTTTGAGCTCTCTCCAAACGATGTGACCGAATTACTCATACGAGAGCCCCTCTTGATAGTACGGTTATCTATCCTAAACCCGGTCTCCTACACACAACAAGAGACCGGCAAAAGGAAAAACCTATCAAGATTATACCTTTGCCTTGAGCATTCCACTTGAGCTCGATGTAGACGATCTTGCTCTTCTCAAGATGGAACGCCTTTCTTAATTCCTCATCATCGACCTCGCATATTGAGCTTGCCCAACATATCTTCTTTACATTCATCGACCTTGAAGCCAACACATGCTCCAAGCGATGCCAATGGACAAATCCTACAAGTATAACTTAATACACACATTAGTCCATAAAGATTGTCATTAATTACCAAAACCACACATGGGGGCCCAACATGTTCTTTCACCGCACAGACGCCACCCCACCCCCACCGCTACCCGCCACCCCTGCCGCCCCACCTCGCCACCCGTCGCCACCACCCCGCCACCCCGCCCTACCACCCTGCCATCCCGCCACCCCACCGCCCCGCCACCCCCTCATCTCCGCCGCGCCACCCCGCCTCCCGTCCGCAGGTACTCCGCCGCCCGCACCACCCCCTCTCTAACATCTCCCCTCCCCTCTGCCTCCTCTTCCTCCCTCCTCGCCTCCCTCTTCCCACCCCCTCTCTAACCTCCCCCCTCTCCAGCAGCAGGAGGAGCACCTCGATCAGGACCAGGAGGAGGAGGGCCCGCCCACACCACCTCGACAAGGCCCATAGCACAACCTGAGGACTAGGAGGAGGAGGAGTCCCGCCCACACCACCGTACCTCGACAAGGCCAAGCCCGCCCGCAGTTCTTCAGGTTAGCTTTCTTCTAAGTCCCCAAATAACTTGATTATGGTTTATCTTCAGAGTGATAGGAGTGGCATAAACTCGATAAAAATGTTATGGTACAAATAGAACAAACACAGAAAAACTTACTCTTTTCGACCCATATTACTTGAACCTATATACTAAGCTCCACTGGGCTAAATATTATCGTGCTTAGCAACATGTTTAAATTTAATATTATATTTATATCGAGAGAGCACTATAACCTGAGCCTTAGTTTGGACTTTCCCATTTCATCCACGAACATAGCATATACGACGAAAATTTATCTCTCTGTATGTCCACTTGTGTACCAATTTAATGGGGAATTTAATTATTAACACTGAATTACCTTTGATACTCTGCAGCAATTCAGAACAAAGTTGTGCATGCTTTAGGCTCATCACCAACTTGAAAGTGTCAAATGCCAACTAACTTGATTTGCAATAGTATTGCTATGCTCCGTCTAAAAACTAAATATAAAAGTAGAATAGTATTATCAACCGGGAAAGTGTTCAAGAATAAATTATGTTTTCAAACTTTGGTAAAAATATTGATTTGGATCGAAGGTAGAATAGTATTCAGAACTAATTTGGATCGAAGGGAGTAATTATTTCTGGTCGTGAACTTTTCTTCTAGAGCAGCGATAATTGTGTACATTTTCCTTCACCAAGTCACCACTTCCCAGCTACAACATTTTCTTCTCTACTTTCTGAATTTAGAACATCAAGTGCCGTTAAACAATATAGCAAAGAAGTGTCAATTCAAAAAGCAGGGGGAGGAGGAGGAAAAGATTGTGCATGACAAGATGTTTCTCTCTCATATCTCCTCCTAGATATGTCTGAAATGCTCCTGTTTGATCTTGTACATATGTCTGACTTGTATAAAATAAAGTACGCAATTGCTTATTCCTGAAAAAAATAAACCAAGTATGCTTATGGCATTTTCTTATGGGGATCTCTTTACTGCTCATATATATTTCTAGCAATTGATTTGTAATAGTGAATTAATAGGAGGCTCTTAGTAGTTTAGGTTATTTCTTTGTTCAGTTAACACTTGTGCTTAGGATCTATTATTTTTATTTGCCTGGTAATAAAATAACCTGGTAATAATCTTCAGTATGTGCTCTGATGCATTATGGGTTTGTAAACATGGCCTGGTAATAATCTTGTTACCGGCAGGCTGATTTGTAAATCTTGTTTCACCATGCAGCCTATCACAAGACTACTGTTTCGGTGCGGGGGAGTGGAGTGGTGCCCTTGGAGGTGGCAAAGGGATTCGATGCAGCAGCCGGCTGCGCTAGAGAGGGAAGGAGCGAAGACCCTGCTGGTGCTCGTGGAGGTGATATCGGGCGAGGACAGAGGTTCCGCATGGCGATTTTCCGGAATATGACCTCCGAGGTGGTCCACGCGATGCAGTGGCCTCTGCATCAGCGAGCAGCTGCCTTGGAGGAGATCTCGGAGAGATGTAAGGTGCGGGGCTGGCCGCTTCTGACTCAGAGGGACTCTGGTGGGCGACTGCTGCAGGCCCTAGCGGTGAGATCGGATGTCGTGGCGGAGATGCGTCAGGCTGCGTCAGCCGACTTGCCATCGTCGGAACACTCGGTGGTGTTGATGGTCAGGGACACCGGCACCTCGGAGCAGTGCCTGATGGTCGTGGAGCAACAGAGCACGGTCCACCTACTAGCTTCCACCCATGCCCAGCGAGCGTCCCCGAGGTTGAGCAGAGTGGATCTCGACTCGTTCCGTCTGCAATTCATTCAGGAGATAGAAGTTGCGGGGGCTCGTCTGGAGCAGTCGAATCTGCGTCAATCGTGAATTTGTGCGATTGTGTGATTTCGAGCTTGTACTCTCCCATGACTTGTGTGTAACACTTGGACTCTCTATATTGATGTATTTTGTCACTTTGTTTAAATTTCAGTGAGTTTCTGGGTATTCCTGTGAGTTTTATGCATTTCTGTGATATATTGTTGTATTCTAGTATATTTCCTGTGTATTCTGTGTATTTCTGCTGTATTCTGGTATTTTTTTTGAAATCCTGAGACAAAATTTTGTGGCGCATATGGCATATGCGCCACAGAATGTTGAGAATTCTATGGCGCATATGCTATGCGCCACAGAATGTTGAGAATTCTGTGACGCATATGGCATATGCGCCACAGAATGTTGAATTTCAGTGGCGAGGATTTAGTGGTGACTCCCATATGCGCCACAGAATTCCAATTTGGTGCGTCACTGGTAGCGTTTTTCCTAGTAGTGGCCAACCAGCGAAACTTTACTATAATGGGGAGTGTTTACACAACGCCGGGGATTTCATAGGTGCGACTTATCCCAGCCGGTTGCTTACAAGAGAGAGATATAATGGTGAAAAGCTAGGTCTTCAATGATTTGTATCATGGGGGGCTATCGCCCCCCACCCCACCTAGTGTCCTGTTTCAGCCTAAAACTACCGGTGACGGAGCTCACTCCTCGTTATAAGGATTGGTTACTATGTGATAAGCCTCTCGTTAGGATCCAACTAGAAGCACTGAAACAAACTAGTACCAAATTTTTCTCCCTCCGGTAAGTTCTTAAGTAGAAATAGCTTGGTTGTGGGTGCATATGTGCATCTCAGCTTCGCACGAAGCTCTGGTATTAATAGGGAGTATCTGCTCTCACCATTAGCTCGTAGAGTACTCTTCAGGCCGGGAACAAGAGCGCCGATCAGGAGGAGGTGGCCTGGGAGCAGGAGCGCCGACCAGGAGGAGGTGGGAGCGCCGACCAGGAGGAGGTGGGAGCGCCGACCAGGAAGAGGTGGGCCAGGAGCAGGGGGAGGCGGGCCAGGAAACGATCACCACCAAGGTATGTATCTATGAACTATCCGGAAAGTGTTCTACACGGCCACGACCCAATAAAGCCAGTTCACCCTTTTTTTTGAATTCAAACACAAGATTCCATTACTCAACTGACACATGCGAGTAAGCGTGAGCAACATGTGTAAGATGGTCTGCTCTTGGTCCTCTTGTCGAACCATCGTAATTTTTGGATCCCCCCCCCCCCCCCCCCCCCGCCCCACCCACACACACACCTTTCTTTGTGTGATTTGCAATTGATCCAGGTTAATCCTGAGCACAACCCTTGTCAGGAGTGCCCGAGTGAATCTAAACCGGAATATTCTTCTTCCCCTAGTCTATCTATACTACTATTAAAGGAGCAAACATTATCTTTCTTAGAGTCACCCCGCCATATGTACTAGGCTAACTAACACCGCCAGATTGCGCCACGCAGTTAGATCTAACGACTCAGATTGATATAGTCCGATACGGTGTGTGCACTTAGCATTTATCTTTGACGGACTGTGCTCTGCCGAGCGAACAAACCACTCCTTGCAATCCTCCCCCGAGGGAAAAAGAGATATCTCTCTCACACGATCGGGATAGTCATTTTCAACTAAATGCCGCCTCCTTACAAGAGTCGTCGTGCTGCCCCGGAAGCCTCATTGACGCCGATTGTGGTGAGACAGAGAGGGAACCACCATCGGCCCCATGGCTTCCCCTCTAGGGATTCACAAATCAAGAGGGGGGTCGACGAGAGGGGCGACACATCCTGACCGGCACGTCGTCGTCGTGCTGCCTCAGTCGTCTCCTTGACGCCGATTGCGGTGAGAAGAGAGGGAACCACCGTCGGCTCCATGGCTTCCTCTCCAGGGCTTCACAAATCAAGAAGGGGGTCGACGAGAGGGACGATGCATCCTGACCCGCGCGCCGTCGTCGTGCTGCCTCGGTCGCCTCCTTGACGCCGATTGCGGTGATACAGAGGGAACCGACGTCGGCCCCATGGCTTCCTCTCCAGGGATTCACAAATCAAGAAGGGGGTCAAGGAGAGGGGTCGGGATAGACGCGGATGGAGGCCGTGGGACTCTCGGGAGAGGCAATGGAAGGGAAGCTGGAAGAGGAGGCCCGTGACGACCCGGCTAGAAGACATCTTATTCTACGAGGGATTCCGATCTATAGACGAAGCCAAACTGGTCTTCCTGGATTTCCAGAAGTCTGGGCGTATGTCCTGTTGTTCCAGGACGACCAAGTCCCCGTTAGTGAATTAAGCATGTTCTGATCTGTAGATTCTGAACTGCAGGTATCCATTCTATCTTGTGCATTGTTGGTTCCAAATTCACATGTGCAGTATCATGATTATAAGTTCGTTGATGCATTCAATTGTAAATTTTTAGCCACTGCGGCGCTTGGATTCTCTCTGTTAGGTTTTTAATAATCCATGATATCAAGGGGCTGACATTGTATAGCTCCGGTGCTAAAGGTTGAATGCTTATAAATTAGAATCTAGATTATCGAGTTTTTTTTCATGTGAATGCTGGAGATGAATTTCACTGTTTATTGATACATATTCAGATCTGTTGCCATATGTTTCTAAGGTACTTCATATAGTAATGGACACGATCAATGACAGTCCATTTTACCTTTATTTTTCCTTCCTCCTATGACTGATTGCCTCTATGTAATGGACACGATCAATGACAAACTATTTTACCTTTCTTTTTAGGTACTTTTGCATCTAAGGACTGCTCTGTTAGTTTTGAGTTGATCACTCAACATCGCAAGAATATAAGCCTGCTGCAATTGATTGTTCCGTGGTCTTCGGAAATGCCAATGCGGAAAATGCAGAACCTGTGAACATGCACAATCGTCTATTTCGTAATCGTAAGTAGGGTAAGCACAAATATAGAAATTTACTTGATGTTGTGTTTGTTTCTCCCGGAATCTTAGGCATGCTGGCATTTAGGATTTGATATATTGATGTAAACACTTTATTATCGGAAATTGAATTTCTTAGAGACAGCTCCATGTTGGTCACATTTGTACAGGTTTTAGGGGTGAGTTCCATTGTACTGTACTGACAAAGATTTTTATGGAAATTATCATCTCTACGAGTCACAAAAAGGATTACTGGTTAAAAGAGGTAATTCATTTAATAGCTATTAATATATCAGGTATACCTTAGCTTCTAAAAATATTAACCGTTAGGCCTAATGCATAACTTAGCTATTAATGCAATTCTCTTTTGACGCTACATTGCTCCCTCTCCTAATGAACTCACCAAGGTATGCTTCTCCATGTAGAGTATTGCATGCATGTCTCCATTAGTTTATATCCTATTGAGCAGCACTTCTGCACCATCAGACTATACTGCTACTGGCAGTGTTTTGTTGGCTATATATTTTGTGTCATGGTGTAAAGCTTACTTTACATACAGTTCTTTGCTATCAAGATGAACTATCTCTTTTGGTAAGTGATACTGCCCTATTGTTACTTTTGTTTTAGTTAGATTTCATGTTGGTTGATTATAGAAGAACGAAAATGACAGTTTTTTAGTACCGGCAAAGATATGCCAACAAACTGTAGTCTGTAAGTGATTCTCGGACTGTATATTTGCCTATGGAGGTACATTATCCATGAACCCTTGCTCATATATTAATCAAACATTGTCTATTCACTGCTTTGTACAAACAGGTTGTAGACATGCAAGTTTGTAGAAGGGCGAAGGTAATCTAAAAACAAGTGATCAAAAGGCATAGAGCAACATGTCAACGTCCCTGCAGAGGGAGCAAAGCATTTTTAGAAGGTAATCTAATTTTTTGTTGTTGTTCATCCATCTACGTTCCTCAATAATGACCCTTTAGTTTGAATTATACCCTAGGTACAATGGAAGTTTGTTCCGGTGTTCCTTGTAGTTAATGTTCCATTCAAGGGGGTAGGCTTGCAGTTGGTCAGTTTCTCAACGGAATATGAGCAATGTCGTGAGAAAAATAATAGTTGATGCGGACCTCACGAGGTACTAGATTTTACTATTGTGACATCTCTGATTTAAGCTTAAACTGATTTGTATTCACTTACTATGACATGTCTATTAGTCTTACGCATTGTTCTTGCTATGAGAACAAACATGCAGGTAGGAAGAGGGTCTTATCCATTGCAACCCTGCACAGAGTTTGAGTGGCACGTGCTATATGGTTTATTACTTTGTTATGTATATCGATGTATTATCTCGCATTTTACTTGGATAAATTTCCTATGAAACTTATGTAGTGCCATTATCAGATTTTGATCCTGCTATTATGTGTTAAAAATAGTGATTTACAATGGTTAACAGGTTTGTTTGATGTAGAGAATCCCAAAGTTAATGTAACTTAATTTCTTAGGCATGAGCAGAAGAAACAAGTGACAGGGATTTTCAGGGGGAGGGGGGGAGGGGCATCCAGCGGATTCAGGAGCAAAAGTATCGATAGATTGGGGGGTAACTTACATCACACATGAGGTCAAGCAACTACTTTGTGTATGAACTTTTCTTAAGTTAGAGACTAAAGCATGAAATAAGGTAAGCCACGTGTTTGGCTAACCGTGATTGTAGTCCACTAAAACGGCTACCTGGCCTTGGTAAGGTCCTAACTAGATATTAACTCATTGCCGGAAGGAATGTAATCATGTTACTTGATCAATATAATTTATCCTTCGCACAGAAAAACTTAGTTTCTTTTTGAATCATACGAATGTGTCTCTTGAAGTAACTGTATCTCTTCTTATTTTCTTTCTATAATTACAGTTGTGATTAAATACAGAATGTGAAAGGGAGGTGATTTAGCACCGAGATGGAACTTTCTTCCATGAAGAAGCACTCGGCCTTATCAAGAACGGGGGAACAGTAAAGAAAATTAGCTTTATCTAGCATACAAAAAGATAACATGTCACCTAAACATTGTTAGTAAAATCAGGAGATATATGCTAATTTTATTGTAAAAAGTTTCAGCGTATACATTATAAACATTGAGTTTTTTAAAACTATTATAAAAAGTCAGTTAAGACGTGCCTGCACGTGCAGACTTACTAGTACACTAATGATTTGAGACATTGTACCTGGCTTGTCCGAAGACATGTCTGACATCTAATAATTTTCCCTCAGAATTCATTTTATTCATCCTCATCCACCACTGCCAAAGCATACAGCAAATTAGAATTCTTTTCTCGTCTTCCAACGCAAGAATTTCCAGCACTATTGCATCTGCACTAGTATATAAACACATGCCAGTACGGAGCTCCTCCAGTCCATCCCATCTCCCCAACATCTTCACCTCCTTGCATTTGAGGAAAAGGTGTGCATTGTACTCATCAGAACGCTTGCAGCACACACAAAGGGTTTCACGGTCAATTCCACGTCGTTTGATATTCACCTTTAAGGGAAGACTATTATGCGCCACCCTCCAAAAAAAATTGCTTGATCTTCGGTACACAAGGTAGCTCCTAGATCTTTTTCCATTTCAGTGCTTTTCCAGCCCTACTGTTTGAGTTTAGATTTTCTGGTCGAATTTGAAAAAAAAAATCATGACATTGAATTTTTTCACACCTTTTTAACGTTTGTCTCATGATTTTAAAAAATTGTTCATGAAATCATAAATCTGTTCACGCCTTTTAAAAAATTATTCATGAATTTTGAAATTCGGTTCATGAATTTCAAAAATTGGTTCATGATTTTTTAAAAATGGTTTATGAATTTCAAAAATTGGTTCGTGATTTTAAAAAAATGGTTTATGAATTTTAAATATTAAATGCTAACAATTTTTTAATCTACCAAGCTGTCTTATGTTGTTCAACTGGTTAGGACTAGGAACAGAAAGATGCGGCGGGAATATCAGACTAGCCTGACAGGTAAACAATGATCGATCTAAAAACCAACTAGAAAACCAACGAAGTCTCGCTGATGGGCTGGCCCAGACGGAGGCTCTGCAGGCTGCGCGACTCCCGGGCGCCGCAAGGAGCGGCGTGTAGCACCTCCCGATGTTTCGTACCCTTGTTTCGCTAAGGATTTTCTAGGTGGGCCGTCCTGTTTTCGCTTCTTTCGCGCGTCCATACCCAGCGATGCGGGTCTGGTCTATGTTCCTTTTTTGTACAATCACGGTACCGGCTCTAGCAGCTCATTTGTCCAGCGCATTTTTTGTACAATCACGGTAGGGACAAAAATCATGCATCCACTGTACAGCCGTGTATTTATCCTATAGTACTGCCGGTACATGTTTCACAAGCGTTAAGTACACCGTTGAATTTATTAGCACCCGTTTTGCGTACCTATATGTCCCATATCTTTTACATGCATTTCTGAGTGTTCAAACAAAAGGTAGTTCTTCTGCCAGGCACAGGTGTCCCGACAATGTGATTCGTTAGTAAAGCGGGTGTATTTCAATCCGGGAGTCAAAACCGCACCCCTGTTGAATAGCTGCAACTATCCCTATCACTTCATGGAAGTAGTGGATATAGTCAAATCTTATATGCTGATTCAATGGTGCCAAATATATAATATTGGTGCATGGAAGATGTTATAAACACGACAAGCAAATAACAAATAACAAATAACAAATAACAAATAACAAATAACAAAAAGGAAATCACAGCAGGAAACATATGATTTTAACGTGAAAAACATCTCTAACAAAGAGAGGAAAAAACCGCGGACGCCAGCCAGCGAAACTTCACTATAATGGGGATTGTTTGTACAACGCCGAGGATTTTACAGATGCGACTTATCCCAGCCGATTGCTTACAAAAGGTATATATAATGATGAAAACCTAGGTCTTCAATGATTTGCATCGCGGGGGGCTATCGTGCGGTGATCCAGCATACCACTACATGTGTAGTATACTATAGTCGTTGACATGACATTCACAGAACACCGTTCCATAAATATCACATCCCTCAGAGTGGTACAACAGAAACATTGCGGGTCCATATTATAAACATATATACATTATTATTATTACAATATCAGAAGTTCAAGACTTCGAAAATATTCAACTTACAAACCAAAATATAAAGTGTTCCAGCGGAATTTTAAAAGTAACAACTCCAACTAAGAGTTGAGATCAACAGCTTATTCTATAGGGTTCATGTTGCTCGGCTCTGTCGGTTACTACTAACTAGAGCACTAGTTTGACTCGTTGCCACCTACTCCATAGCGGATTTCGTAATCCACTCCTTCAACACCTTCTGACAGGTCAGGCTTCTCGTAGAACACATCTTCTGGGTATTCAACTGCATACATAGGTGTGTCTTCAGGATCTTCAGAGTCTAAGCAAGGGATCAAAGGAAAGGGTGAGTAACAGCGTTACCCAGCAAGTTCATTATATGCAAGGTAGGAAGTTTGATGCTTTATCTACCACCTCGGACTATCAGTCCTTGGTACTATGCAGTTTTTGTAAATCTTTCTTCAAAGATTGATTTTATTATGAAAATCTATGACCATCAGCCTTCACAGGTTGACCAGAACTTTCATGGAGTTCCTTTCCTGCCACGTTCGTAGCTCCTTCCCGGAACAGGGAGTAACAAGTTATAGTTCTTACACTCTACAGAGGTGCGTTACTTTACCCATGAGAGATCAACTCCTTGTTGCACAACCGGACGTACTTTCCCGTCCACAATTTCATGATGTGGGGCCTAGTAGGCGATCCAAGCCAATCACTGCCCCCTTCGCGACCTCGCATGCCTCCTTGGTGTACACCATGCCCACACATTGAATTACGGTAATGGTTTGTACAGACTGTTAGATGCCAGAACTATCGTGGGACGTTGAGGGTTCCCACCCATATGCTGCATATCCTCTACGGATTACCAATTAATATGCACATTACGAGTGATAACAACCACGACCTGCACATCCGTCTATATGCGAGAGGAAGAAGATACAGCTGACTTCTCTGTCCCATTTCAAATCTCATGGTTAACGCGTTATATACGGCGCTAGAATCACTGATGCATGGGTTATTAAGTCTCTAATTGATCATCATTGTTGCAAATAGAAAACTAAGTTCTATTGCTCCATTATATCATCACTTAGGATGATAACTAAGTTTATTTATTTGAGAAAATAATATTTTATTTCTTTGGAGTATAGATGATAACACACAATTTTCAAATACTTTGATAAAGACTCTTCAAAGGACATGAGCAAGTGATGAACTTGCCTTGTGATTGCAAGGTAGTGAAGTAGGATGCTTGCACTGGACCTTAAGCTTCTATGTCTACAAAACATCATTATTGCCCGGTAAGGACAATATTTAAAGAAGCAAAATAATTATGCAAAGTAATGTAATGCATTATTTATTTTTGTGTGTTATCTCCATTATTTAAATTACAAAAATTCTTGTTTAGTAGTAAAGAATTCATAAATATTAATTATTAATATTTATTGAATATTGTATTCTTTTATTTTATTTCATTTTATTTGAATTTTATTTATTTAATAATTCCTTTAAGAATTATCATTTAAATACAAGAATGATATTAAATATTTATTTAGTATTTTTATAAAATACTACAATATTAATATATAATAAAAGTGATTTTTATTTATTTTTATCATCTTTCTTTAATTTTATAAAATTCCATAAGGAATATATATTATAAAATTCTTGATAAAAATTATATGCATAAAAATTTATTTCTTAATTTATTTAGATATATTGGATTATTGTGAATCCAAAAATATTTTATTTATAAATTTTAGATTTTTAGTTTATTTTCTAGAGTTTATTTAATTTCAGGGGTATTTTGGTCTTTTCTTAATGATTAAAACTTTCTTTAGGTTGTTGGGCTGGCCTTGTTGGGCTTATTGGGCCCGTTTTGGCCCAAGTGGTTAGAACCAAAAAGGCTCCCCGAAGGGTTGGCCCTCTCAGCCCACTCTCCATGCCCTCTCTCTCTCGTTCTCATCTCCTCTCTCCCTCGACCCCATGGGGTGCTGGCGCCGCCGCCGAGCGATGCTCGCTGCCGTAGCCCTCCCTGGCCGCTGTCGTGGTGCAGGGCGAGGTTATCGACTATGATGATTCATCTCCTCTGCCTCGATTTGACTTTGGAGCTCTCTTGTGGCCCTGCTAGCTCCATTCCCGAACCCTAAGGTTTGGAGTTGGGTGCTGCCATCGCCGCTGCGGATCCTTCTATGGTGGTGTGCGGTGATGTGCGCTATTGTGGCCGCCGCCGTGGCTGGTGCGGGTTGCAGCGCCCTCTGGGTGCTCCCCGTGCCGCCACGAGCTTGTCGGTCCCTCTGCTTTCTCTTCAATTCGTCAGCGAGGACCCCGGGTGAGTTGTACCTCTGTGGATTCTAGTTCATCTTGTTACCTCGAATCCCTTCATGTGTATCTAGTGGCCAGTCTTAGTTTTGTGCTTGTACTTCTACTAGGGTTCATCTTTGGGGCTTGTAAGATGCTCCTATGGTCTGGTCATGATGTTTAGTGAGGATTTGTGTGCTCTGCACCTCGGTGCCTGTGGTCATCCTTTGCTTATGTGATGATGTTGTTGGTCTGAGGCTAATACTGGATCAAATGCTAGGGTTTCATAGTACTGCCTATGGTTGGTACTATGGTGGCTTAGTGTTTATCTGTTGTCAGTATCTTGATACTAACAGTGACCCTATTAGTGATGATTCACTGTCCTAGTGTTGGTTGGCTTGCATGTTTATGCTTAGTCTGAATTTTATTCAATAGAATCAAATGATTCTTTGAAAATAAATAGATAAATATGATATGATCTCTGTGTCTGGCCTCAGGGAAATGATTTGATAGTTGATTTGTGTAGATTGGACTATTTGATTGTCTTAGTGATAAGATCAGTGCTTATGAAACCTTCTTAGAATGGTACATAAGTAGATCTTGTTGTTGACTTTACTTATGGTCATTTTCTGGAATTTTATGGATGCTGATAAGTAAGTTGGGAAGCTTATTGTTTGATCAAGCCTATGGTGCTGGTCTGAGGCTCTAGGATCTAGGTCCTAGTTGGTTGAGTAAATGGTTTGTTTGCAATTAATAAGATCAGAGGTGCTACTCCCTCTGGGAGATGTGCCATGATCTGATAAGAACAAATGAGGGATTATTTAAGTTGCATATGTTAACACCAAACTCTGTGAGGCTGGTCTGAGAAATTGGTGCTTTTGGCTAGGTTTGATTTCTGATCTTTATACTCAAAATCTCCAGGATAGATTCACCTGACCAGGGTGATTATTGAGAGATTGTTTCATAAACAACACATGCTCCTGTCTAGATAATATGAATAGATCGTGTGATGGTTTTATGATAATCACCACAAAACTGATGATTGTTGTTTTTGGTGGTGATGTTGATCTTGCTGATTGGATCTTGTTCTTCACCTCTGATGTTGTTCTTGTTTTGCTGAGCTCCTGTGCTTGGCCTTGATCTAGTCTGCTCCTCCTAGCTCCTGGGCTTGGCCTTGTTGTCCACCTGATTCTTCCCCCTCCTTATACCACCATCTGGTGATGTTTGGTTGATCTTTGGTGGTGCTTTGGTTTGGCTTGGTTTGCTGTGGCTAGACTGCTGATGCTTGTGGTCAATGTGCAAGGATCTGGTACTGTGGTGCTTGCCCACGGCTGTGTTGAGCTGTTTTGTTTGTGTGGACAGTAGTGGCTGTGTTGACAACACACACCATGCATTTAGGTGTGTAAGTTGTATGTGTGCCTGCTGCATCCTTATGGATATGCTTAGGGGATGATCAACCTTTTTATCTGATTACATTTATCTACCTGGTGAAACTTTGCCCCTCTTACTAATTGGATTCATTTAACTTATGGCTTATTAATTATGAAAGGTTTAATTCTTTCATATTGGTGAAACTTGCCCCTAAAGATTTACTCAATGATGTAAAGTGGAACAGTGCATCTCACTGTCACTACTGAGAGTAAGAATATTTTAACCTTTATTTTCTTTCTTTTTGTTTATTCTTTGTTTTGCAGGTACAAGACTTGAAGATTCAAGATTAGAATAGGTTTTCTTTTTATTTATAGAATAGTTCCCTTGTAATCTTTATTTTATTCCTTTGTAAGAAAAATGTATTAGTTAAATAATAATGTAATTTTCTATTTTTGTAATTCCACTCTTGTAAAGAAGATTCTTATTAATTGTGTAAGTTACATTTTGTAAATTATTGATGAAATGATTATATGAAATAAATATTCATTTATTTAATTGTCAACCTTTCATAGAGTTTATGGTTACTATTTGTTGTTTCTTTATCAATTTTATATGTTACATTTTGTAACTTATTCATTTAGTAAATATATGTAATAAATATTCATTCACTTGATTGTGTTATGTTATTTAAAATTTGAGTTACTAGATATTATTTTGTAATTAAATAATATTTACTCAAACATAAACTTAATTTAAAAAATATATAAATCCAAATCTCAAGTTTGAATTCAAATTCCTTTCCCCAAAACACACCAATCCATAAAGATCATATCAAAGTTTATAACGATCATTCTCCAAGGCTATTCCTAAACTTAAAGAGTGAAAGAAACTTTGATCACTTTAAGTTTTTATTTGGCGGAAAAATTTACCCACATTTTTACAGATGAATGCATGCAATTGCACAGATTCCTAAATCTACCCTTCATTGTTTCCAAAATGCTGGGATGTTACAGAGTTCCCCCCTTAAATTAAACTTCATCCCGAAGTTTGTTGAAGTGTACCTGAACAGTTCTGGATAGGAGTTTCTTAAATCATCTTATTTCTCCCAAGTGACTTCTCTTTCGGGGTGATGTTCCCACTGTACCTTGCAGTACTTGATTGCCCTATTCCTCAACCTTTTCCAGTTTTCTTTCAGAATTTTACAGGGTTTTTCAACATAGGTCAAGTCTGCTTGTAATTCTATTTCTTGATGTGTGATTGGATCATCAGGAACTTTAAGACATTTCCGGAGTTGTGACACATCAAAAACATTATGAACTTGAGCCAATCTTGCGTGTAATTCTAAAGCATAAGCTATAGTCCTGTTCTGACTCAGTATTTTGAATGGCCCAATATATCTTGGACTCAATTTTCCTTTAACTCTAAACCTTTTAACTCCTTTCATTGGGCTTACCTTTAAATTTACCATGTATCCCACTTCAGGATGCCATGATCTTCGACTTTGATCAGCATAACTTTTGTGCCTACTTTGAGCTATTTTCGATCTATCCTTGATCTTATCAATGATATCTTGTTTTTCCTTGATATAGTTTGGCACAAATTATTTGCTGCTTTCAGGCTCATACCAACATATTGGAGATCTACATTTCCTTTCGTACATAACTTGATATGGAGTTGCCTTCAGACTACTCTGATAGCTATTATTGTAAGAAAATTCTGCCAATGGTAGATGATCTTCCCACGAACCTCCAAAATCTAATGCACGAGCCCTTAACATGTCTTCCGGTATTTGATTGGTTCTTTCAGTTTGACCCCCTGTCTATGGATGATAAGCTGTGCTAAAATCTAACTTTGATCCAAGTGCTTTATGTAATTGCTTCCAAAATGCCAAAGTGAACACTGATCCCCTATCAGTTACGATCTTCCTGGGCACTCCGTGCTTACTTACTATCTCTTTGATGTAAACTTCCACTATCTTCTCGGCATTATCCTTCTGATTTACCGAAATAAAATGTGCACTTTTAGTGAGTCTATCAACAATTACCCATATCATATCCTTCCGTTTAGGTGTCATGGGCAATCCTGTGATGAAGTCCATACCAATTTCCTCCCATTTTCATTCGGGAATTTCCAAAGGTTGCAAGGGTCCTGCTGGACTTTGATGTTCAGCCTTCACCCTTTGGCAAGTATGGCATTCTGATACATATTTTGCAATGTCTCTTTTCATGTTATTCCACCAGAATAATTCTTTCAGCTCCATGTACATCTTAGTACTTCCTGGATGTATAGAATATGGTGTTTCATGTGCTTCTTTGAGTATGACATCACGAATCTCCGTCACATCTGGAACACAAAGACGGTCTTGGAACCACAAAGACTTATAGTCTCCTAGGCAAAAAACTGATGTTTTCCCTTGAGAAATCCTCCGAATTTCTTCAGCAATGAAAGGATCTTCTGCTTGGTGTCTAAAGATTTCATGCTTAAGATCACTATCATGTTCTGCAACTACCTGCACAGTATCTAATCCTCCAAGAATCTTTATTCTAATAAATTGAAGCTCTAATCTTTCCAAGTCCATCTGTAAGTCTTTTGGTAGCTCCCGATTGCTCGGCTGAATATCTGCACTTTTACGACTTAAAGAATATGCTACAACATTTGCTTTTCCGGGGTTGATTGTTAAATCATAATATTTGATTAATTCCAACCAACGCTTTTGTCTCATATTCAATTCCTTTTGGGTAAAGAAATATTTGGGACTTTTATGGTTAGTGTATAACTCACATCTGGCTCCATAAAGAAAATGCCTCCATCCCTTCAGAGCAAAGACTACTGCGGCTAACTCTAAATCATGAGTTGGATAGTTGACTTCATGTGGTTTCAGTTGTCTTGATCCATAAGAAATCACTTTCTGATCTTGCATTAACACACAACCCAAACCTTCTTTAGATGCATCACAATATACTGTAAAGTCTTTCCCTGTTTCTGGAACTGCCAGAATTGGAGCGGTAGTTAACCTGGTATTCAACTCCTGAAAACTTGCTTCACACTTCTCATCCCAATTGAATGGTGCATTCTTTCTTAACAATTTGTTCATTGGTCCAGCTATTTTGGAGAAACCTTCAATGAATCTCCGATAGTAACCAGCCATCCCCAAAAAACCTCGAATTTATTTCACATTGATTGGTGCAGTCCATTCTAGTACTGATTGAACTTTAGATGGATTTACAGCAATTCCATCTTTACTGATCACATGACCGAGGAATTCTACCTCATCTAACTAGAATTCACACTTACTGGACTTAGAATAAAGTTTATGTTCTCTTAGAGTCTGCAATGCTATTCTCAAATGATCTGCATGCTCTTCCTTATCCCTTGAATATATCAGAATATCATCAATAAAAACTATGAAGAACTTATCCAAATATGGCATGAAGATTTTGTTCACCAGGTTCATGAATATTGCTGGTGCATTGGTCAAACCAAATGGTACTACCAGATACTCATGGTGTCCATATCTTGAGACAAATGCTGTCTTTGGAACATCCTCTGGTTTGATTTTTATCTGATGGTATCCAGATCTTAGATCAATCTTAGAAAATACTCCAGCTCTCTTCACTTGATCAAACAAATCTTGAATTCTTGGTAATGGGTACTTATTCTTTATGGTAACATTGTTTAGATTTCTGTAGTCCCCACACATTCTTCTTCCACCATCCCTTTTATCCACAAAGATCACCAATGTTCCCCGTGGGGATACACTTTCCTGAATGAATCCTTTTCTAGCTAACTCATCAATTTGCTCTTTGAGTTCTTTTAACTCTTTTGGACCCATATTGTATGGTGATGTTCCCGGAATTAGATCAATAGTGAACTCTATCTCCCGATCTAGTGGAATTCCCGGTAGCTCTGCTGGAAAACATCTTGAAACTCGTTTACTACAGGAATATCTTCCAACTTGACCTCCTTCATTGAGTTCAACTGAAGATCCACCATGATATGATTGTGCCTATCTGCTTGATAAACTATTCTTGCTCCACTTGGAGTTTTGATTCAGACAGTTTTCTCCTCACAATTTATCTGAGCCCCATGTTCAGTCATCCAATCCATCCCCAGCACTACTGCAATTCCCTTCAAAGGAATCACATAAAGGTCCGCAAAGTATGTACAACCACAGATCGAAATTACCTAATCTTGTTTAATGTGGCGTACAGTCACATTTCCCCCTGCCGTAAATACGGTCATAGGGTTTTCTAACGTTGTCCTTCTAATCCTGAATTTATCACATAATACTTCAGAAATGAATGATGTAGCTGCACCAGTATCAAATAGAACTTTGCTGGGATTGGTAAGGATATTTAGCGTACCTATCACTGCATGTTCCGAGTTATCCACCTCCTCTAGGGTTGCGCAATTTAGCTTCCCGGTAGGTCTGTTTCTCTTTCCATTGTTGTTCTTGACATTATTTCCTCCTCGATTGGGTGGTCCATTTCCTCCACTGGCTTGTCCTCCACCCTTGGTAGGCCAACCACCTGGTGGTTTACTCGGACAGTCGGGCTTGATATGACCCTTCTGGCCACAACCGTAACAGATAACTACTGGCTTTTTGCATTCTCTCTAGAAATGCCCTGGAATTCCACAATTGTTACAGATAACATTCCTCCTAAGATTGGACCGATTTCCACTACTGCCCTTGTTATTGTTATTGTTGCTGTAGGCTTTGTTCCGAGGTTTGAACTCCAGATTGGGTTTAGGTTTACTTGCCCGAATCCTCTTGGTTTCCTTCTTGGCTCTCTTACGCCTATACTCTTGGACATTCTTGTAGTTATCTTTGATAGCTGCATCCAGCAACTGCTGATAGGTTTGCTTATTATCCAACCTTAACTGCATCTTTACAAATGGATTTAACCCATGCAAAAAAACGCTTCTTCCTCTTTTCTTCAGTATTGACTTCTTCCTCAACATAACGAGACAGTTGACTAAACTCCCGGATATACTTCATGATACTAGTATATCCCTGCTGAAGATCCTCAAATTCTCTCTGCTTCAACTCCATAACACTCTCTAGAACATGATATTCACGAAACAGCTGTTTGAACTCTTCCCAAGTGTACTCCCTTCCTGGATGTTGCATGGCTAACGGATTTTCCCACCATGATGTTGCAGGTCCGGTTAGGAGATGTGTTGCATACCTCAGTTTTTCCTCATCATTGCAACCTACAGTATTCAACTTTCTTTCTGTATATGCTAGCCAATCTTCTGCATCCATTAGTTTAGGGGCTGATGCAAAAGGTAACGGCCTTGCATTATGGAAGTCAGGAAGACTCACTCCTCCACCTTCAGGTGCTCTCTGATTCCCTGCTCGTCCCAACAACCCTTCCATAAACTTGTTTTGGTTTTCTTGCATCATTTGCATGCACTGCATAAAGTTCTGCTCCATTAACGGCCTCACTGGTGGTGGTGGTGGTAATGTTCCCTGATTTCCTGCATCTGCATCGGCCTTCTCCTTGGCCTCACGTTCCATTCGCTACTGCTCAGATTCGGTTTCTACACCCGTGTCCATGACCCCCTAGTTAGGCAACATAAAGCGAATACTCATAATTACATCATGCACATGTGTTCTGAGCTCGACTTTACGCATAGAACTAGTCACACAATGAAAATCCAAATAAAATCCAAATATGCATTACACATATTATACACTACAACGTCTTAATAATACAAAGTCATTACAACATATACCATATAGGTATAATCACAACACTACCTTATTCATCTCGGTACATCCTTTTCTCGGATTATAATACATAGTACCCGATACTTTTTACTAAGCCGCCTGCTTTTAGTAATCACAAAGCTCATCATACATGCCTGATGTCCAACCATGATGACGTAACATTCGTCACACAGTTTGTGGAACAAATGGCCTTCCAGAAGGAACATACTCAGTATCTGAAGTGTCAGGGCTTGAGTCATTACTCAACCTGAGCGCATTGGCTCCCTCTAGCTCAGCTGAAAAGTCTTCAGAAACATGTTCAACACTATCACCCACTTGCATCTCCTAAGCTTCATTCCTTGAGTCATCAACAGAATACGCAGATCCAGTTGCTCCCCAGGTGCTCTATTGGGCAAGATAGTTAAACACCGGATAATGTATATTCCCTGGGTTATGAGAAGGTGTTGATGATTCAAACACTATCTCCTCAGGATCTTCTTCATCCTGATTATCTATGTATATGGTATTTCTACTATTATTACTAAGGTTAATTCTCGCACCCATCCTACGAGATTGTCCAACATTTCTGTCAGAACTATCTATGGACATCTGGTGTTCCTGGGATCCTTCGGATGATCCCATTCTCCAACCATCAGCATTCTCAATAGGAAGTTCCGAATCAGAACCCTCCTTTTAACCCTATGGTAGTGCATACCTCATATCTAAAGTAGGATCATATATAGGTTCAGGCCTCGGTGAATAAGGATATGGTGTAAAAGATTCGGGATCTATAGGTATATCCTTAAAGTTGGGCTTTGTACTGCTACTTACTTCCTTCTCCAACTGGAATGGTAACTGCTGAAAGTACAAAGGAAGTTGCCTAGAGGGGGGGGTGAATAGGCTTTTAAAAAATATTACGGTTTAGGCTCAAGTAAATGCGGAATAAAACTAACGTTTAATTTATTGAGCACAAAACCTAGCCACTAAGTTCACCTAGGTGCACCAACAACCTATGCTAAGCAATGCAAGAAACAAGGTGATAACAAGGTATAAATACTTCAAGCACGATGGCTATCACAATGTAAATTGCAAAAGTAAAGGGTTCGGTTGAGAGATAACCGATGGACGCGGAGACGAAGATTTGTTTCCCGAAGTTCACTTCCAAAGAAGCTACGTCTCCGTTGGAGAGGTGCGATGGCGCAATTCTCTCCGAACTCCACAAATGGCTCACCTCGAGGTGTGGTGGCTCGATGCTCACCCAACGCCACACAAGGCCTCACCCCGGATGCGGAAGCACGCAACTCACCGACACCACAAAAGGCTCACCCTATTCTCCCAAGTGCGCACCACAAAAGGCAGGCACTTGCTCCACTATGGGATGCTTGAGGGCGGTCACCGAACCCGTACAAGATTGGGGCTAACTCCACAACTCAATTGGAGGCTCCCAACAACAAAGCCACAAAAGGCCAACAATGACACAAAAGGCCAACAACGCCACAAAAGGCTACAAGACCACAAAAGGTCAACAAGACCGCAAAAGGTCAACAATCCAACCACACAACCGTCTAGGGTTCCAAGGAACCCAAGATAAACAAGCTCACAAGCTTGAACTCGCCGAATCTCCGAGGAGAACTCAAACCTATGCACCAAATGCAAGGGCAAGTCCTTCTCCCCCAAATTCCAACAAAGCTACAAAAGCTATTGGGGGAATAAGGGAGGAAGAACACAAGAGTAGAACTCAAACCTATGCACCAAATGCAAGGGCAAGTCCTTCTCTCCCAAATTCCAACAAAGCTACAAAAGCTATTAGGGAATAAGGGAGGAAGAACACAAGAGGAGAACACAAAACTCTCGAAGATCTAGATCCCAATGATTCCTTCACAAAGAAGGGATTTGACTTGGGGGGATTGTAGATCTAGATCTCCTCTCTCAAATCCCTCAAAAAGATGCAAGAATCATAGGAGGAGAAAGGGAGAGGGAAAGCTTCTTCAAGGTTGACAATGGAGGAGAGAGAGAAAGCCAAGAACCAAGAAGAAAAGGTAGTGCCCACGAAGGGGAAGAGGAGCCCCTTTTAAAGGGCTCCCAGATCTGCCCGTTATGGCCATTCGCGACACCTGGCCGGAACTTTCGGTGGGAGGCCGGAAGTTCCGGTGGCACCCAACCAACGGTCGAGAACTGCGGAGCGAGAAACTGAAAAAACGAATCATGGCCGGAACTTCCGGCTGAAGTTCGCTTAAGCTCGCTCAACGGTCATCGACCGTTGACGCTGCTCTCGAAGCAACCGGAAGTTCTGGTCAAAACAGACCGGAAGTTCCGGTGAACTTCCGATGCAAGTTCCGACAAAGTTTCGGCAAATATAACGCTTCAAAACAGAAGTTTACTGAGCGTGAGAGGAAGAAGACCCGGAACTTCCACCGGAACTTACGGCGGCAAAGATGCCCTAGCGGAACTTCCGGTGGGAGGCCGGAACTTCCAGTCAGGGAAATTCCAGAAACCAGAAAACCAGAAATGCAATAAATTTTGCATCCGAACTCCAAACGGGATGAAACCAAGTTTGTTGGAAAGATAACGACGAATAGAATCGAAATATTGGGTATCACCTTGGGAGAAAATATCATGAATATATATGTGATCTATCCCCCAAGGTGTGGAGCCGGAAAACTCGCAAGATCAAAAACCGCAATAAGATATGCAAGTGAAATCCTTAGATGATGAGCTAGAGCTTGTTATGATGGTGACCACAAGCTCTAGATCGTCTCATGGACAAGAACCAAATAATAACCAAGAAAGATGATGATATGAATGCAAAGGTTTGAGATCTCTCCGAACGATGCAAACGAGACACCCGCTTGAGAGCCCCTCTTGATAGTACGGCTATCTATCCTAAACCCGGTCTCCCAACTAACAACACGAGACCGGCAAAAGAGAAGCCCTATCAACATACCTTTGCCTTGAGCGTCCCACTTGAACTTGATGTAGACCGTCTTGTTCTTCTATAGTGGGAACACCTTTCTTGTCTACTCTTGCTCGCTCTTGCTTGATGAAGACTTGCAAAATGCTCCCCCATACTCCATGGGGAAACCTCTTCTTTGAACTTGTCTTCATCATTCCATGAGCACGAGGATGGCAAGCTTCAAGCATGAGATCTTCTAGAGATGGCGCATCTTGAGCTCGTCCTTCTTCATCCTTACTTGAGGTTGATCCATCTTGATGCAACTCTTTGCACATGCCTTGATCGACCTTCGAGCTCCTTCTTTCTACATGATTCCAATGGGCACAAAGACCTTGGACATTTCTTCATATTCCAACCTTGAGACCAACACATGGCCTAAGCGATGCCAATGGACAAACCTACAAGTGAAACTCAATTTACACATTAGTCCATAGAGATTGTCATTAATTACCAAAACCACACATGGGGGCATACATTCCCTTTCAACTGCTTCCTCCTTTCAGGATTCGTCAGATCCTCTAATATGTCATTTTTATCTTCGAAAATAACTTGATGTGTCTTATAAAAATACGCAACAAGTGTTCGGTATCTATCCATAAACTTGGAATCTAACTTAGTATGCTTCTTAACCAAAGTAAGATGATCCGGTACAGGCTCCGAGTCTATAGAATCATGAGGAAACACAGAAAATGTGCTACCTCCTAGCTCCTTGGCTTTATGCTCCCGGATATTAGCTATCGCCTCCACAACAGCAACATGATATGCTGCTAAGTGACTCCTACCTTCACCTATAGGTAGATCGTGATATAATCCAATCTCCTCTGGAAGTTGGATACTCACATCCGACCATCATAATAGGTTATGGTGTTCACTGGAATTCTAGTTGGAGAACTAAAAATCTTTAAGAGTTCAGGAAGTTGGTCCGTGAATGATCCTTGATAATCATCAAGATTCTCCTCTTTCCTTACCAAAGTCTATTTTGGAAACTTTGGTGCCATAGATCTGTATATAAGAAAAATATTTTTATTAGTAACCAATAATATATTGCATCATAAGAAAGAATTATCGCACTAAAACATATAACGGAATATTCTCATTCGAATACGCATTATATTTCTTTTAGAGAATTCTTTATCGTTGCTACACACTCCTACAGGTAATACCCTTTACTAGGTTTCCAACCTAAGGTCAAAGCAATTGCTCTGATACCAACTGCGGTGACCCAGCATACCACTACATGTGTAGTACACTATAGTCGTTGACATGACATTCACAAAACATCGTTCCATAAATATCACATCCCTCAGAGTGGTACAACAGAAACATTGCGGGTCCATATTACAAACATACATACATTATTATTATTATTACAATACCAGAAGTTCAAACCTGCGAAAAGATTCAACTTACAAAACAAAATATAAAGTGTTTCAGCGAAATTTTAAAAGTAACAACTCCAACTAAGAGTTGAGCTCAACATCTTATTCTATAGGGTTCATGCTGCTCGGCTCTGTCGGTTACTACTAACTAGAGCACTAGTTTGACTCGTGGCCATCTACTCCATAGCGGACTTTGTAATCCACTCCTTCAACACCTCCTGACAGGTCAGGCTCCTCGTAGAACACATCTTCTGGGCATTCGGCTGCATACATAGGTGTGTCTTCAGGATCTTCAGAGTCTAAGCAAGGGATCAAAGGAAAGGGTGAGTAACAGCGTTACCCAGCAAGTTCATTATATGCAAGGTGGGAAGTTTGATGCTCCATCTACCACCTCGGACTATCAGTCCTTGGTACTATGCAGTTTTTGTAAATCTTTCTTCAAAGATTGATTTTATTATGAAAATATATGACCATCAGCCTTCACAGGTTGACCAGAACTTTCATGGAGTTCCTTTCCTGCCACGTTCGTAGCTCCTTCCCGGAATAGGGAGTAACAAGTTACAGTTCTTATACTCTACAGAGGTGCGTTACTTTACCCATGAGAGATCAACTCCTTGTTGCACAACCGGGCATACTTTCTCGTCCACAATTCCATGATGTGGGGACCAGTAGGTGATCCAAGCCAATCACTGCCCCCTTCGCGACCTCGCGTGCCTCCTTGGTGTACACCATGCCCACACATTGAATTATGGCAATGGTTTGTACAGACCGTTAGATGCCAGAACTATCGTGGCATGTTGAGGGTTCCCACTCATATGCTGCATATCCTCTACGAATTACCAATTAATATGCACGCTACGAATTATAACAGCCACGACCTGCACATCCGGCTACATGCGAGAGGAAGAAGATACAACTGACTTCTCTGTCCCATTCCAAATCTCATGGTTAACGCGTGATATACGGTGCTAGAATCACTGATGTCTTGGGTTATTAAGTCCCTAATTGATCATCATTGTTGCAAATAGAAACCTAAGTTCTATTGCTCCATTATATCATCACTTAGGATGATAACTAAGATTTATTTATTTGATAAAATAATATTTTCTTTCTTTGGAGTATAGATGATAACACACAATTTTCAAATACTTTGATAAAGACTCTTCAAAGGACATGAGCAAGTGATGAACTTTCCTTGTGATTGCAAGGTAGTGAATTCGGATGCTTGCACTGGACCTTGAGCTTCTATGTCAACAAAACATCATTATTTCCCGGTAAGGACAATATTTAAAGAAGCAAAATAATTATGCAAAGTAATGTAATGCATTATTTATTTTTGTGTGTTCTCCCCATTATTTAAATTACAAAAATTCTTGTTTAGTAGTAAATAATTCATAAATATTAATTATTAATATTTATTGAATATTGTATTCTTTTATTTTATTTCATTTTATTTGAATTTTATTTATTTAATAATTCCTTTAAGAATTATCATTTAAATACAAGAATGATATTAAATATTTATTTAGAATTTTTCTAAAATACTACAATATTAATATATAATAAAAGTGATTTTTATTTATTTTTATCATCTTTCTTTAATTTTATAAAATTCCATAAGGAATATATATATTATAAAATTCTTGATAAAAATTATATGCATATATTTCTTAATTTATTTAGATATATTGGATTATTCTGAATCCTAAAATATTTTATTTATAAATTTTAGATTTTTAGTTTATTTTCTAGAATTTATTTAAGTTTAGGGGTATTTTGGTCTTTTCTTAATGATTAAAACTTTCTTTAGGTTGTTGGGCTTATTGGGCCGTTTTGGCCCAAGTGGTCAGAACCAAAAAGGCTCCCCGAAGGGTTGGCCCTCTCATCCCAATCTCCCTGTCCTCTCTCTCGTTCTCATCTCCTCTCTCCCTCGACCCCGTGGGGTGTTGGCGTCGCCTCCGAGCAATGCTCGCCGTCGTGGCCCTCCCTGGCCGCTGCCGTGGTACATGGCGAGGTTGTCGACTATGATGATTCATCTCCTACGCCTCGATTTGACTTTGGAGCTCTCTAGTGGCCCTGCTAGCTCCGTTCCCGAGTCCTAGGGTTTGGAGTTGGGTGTTGCATCGCCGCTACGGATCCTTCTATGGTGATGTGCGGTGATGTGCGCTACTGTGGCCGCCGCCGTGGCTGGTGCGAGTTGCAGCGCCCTCTGGGTGTTGGGCCACACAGAGATGAAACAAAAAAATTCCCTCTAACGTGGTGATCCCAAGATCTAGCTGAGGTAGAAGGCCATGAGGTTTACCACTAGACGCGCAGTTGTGGATTACTGATGAAGAGCGTCAGTTAATGCGGTGTAGTCCTTTGCGATCCGATCGTCCTAGTGCTGATCGTACAACACTTCTGTTGGTATCCACACGTACAAGGAGGAGCACCGGCGATTTAACCGCTAGGTTCAGACGACGGCAGATCACTGTGGAGCTAGGGTTTCCAACACATGGAATGACCTAACCGATCAACGATTAACCTTTCTGGGTTACGGTGCTCCACTATATATAGGGAGTGAACGTGGGCTCCACTCTCGTGGCCCATTCACTAAAGCCCATATAACACTAGTCACCGTGAGTCCGACTCACTGACTTAGTCCTGATCCGGCTCGGGTCCAACCCGACCAGATTTCCGGTTTAGATCCAATCCGAACTTGCTCCCGCTCTTAAGTGTGTGACCCGGCAGGCTCATGGCTACTCGGACACGATTGGAGTCCGACTCACAACCGATCAGTCGGCAGCGGCTCATAGAAGAACGTGCCGACTCGCAAGTACCAAAGAGTCATGACGACTTGCCTTTCCAATGCGACTTGCGTCCGAGTCCCTTTTGCCTCACGATATGCCTTGTCAGACTATAGGCAAATAATTGTCATCCCTTAAATAGTCCGACTCTCTTCTCGATCCGAGATAAGTGATTCACCCGACTAACTCTTAGTCGATCGCCTCGGTTAACACTTAACCGAGTCGTGCATGGCCATGCTTTGCGAATCATATCATCCGAGAGGGCCCAGAGAATATCTCTCCGAGTGGAGGGGCAAAATCCCAACTTGGTTATTCACATCATGCAGCTTGATTGTCAGTCGACCCAAACTCTGCCTTTATGACGCCCGATTCTGGATCAGCGTTGATGTAACCTAAGTCGGTGATCCTCAACTCGGACTATGCAACAACCTCAGGTCTAAGGATTACATTGATTGAGATATACAATTGACAACTAGTTCGTTGTACCTCAATATGGGTCAATCCGACTCGCTAAACTCTTTAGCCGAATCTGTGTAATTCGGAATAGCATCTCCATCCCATGACAAGTGGAACCGAGTCATCAAGACGACTTTCACATTGGTCTAAGTTGTGTGTCCAGCACAACCTCGATGACCAAGGACATTTATTACAAACAACATGAATGCATAGTTCCACAACCGAATCACATATTCAATGATACACATTAGATGTTTATACAAGGACAACTTAATAACTTTATGAATACAATGGGAAATATCATCATACATGATTGCCTCTAGGGCATATTCCCAACACTGGGTGCTCCCCGTGCCGCCACAAGCTCGTCGGACCCTCTGCTTCCTCTTCAATTCGTCAGCGAGGACCCCGGGTGAGTTGTACCTCTGTGGATTCTAGTTCATCTTGTTACCTCGAATCCCTTCATGTGTATCTAGTGGCCAGTCTTAGTTTTGTTCTTGTACTGCTACTAGGGTTCATCTTTGGGGCTTGTAAGATGCTCCTATGGTCTGGTCATGATGTTTAGTGAGGATTTGTGTGCTCTCCACCTCAGTGCATGTGGTCATCCTTTGCTTATGTGATGTTGTTGTTAGTCTAAGGCTAATACTGGATCAAATGCTAGGGTTTCATAGTACTGCCTCTGGTTGGTACTATGGTGGCTTAGTGTTTATCTGTTGTTAGTATCTTCATACTAACAGTGACCCTATTAGTGATGATTCACTGTCCTAGTGTTGGTTGGCTTGCATGTTTATGCTTAGTCTGAATTTTATTCAATAGAATCAAATGATTTTTTGAAAATAAATAGATAAATATGATATGATCTCTGTGTCTGGCCTCAGGGAAATGATTTGATAGTTGATTTGTGTAGATTGGACTATTTGATTGTCTTAGTGATAAGATCAGTGCTTATGAAACCTTCTTAGAATGGTACATAAGTAGATCTTGTTGCTGACTTTACTTATGGTCATTTCGGGAATTTGATGGATGCTGATAAGTAAGTTGGGAAGCTTATTGTTTGATCAAGCCTATGATGCTGGTTTGAGGCTCTAGGATCTAGGTCCTAGTTTGTTAAGTAAATGGTTTGTTTGCAATTTATAAGATCAGAGGTGCTACTCCCTCTGGGAGATGTGCCCTGATCTGGTAAGAACAAATGAGGGATTATTTAAGTTGCATGTGTTAACACCAAACTCTTTGAGGCTGGTCTAAGAAATTGGTGCTTTTGGCTAGGTTTGATTTCTGATCTTTATACTCAAAATCTCCAGGATAGATTCACCTCACCAGGGTGATTATTGAGAGATTGTTTCATAAAACAACACATGCTTGTATCTAGATAATATGAATAGATCATGTGATGGTTTTATGATACTCACCACAAAACTGATGATTGTTGTGTTTGGTGGTGATGTTGATCTTGCTGATTGGATCCTGTTCTTCACCTCTGATGTTGTTCTTGTTTTGCTGAGCTCCTATGCTTGGCCTTGATCAAGCCTGCTCCTCCTAGCTCCTGGGCTTGGCCTTGTTGTCCGCCTGATTCTTCCCCCTCTTTATGTCACCATCTGGTGATATTTGGTTGATCTTTGGTGGTGCTTTGGTTTAGCTTGGTTTGTTGTGGCTAGACTGCTGATGCTTGTGGTCAATGTGCAAGGATCTGGTACTGTGGTGCTTGCCCACGGCTGTGTTGAGCTGTTTTGCTTGTGTGGACAGCAGTGGCTGTGTTGACAGCACACACCATGCATTTAGGTGTGTAAGCTGTATGTGTGCCTGCTACATCCTTATGGATATGCTCAGGGGATGATCTACCTTTTTATCTGATTACATTTATCTGCCTGGTGAAACTTTGCCCCTCTTACTGATTGGATTCATTTAACTTATGGCTTATTAATTATGAAAGGTTTAATTCTTTCATATTGGTGAAACTTGCCCCTAAAGATTTACTCAATGATGTAAAGTGGAACAGTGCATCTCACTGACACTAGAGTAAGAATATTTTAACCTTTATTTTCTTTCTTTTTGTTTATTCTTTGTTTTGCAGGTACAAGACTTGAAGATTCAAGATTAGAATAGGTTTTCTTTTTCTTTATAGAATAGTTCCCTTACAATCTTTATTTATTCCTTTGTAAGAAAAATGTATTAGTTAAATAATAATGTAATTTTCGCTTTTTGTAATTCCACTCTTGTAAAGAAGATTCTTTATTAATTGTGTAAGTTACATTTTGTAACTTATTGATGAAATGATTATATGAAATAAATATTCATTTATTTAATTGTCAACCTTTCATAGAGTTTCTGGTTACCATGTGTTGTTTCTTTATCAACTTTTTAAGTTACATTTTGTAACTTATTCATTTAGTAAATATATGGAATAAATATTCATTCACTTGATTGTGTTATGTTATTTAAAATTTGAGTTACTAGATATTATTTATTAATTAAATAATATTTACTCAAACATAAACTTAATCTTTAAAAAAAAATATAAATCCAAATCTCAAGTTTGAATTCAAATTCCTTTCCCCAGAACACACCAATCCATAAAGATCATATCAAAGTTTATAACGGTCATTCTCCAAGGCTATTCCTAAACTTAAAGAGTGAAAGAAACTTTGATCACTTTAAGTTTTTATTTGGCGAAAAAATTTACCCACATTTTTACAGATGAATGCATGCAATTGCACAGATTCCTAAATCTATCCTTCGTTCGTTTCTAAATGCTGGGATGTTACATATCGCCCCCTCCCCCACCAGGTGTCCCGTTTCGGCCTAAAACTTCCGTCGACGGAGTTCACTCCTCGTTATAAGGATTGGTCACTATGCGATAAGCCTCTCATTGAGATCCCACTAGAAGCACTAAAACAAACTAGTACCAATTTTTTCTCCCTCCCGGTAAGTTCTTAATAAGTAGAAATAGCTTGGTTGTGGGTGCATATGTGCATCCCAGCTTCGGACGAAATTCCCTCCCTCCGGTATTAATAGGGAGTATCTGCTCTCACCATTAGCTCGTAGAATACTCTTCGGGACAGGAACGGGAGCGCCGATCAGGAGGAGGTGGCCCGGGAGCCGGAGCTCTGACCAGGAGGAGGTGGGCCGGGAGCTGGAGGAGGCGGGCCAGGAAACGATCACCACCAAGGTTATCTACGAACTATCCGGGAACTGATCTACACGGCCACAACCCAATGTGGCATCCCGCAAAACCACTACCAGAAAATCGCGTTGTTTTTGTGCATTGCATCGGAGCATCGTCATCTTCATGCATATTATTTTTGTCTAAAAACTATTTGCTAAAGCCCATTGTTTTCTAAAACTAGCCCTCCTTCTATTTCAAATCAAACCCCCGGATGCTACCGGATATTTTGTTTGTCTAAAATTAATTACCAAAAGTTGTTTTTAAATTAAATAAAAACCTATATTATTTTAGTGGGGGCAGTCGAACGGGCCGACCCGACCAAGTCGACCACCCCCATTACAAAAACGGTCCACCCAAACCAGCCCCCCTAATTCCTATTCCTACCTAGTCCTAACCTACCCACCAACCACAGCTCGCCACCTCACCCCTCCCCCAATTCCCTACCCACCCCGCCACATCATCAATCCACCAGCCCCACCCCTCTCTCTCTCTCACCTAGCCCATCTACCCTCCCCTCACTTACACCCGGACCCCACCGCCCCTGGGCCCCGCCCTGCAGGCCGCAGCCCCTCTCTACCTCTCCCCCTCACTCACACCCTCCCGCGGGCCCCACCCCGCGTGGACCCGCACCCCGGGGCCCACCCGACCCCGCCTGTTCCCCCCAACCTCTCTTTCTCCCCCACGCGCTCCTCTCTCTCCCCACCGCGTCTCCCTCCTCTCACCACCGACGCTGCCGCCCGCCTCCCCTCTGCCTCTTCCTCCCCTCCGGCCTCCACTCCCCTCTCCTCCGCCAGCATGCCGCCCACGCCCTCCTCCCGCCCCATCGCCACCCTCTTCCACCTTCCTCTCTCTCTCCGACTGCCTGCCACCGCCTTCTCCTCCACCGACGTTCGCTGCCCTCCCTCTCCTCTCGTCAAGGCCCGCCCTCCTTCCCGTCAGCCACCCCTCCCCTTCTCTAGCTTCGCCGACGCCTTGACGACCCTCGCCCAGCCCTCCTCTCTTCCTCACCTCCGGTGGAGCCTCTCTCCCCCTCCATCCGCCGCCACCCCAGAGCTCCGCCGTCGCCGTGCTCCTCCGCCTCGGCCACCGCCCGCCGGAGCTCGCCGGCCCCGCCTCGACCCTGAGCCCGAGCCCTGGCCAGCCGCGCTCTCCTCGGTGCCGGCCGTCAGCGCCCTCGGCCTCGGCTCCCGCCGACTCCCGGGCAGCCCGCCTGCAACCCTCCGCCATCCACGCCATGACCGCGCCCTCCTCCTCGATCCGGCAGCGCGCCGCCAGCTGCCTCTCGCGTCCTCCGCTGTCCCCGAGCAGAGCCTGACCGGCCGTGCCCTCCTCTGCCTCGCAGCGTGCCGCCAGCGCCGGCCTCCTCCCGTTCGGACGCCGCCTCCCCGATCCGAGCCGTCCCTCCGGCCGCCCTGCCTCGTTCATGTCCACCTCGTCGCTGGAGCTCCGGCCAGCCGTCCATGGGACACCATCCCAACACTAGTACCGTCAACCTCATACCCATGTCGCATCATCTTCCGCTTGCC
Source organism: Avena longiglumis (assembly GCA_030063025.1). Lineage (NCBI taxonomy): Eukaryota > Viridiplantae > Streptophyta > Magnoliopsida > Poales > Poaceae > Avena > Avena longiglumis. Next base: position 543,726,189 of record CP125974.1, on the reverse strand, counting down.
AAGTTCGTCGATGCATCACCCAACTTCAGTCATCGCCAAGATCTTCCCCTGCGAGAGCCTGCGGTACCCGAAGATCGGCACCGGGCCCCGAAGACTGATCCCGACGAGACCCGACGACGACCCAAGTCCGTCAACGACGAACAAGTTAGAACCCCAAGATCTTCCCCGACACTGAGGACGCCTACACGGAACTACAAGTTCGCCACACGGACGCGAACCCCAAGGCCCTGAGGCCCCGAACCGAAGACCGAGCCGAAGCGCCAAGGCCTTCAACCGGGAATCGACAAGATCATCGCGGAACTCCAAGGTCTACTTCGAAGTTTGCCGAACGCCGAGTACTTCAACCCGAACACCGAGACCCTGGACGACAAGTTCCCCTTCCCGGACGCCGAGCTCGCCGAGAACCCGGATGCGACAAGATCGACCGCTTGGAACCAAGATCTCCGGCACGTCACGACAAGTTCTCCGTCTTGTATCCGCTCCCGCTGATCCCGTCGAACCCTGAACCCTGAGACCGAACCCCGGAACCCCAGGATCTGCCGAACTCTAATATGTGACCCCTTTTCTCGAGCCCTATTTTATAAATGTAATAAAAAATTGATGCATATTGAATTGTCATACTCGCATGCATTTTTGTGTGGTTTGGGGGCCTTATGCCGATTCACCTCTAATTAAATATGGGGCCCATATGCGGGCAAAATCTAGTCTCGTATTGGACTCATTTAAATTTATGTAGCGAACCGGTGATATATTCTGCCTTGTTAATACAACATTTAAATTGCAGGGGAGTTAAATAACTCGAACCATTTAATTAATTGTCGGGGACCCCGGTTCCACTTAATATGACCTAATTGCATCGCACCTTTGCCATGCCATACATCATGCATGCATCATGCCCGATCTTTTGCCGTAGTATTAAATATTGCATCCGGTGTTTCTTCTAGTGTTTTGGTTCTTCGCGGATAAGGCCGTTGAGTTGATGCGAGAGTCGACCCGATCTTCGGTTGAACCTTCGGCAATGTTTTCAGGCGAGCATCTTCCCCTTTCTACCTATCTTACTTTTATAGTATTTATTACATCCTGTTGATATATTATTGTCTGTGTTGCGATGCTCTAGTTTTCGTACCTGAGATATCCCTTGCCGCCTTATATTGCCTTGGACACATCCTATTACCTGTTGGTTGGTAGATAGATGGACTTGCGCGTCGTAGTCGCTTGCTCAAGTGTTGTCGCTTGTCGTCATGTACCACAGTTGTTGGAGTATTGCCGCATGTTTGACGTTGGAGATGATCATGGCTTTACTTATCGTTCACTTTAATTACTGTTTCACAACTAAAATTGAAGTAAGTAGCAGAGGGCAATTGGGCAATAGATGTTATTTGGTTGTTAACCGTCCACTTGTGTCCCGTAGGACCCGAGTGCTTGATACATTCCTTGATTTATCGCGCTATCCACATCCGGGAGGATTATGGGACCCCCCTGAGCCAGAGCATGATTCATTCTTATTTCTTGGGGCCACAAACTAGTTTGAGGTTTTATTTACTATCCCGTACTTACGCCCTGCTTTACTGCTTTATTTACGATTGTGCGAGGAGCACATTGTACTGTTTAGGATCGTGGCACGATTCCGCGATGTCGACAAGCCCAGTTTTGGGTTCCCAGTCGTTCACAGCCGTCCCCACAATCTTGAGTCCGTCTCGGAGCCGGCCGGCTTCGTTGCGGGTCTACTTTAAGGGGTGGCCCCCTGAAATATTTCTGAATCCTGTGATTGCTTTGTCGTGAAGGCCTCGTTGGGTTTTGATTTGGTTTTTCCGAGGTTGATCGAGCGTGTGTTGCTATTGGTGCACCCCGGCCGGGTAAAACTTTCTGAAAGCCGTGTCCGCGGATATGGACGACTTGGAGCACAGTATCTCGATCATAGACAACTATAACTAAAGTAGTGATATAAATTTGACTTATCATGACTAGTAATCAGCTTCACTATAATGGAATGGCTAAATAAAACTGCCAACAATTGCTTGTTTGGTTTGTCGCTTGCGACAATTGTATCTGACTAGTAAGTATTGCAACTATAACGGAATGGCTAAATAAAAGTACCAACAACTGCTGGGTTTTGGGGTTATCTCATGCTAATTGTATCTGACTAGTAAGTGTTGCAACTATCACGGAATGGTTAACTAAAAGTGCCCACTGCTTACTTTATCAGGATGATTATCTAAACCTGACTAGTAATTGCGGCAACGATAACTGAATAAATAAAACTGCCAACTGTGTGAGTTCCTCGGTTGACTTCCTCGTTTGGCCTCGAGGGGGAAACGCCAGGATGGGTTTGTTTGATGGTAGTACCAGGTTGGTGCCGAATAGATCTTTCTTATCCCTCTCTGATAGCCGCCAGTTGTATCGAGTCTCTATAGGTTGTTTAGTGCATGCTGCGCTGCCGCTGCAGTCCACCATACCTATGTAGGCGAGGACCGAATTCACCTCGCCGTGTCTTGGCCTCAAGATCGACGCTCTCTCTTTTTCCTTTGCCCTTTGGCACCCATTTTGTTTAAGCAGGTTTTGAGATTGACGTCGTTAGCAGGGTTACCCTTCCGGCTTGGCCTGGGCAGGGTTATGGACGCCATTGGTTATTCTTCAGGGCTCTTAGCCCCATTTGCATCTTGTCCGTAGCTGGACGCTCTATCGTTTCAAGGTGATTTGGATCTTTGTTCTGTATATCTGTATTCTTGACTCATGGAGTCGTGTTGTATATATATCTGTTCTGTGGGTCCCATCGAGGACTGTTGTGTAATGTTATTACTTCGTTTTCCACCCGCACGAAAGTGCCTAGTGGGCACCTTTGAATCGTTTCTATGCGGGTTTGGCGGGTAGCGCTAAAACTTGCATAGGGTCGATTCTGAGGGTGTTACAGAGTGGTATCAGAGCTCAGCAGTTGCGATACCCCACAAGTCCAGCCTGTAGGATAACCTAGCTAACGGCCGAAGTAGAGTGTCAAAACTATTTTTGCAAAACCGGTTGGATAGTTCTGATTAGGTCTGATTTTACTCCTTACCCCTCTGCTATTCCCTTCTTACCTCTACGTGTTTTGAATCTACTCTCTTATCTTTTCTTCGAGTCCAGGATTTCTCGTGGTTGGGTTCCCGTCGTACCTTCAGGGTTTCCCTTCCTCCTTTGGTAACGGTGTTGCTACATCTGGTCTTCATGCTATCCGAGGAACCCTTCGTCTGTGGTACCATTCTTTGTTCCTTGTTTGTGCCTTCCGGTGTTTTCCGACGCGACGACATCATCTACGCCAGATCCGATGCAGAGTCTGCATCACTCCTTTGTTTCTGAACCTCGATTGTCGAGATCTTCAGTCTAATTCCGAGAATGGTTGCACGCTTTTCCACTGATTGTGTGGAGTAATAGTTTGGGTGCGTGATGGATTGGCCCCCATGCCGACTACCCCTTCTATTCGCTTTTGTACATTGAAGTGGATGAGAATGCATCGATTCTCTCTTTCTATCAAAGCTAGAGGTGGCTTTATTGGTTGATACCTCCACCTTCGCCTTTGTTTCCCGGAGTGTTCTCTCGACGATCATGGACAACGATCATTGTTAGTGGTGTCGCGAGGATCTACACGAAGCGCGAAGGATCAGATCGTCGGCCTTCTTTCCGGTACCATGAGGCGGATCTCGAGGGCGAGATCCATTGTTAGTGGTGTCGAATTGTGGCATCCCGCAAAACCACTACCAGAAAATCGCGTTGTTTTTGTGCATTGCATCGGAGCATCGTCATCTTCATGCATATTATTTTTGTCTAAAAACTATTTGCGAAAGCCCATTGTTTTCTAAAACTAGCCCTCCTTCTATTTCAAATCAAACCCCCGGATGCTACCGGATATTTTGTTTGTCTAAAATTAATTACCAAAAGTTATTTTCAAATTAAATAAAAACCTATATTATTTTAGTGGGGGCAGTCGAACGGGCCGACCCGACCCAGTCGACCACCCCATTAAAAAAACGGTCCACCCAAACCAGCCCCCCTAATTCCTATTCCTACCTAGTCCTAACCTACCCACCAACCACAGCTCGCCACCTCACCCCTCCCCCAATTCCCTACCCACCCCGCCACATCATCAATCCACCAGCCCCACCCCTCTCTCTCTCTCTCTCACCTAGCCCATCTACCCTCCCCTCACTTACACCCGGACCCATCGCCTGGGCCCGCCTGCAGCCGCAGCCCCTCTACCTCTCCCCTCACTCCACACCCTCCCTGGCCCCACCCGCGTGGACCCACCAGGCCCACCCGACCCCGCCTGTTCCCCCCAACCTCTCTTTCTCCCCCACGCGCTCCTCTCTCTCCCCACCGCGTCTCCCTCCTCTCACCACCGACGCTGCCGCCCGCCTCCCCTCTGCCTCTTCCTCCCCTCCGGCCTCCACTCCCCTCTCCTCCGCCAGCCCGCCTCCTCCAGCCAGCCCCATCGCCACCGCCCTTCCACCTTCCTCTCCTCTCCGCACTCCCTGCCACCTGCCACCTCTCTCCCGCCATTCTGCCCTCCTCTCCTCTGTCGCGCCCGGCCTCCTCCTTCCCGTCGCAGCCACCTCCCCTCCTCTAGCTCACTGGCCGACGCCCGCCCGACCCTCGCCCCGCCTCTCTTCCTCACCTCCGGTGGAGCCTCTCTCCCCCTCCATCCGCCGCCCCCCCAGAGCTCCGCCGTCGCCGTGCTCCTCCGCCTCGGCCACCGCCCGCCTTGGCCGGAGCTCGCTCGCCTCGACCTGCCGTCCAAGAAGCCCGTGGCCAGCCGCGCTCTCCTCCGTCGCCCGGCCGTCACGCCCTCGGCCTCGGCTCCCGACTCCCTCGGGTCGGCCCGCCAGAACCCCTTCGCCATCCACGCCATGACCGCCTCCTCCTCCCGGCCCCGCGCCGCCCAGCGCCGCCGTCCTCGCCGTCTCCGGCAGTCCCGAGCGACCTGGCGCGCCTCCTCGCCTCGCAGCGTGCCGGCCGGCCTCCTCCGTTCGGACGCCGCCTCGATCCGAGCCGTCCTCCGGCCCGCCTCGTTCATGTTCACCTCGTCGCTGGAGCTCCGGCCATGGGACACCATCCCAACACTAGTACCGTCAACCTCATACCCATGTCGCATCATCTTCCGCTTGCCAAGTTCGTCGATGCATCACCCAACTTCATTCATCGCCAAGATCTTCCCCTGCGAGAGCCTGCGGTACCCGAAGATCGGCACCGGGCCCCGAAGACTGATCCCGACGAGACCCGACGACGACCCAAGTCCGTCAACGACGAACAAGTTAGAACCCCAAGATCTTCCCCGACACTGAGGACGCCTACACGGAACTACAAGTTCGCCACACGGACGCGAACCCCAAGGCCCTGAGGCCCCGAACCGAAGACCGAGCCGAAGCGCCAAGGCCTTCGACCGGGAATCGACAAGATCATCGCGGAACTCCAAGGTCTACTTCGAAGTTTGCCGAACGCCGAGTACTTCAACCCGAACACCGAGACCCTGGACGACAAGTTCCCCTTCCCGGACGCCGAGCTCGCCGAGAACCCGGATGCGACAAGATCGACCGCTTGGAACCAAGATCTCCGGCACGTCACGACAAGTTCTCCGTCTTGTATCCGCTCCCGCTGATCCCGTCGAACCCTGAACCCTGAGACCGAACCCCGGAACCCCAGGATCTGCCGAACCCTAATGTGTGACCCCTTTTCTCCTATTTTATAAATGTAATAACAAATTGATGCATATTGAATTTTCATACTCGCATGCATATTTGTGTGGTTTGGGGGCCTTATGCCGATTCACCTCTAATTAAATATGGGGCCCATATGCGGGCAAAATCTAGTCTCGTATTGGCCTCATTTAAATTTATGTAGCGAACCGGTGATATATTCTGCCTTGTTAATACAACATTTAAATTGCAGGGGATTAAATAACTCGAACCATTTAATTAATTGTCGGGACCCCGGTTCCACTTAATATGACCTAATTGCATCGCACCTTTGCCATGACATACATCATGCATGCATCATGCCCGATCTTTTGCCGTAGTATTAAATATTGCATCCGGTGTTTCTTCTAGTGTTTTGGTTCTTCGCGGATAAGGCCGTTGAGTTGATGCGAGAGTCGACCCGATCTTCGGTTGAACCTTCGGCAATGTTTTCAGGCGAGCATCTTCCCCTTTCTACCTATCTTACTTTTATAGTATTTATTCCCTCCTGTTGATCTATTGTTGTCTGTGTTGCGATGCTCTAGTTTTCGTACCCGAGATATCCCTTGCCGCCTTATATTGCCTTGGACACATCCTATTACCTGTTGGTTGGTAGATAGATGGACTTGCGCGTCGTAGTCGCTTGCTCAAGTGTTGTCGCTTGTCGTCCTGTACCACAGTTGTTGGAGTATTGCCGCATGTTTGACGTTGGAGATGATCATGGCTTTACTTATCGTTCACTTTAATTACTGTTTAACAACTAAAATTGAAGTAAGTAAGCAGAGGCATAGGTGGGCAATAGATGTTATTTGGTTGTTAACCGTCCACTTGTGTCCCGTAGGACCCCGAGTGCTTGATACCTGTTCCTTGATTTATCGCGCTATCCACATCCGGGAGGATTATGGGACCCCCCTGAGCCAGAGCATGATTCATTCTTATTTCTTGGGGCCACAAACTAGTTTGAGGTTTTATTTACTATCCCGTACTTATGCCATGCTTTACTACTTTATTTACGATTGTGCGAGGAGCACACTGTACTGTTTAGGATCGTGGCACGATTCCGCGGTGTCGACAAGCCCAGTTTTGGGTTCCCAGTCGTTCTGCGTCCCCACAACCTTGAGTCCGTCTCGAGCCGGCGGCTTCGTTCTTGGTCTACTTTAAGGGTGGCCCCAAATATTTCTGAATCCTGTGATTGCTTTGTCGTGAAGGCCTCGTTGGGTTTTGATTTGGTTTTCGAGGTTGATCGGTGTGTTGCTATTGGTGCACCCCGGCCGGGTAAAACTTTCTGAAAGCCGTGTCCGCGGATATGGACGACTTGGAGCACAGTATCTCGATCATAGACAACTATAACTAAAGTAGTGATATAAATTTGACTTATCATGACTAGTAATCAGCTTCACTATAATGGAATGGCTAAATAAAACTGCCAACAATTGCTTGTTTGGTTTGTCGCCATGACAATTGTATCGACTAAGTATTGCAACTATAACGGAATGGCTAAATAAAAGTACCAACAACTGCTGGGTTTGGGTTATCTCATGCTAATTGTATCTGACTAGTAAGTGTTGCAACTATCACAGAATGATTAACTAAAAGTGCCCACTGCTTACTTTATCAGGATGATTATCTAAACCTGACTAGTAATTGCAACGATCGAATAAATAAAACGCCAAGCTGTGAGTTCCTCGGTTGACTTCCTCGTTTGGCCTCGAGGGGGAAACGCCAGGATGGGTTTGTTTGATGGTAGTACCAGGTTGGTGCCGAATAGATCTTTCTTATCCCTCTCTGATAGCCTCCAGTTGTATCGAGTCTCTATAGGTTGTTTAGTGCATGCTGCGCTGCCGCTGCAGTCCACCATACCTATGTAGGCGAGGACCGCCGAATTCCAGCCTCGCTGCATCGGCCTCGATCGACCGCTCTCTCTTTTTCCTTTGCCCTTTGTCGGCACCCCTTTTGTTTAAGCAGGTTTTGAGATCGACGTCGTTAGCAGGGTTACCCTTCCGGCTTGGCCTGGGCAGGGTTATGGACGCCAGTGGTTATTCTTCAGGGCTCTTAGCCCCATTTGCATCTTGTCCGTAGCTGGACGCTCTGTCGTTTCAAGGTGATTTGGATCTTTGTTCTGTATACCTGTATTCTTGACTCATGGAGTCGTGTTGTATATATATCTGTTCTGTGGGGTCCCAGCGAGGACTGTTGTGTAATGTTATTACTTCGTTTTCCACCCGCACGAAAGTGCCTGGTGGGCACCTTTGAATCGTTTCTATGCGGGTTTGGCGGGTAGCGCTAAAACTTGCATAGGGTCGATTCTGAGGGTGTTACAACCCAATAAGCAAGTTCACCTTTTTTTTTAAAACTCGAACACATGATTCCATTACTCAACTGGAACATGCGAGTAAGCCTGGGCTGCACTAGCAACATTCAAGATGGCCTGCTCCTGATCCTCTCGTCGAACCATCGCAGTACCCGAACACAACCCCCCAGCCACCTTTCTTTTTGTGATTTTCAAATGATCGAGATTAATCTTCAGCATGTCACTGTCGGGAGTGCTCTAGGGAATCTGAACCCGAATAGCCCTGCACCTGGCTTGTCCGAAAACATGTCTGACATCTAATAATTTCCCTCAGAATTCATTTTATTCTTCATCATCCACCACTGCCAAAGCATGCAGCAAACTAGAATTCTTTTCTCTTCTTCCAACGTGAGAATTTCCTGCACTATTGCATCTGCACTAGTAGTATATAAACACATGCGAGTACGGAGCTCCTCCAGTCCATCCCATCTTCACAGCATCTTCGCCTCCTTGCATTTGAGGGAAAGGTCTGCACCGTCCTCATTAGAACGCTTGCAGCAGACACAAAGGGTTTCACAGTCAATTCCATGACGTTTGACACAAAGGGAAGACTATTATGCGACACCCTCCAAAAAAATTGCTTGATCTTCGGTACACAAGGTAGCTTCCGGATTTTTTTCCATTGCGCTGCATTTCCAGCCCTACTGTTTCAGAAACAAAAAGTAATAAGATGAGCAATCGTTGATTTACTTACCCTCATATGTAGCAACGTTGTGTGGTGTTAGGCCTGAACATCAACATGGGGAATAAGTGTGAGCAAGACCTTCCTCACTCAACTTTCTCCTATCTAAATGGTAGTAGGAAGAAGAAAAATATAAGGAAATTATTTCCATACCTCATCCGTTGGCACAACCTAGCCGATCCAAAGTTGGCTGTAAAACCTATGAACCTCTACAAAAATATTAGAAGCAAATTCAATTTGTGGTCAATACATAAAGGAGACTGAACAACATGTGAGATGGTGAGCTGACTCAGGATTCAAGGGCAAGATATCTAAAAGTCCATATTAACTGGACCTAGATTGATTAATTTTGGAGGCTGACACTGGACGATTTAGAGTATAGAAGCCATGGTAAGGAAATAATTATCTGCCTGTAGTTTTTCTAGGGTGATGATATTTACCTCAGGAGGACATGACAAGCAAGCATTATCCCTTATTTCTTATTCTAGCATAGGATATTCATAGTATTACATTGCACAAAAAATAAATTTATAAGTGCCCCCCTCTGTAATTTATAAAGATATGTGAATCTTTCCATGGTACCTTGACATGCGGTTATCAATTGCTAAATAGAAATTTAATTATACATTAAAAAATCTAACCTTATACATTTGCTGTGTACTCAAACATCCATACATCAGCCAAACCATTGTGGCTGTTGGCAGTGGACATGGAGAGATGACTTGCCATTGACCACTATAACACCGCTTTGCTTGTGTCTTCTCCTACAGTAAGCGCATGGTGAATCTGCAGTGCCTCTGCTCGGCTTGGTGACCTCGTCCATCTCCTGGGTGTACAAACATTTTAATGGGATCCAAGTACCCAACATAATCTAAACTACATTAAAGATAAAAAAACTGTAGAAATTCAGCACAAATCTATAGAATATAATGAACTGTGATGATACAATCACCTTTCAGCTAAGTAAAGTTCCATGCATATACCTATATCGCAAGACTAAAACCAATTTATGGTAGCTACAGCTCAGGGATGGGCAAACCAGTACATACTTGTTGGATCATAGGATTAGGAACATCCGTTTCTCTAGGACCATTTAACTCAGAAGCACGAGCAAATACCAAAAACAACTTCTTGATCCATGTATCATGCATCTCATCGGTTAACACCCGACATTTATCTAGAAGAAGAGGACAGAGAAAAGCAGGTTAATCAACATGACCAATTGTGAGTCACCAAACATGCATATACTAAATAGATATCTCTGGCACTATACATGGAAGTTCCAGAATTTAAAACTAAATCAAAGATTACTGAACACAAAATGTGTTTCTTGTAAAAAAAATAACCAAATCATGGTCCGTGTCATACAAACTTTTTTAGCACATGAGAAATCTGTGATGCATAAAAACCAGAAAACATGGGATTATATAGCTGAAGAGTAATTTTTTGTGAACAAACATAAAGATGCACAACCTGCACTATGATTCAATATTCAAAAATGGCCATCGTTTGCCTGCTGAAATTGCAAGATATGGGCCTAATCTTTTATTAACCAGTATCTCCTTATTTTAAAATATACTTGCACACCCAAAAAACAGAAGAGTAATTGAGAACCAATATAAAAAGGCAAATTGGTTCCTTTCTCCTTTTTGCGTATGCAAAAGACAAACATGAATATTGAACAAATTGCTAGTGGAGCTCATGACAAATACATACCTGACATGACCAGTTAATCATCCTCCATATTTCCAAATTAAAAGCTAGCACATCACAAAGAAAGGTCCAGACCTAAAAAGACAAATGTCATTATGAACCCAAGCTTTCAATCTTGCATAGAAAACCCAATTCCCAATTACTTTTGCCGAATACTCTTAACCATCTTGACCTTGGCTTACAATCTTATAAATGTTATAGAAAATAAATTTAGAAATGAAAGGGAGAAGGAGAAACCTGGAAGGCATTCCTTTGAAAACTAAAGACACACCTCATCTTCTTTCCACCTTAGTAAGCAGATAGGCAGTCAAGCCTGTACGTAGCCCTCTAGCAAGCAAGAACACACATGCAACGGCAAGCACATCCATAGAAAACAAGCAAGAAACCATGAAGAGCAGGGATTAAAATTTGGGGAAGTACCTTGGTGCTGGGTGCGTTGGCGTCGAAGAATCTCTACGTGGCGGCCATGGACGCTAGGCTTTCCCACCGTGGGAGGGCGGAGGAGGCGCTCGCAGGGACACTCGTAGGGACGGATGCGGAGCTTGGCCGGCTGCCGTGCGCGACGAAGAGGTTTCCCACCGTGGGAGGGCGGAGGAGGCGCTCACAGGGACACTCGTAGGGACGGGTGCGGAAGAACAGGCTAGGGATGAAGGCTGCTTCGACCGCCGCCATCACACAAGAAGCACGCACACCAGGAGGAAGGCGATTGGGAAGGGGTTAGCCGAGGAAGGGACTAGGAGGAGCGAGGGATTGGGGAGGATGAACTGACGGGAGCAGATTGGGGCTGGCGGCTAGGGTTCCAAGGGCCACGGCTGCTCCCTTCGTGCTTCCTTTTTATATGTTCCACCACCACGCACGCCCAGGAATGCCGCATACCAGCCCTCTCCCAACTGTTTCGACTGGAGAGCGGGCCAACCATTTGGACAGCCCCAGCACCAGCGACACGACACAACAGCAGACGGGTACATCACCGATTTTACATCACTTGGACTAGAACTGGAAAAAATAGACGGTCTAGATGCCCCTAAAGCCCCCCATCCAACGGCCAACAGCCTCAAAGCGCTGTGAAGGAACACACATGCACCAACATCTGTACCCCCTCCAGCCGCTGACAGGTGGTCCATGCCTAAAATAGACGACCAGGATCTGCGGGGAGCTATGTGGCTGGCATGATCGGATGGTCGAAATTCATTGATTTTTGTGGAGGCTCCCAGGGGTCTCACCAATTACATCTTTAGATTCTATAAGTTGACTTCAAGGAGAAGTGCCCTTTCTTATCATAATGCCATGCTAGCCAATCTTCAAAATCCTCCGGTACTTCAAACCACCTAAACCATGAACCCAGCCCGCACCGCTCGGTTTTGATTTTCTGGTCGGTTTTTTCAGGTGTTTTTCTGTTGGTTTTTTCATTTCGTTTTTTCTATTGGTTAGTGGTTCATTTTTTCTGTTTGTTGTTCGTTTATGTTTCTTATTTTTATTTCCTTCTTTGTTTCTTTTATTAAACTAGTTTTATTTAGTTTTAAAAAATTTCACCAGTTTAAAAATGTTTATTACTTTGAATATTTTATTCATGACACTGAATTTTTTGTTTGCGGTTTATAAAATTTGGTTTATGATTTTGAAAATTTGTTCATGACATTGAAAAATTGTTCACACCTTTTTAACATTTGTCTCATGATTTTAAAAAATTGATCATGATATTTAAATTTGTTCATGACATCAAAAATTTGTACACACCTTTTAAAAAATTATTCATGAATTTTTAAATTCGGTTCATGAATTTCAAAAATTGGTTTATGAATTTTAAAAATTGGTTCATGATTGATTAGAAAAAATCATGATTTTTAAAAACTTTTTATTGGTTCATCTGAGTCAAGATCGTTCCCTTTATTGTATCCTCGTCTCCAAGTATCCACTCGAGGAGCATAGGGTCGACGAAGATGCACATGCGAGCTCTTTGTCTCCGCGCCACCTCCCCACGTCTCCCTCCACTGCCAGCCAAGCCGCGGTGGAAATAGTCAGGGTGTCTATCCAACTAGTCTCAGGAAGCAGCTCACCCATCGCCTTCTTGCCGGCTACTCCATTCCATATTAACTTTTTGTGGATTTGTCTAGATTCACATGTATGTACATATTAAAATATGTCTAAATACATGTGTACCTATACAAATCTACGACAATTAATATGGAACATAGGTGATAGCGGTCCGTGAAGAAGGGGTTGGAGAGACATGTGCTGATAGGCTAAGCCCTTCTTTTATTTTCTGTACAAATTTTGGGGGTAAAGTTTATTGTGGTAGGACGAGGTAAAACCTTTGCGAACACCTCAATTTAATAGTATAGTATTTTCTCTGGCTCATATTAATGTGTCCAACTTTGTCTAGATATGAATGTATCTAATCTAAATACTTAACTAGATACATACAAATCTAGATAAAGTTGAAACCATTAATATGAAGCGGAGGGAGTAGTTTAGTTGAAGGGAGTGGTTTTGCCTCAAGGATCTGAAGTGTCGTTCCACCTCCCGGGCCTCTGACTCCATACTCTAATCCGTGACCTCGAGGGCTAGACGGGCTTGGGAATCGGGGCGGCTGCCGACCATTGTTTTTTTTCAAGCGAAACAACAAGACTGTGTTGAGATGCTTTATTGATCAAATAATTGCTACATCGTCGATTAACAACGAAAAAATAAATCTCGGTGGATCATCTTTTTTTGCAAATCACTCGGTGGATCATCAACCATAACATAGGGGAGTGTATCGGTCTCTCTTGATAAGCCATCGGCTACACAATTTTGTTTCCAATTACAGATACAAAACACAGCTAGAAAAAGTGGAGCATTCGACGTACTCCCTCCGTTTGGAAATATAAGATGTTTTAACTTTGTCTCCGTTTGGAAATATAAGATGTTTTAGCTTTGTGAGGGAGACTTATATTTCAGCTTTGTGAGGGAGCATCTCCCTCACAAAGCTAAAACATCTTATATTTCCAAACGGAGGGATCGCCGCAGCCGCCGTAGAATAGAAATCACCTCACTCGAGAGTGTCAATGACCTGCACGCAGTCGGACTGGATAATTATCGAACAGGGAAATGGTTTAGTTCGGGAGTGGGGACAGAGCCTTGGTTGGGAACAGACGAACCTGGACATGGATCGATCCCTATTCTGCCTTCCCTAGCTCTAGCTCGCTTGCTGCGCTTCCTTTTCCACTATGAGTCCGTGAGGCACAGCCCAAAACCATATGGACATATCTTCAAGCAGTCAAGGCCCACCAATAAAATGTGACCAGCTGCCCACGATTTTGCGCGTGGCCCAGATGCTATTTCATCGCTAATTCTGGGCAAGCGCGAGCCAAGACCGGGCAAGCGCCGGGTAAAGGGCACGTGCATTGGGAGGGGCTAAACGTAGACGTCGGGATCAATTTTCCTGTATCGGCGGTTTCTATGTACAATCCCGGCCGATGGGCACTAAACTAGGCACATCGTCACATCGACGCAAAACTTTACGCCAGGCGCTTCAGTAGATTTACCTTGCGATTTGTTAGTTAGTTAGAGAAATAATCGACTTCATAGAGGAGGAGCGTTGGAGAGGTGGACTCTTTTCGGAACGCCGGGATTTATTGACCGATATTCTACAGCTTAAACGTCTATACAGGCGTCCCACATTAAACTTGCCCTTAAGCTTTGCTAGCTAGAAAAATGCCATCCTGTGGAGTAAGTAGAATCTACAATTTATGATGTACCGCTTATGCAAGGCAATCCTACAAACTATGTAATTCAGTGCAGATATATAAGTGCCACTAGTTAACAGAAAAATGGGCTTAGAGGACGGGCTCCATGGAGTCTGTTTCTGAATTTCGTTCAAATTAATATTCTAAAGTTTCAAAAAATTCCGAAACAAAATTCTAGATATTAACAATAACTTACTCTATGGTCCGACGAAATCTCAGACCGAAATAGTTTGTATCCCAGCCTACACAAAAATGATAAATTCTGAAAATCTAAATATTTTTTAATTTGGCCTAGTCTAGAAAATTTTCATTTTTACACAGCCTGAAATATGAAATATCTCGGATAGATTTTTTTCAAGTCAGTAGAAAAAAATGATTATCTACATGAAAGAATTTTTTTTCAGACTTTCTCGAAAATTTAGAATGACGAATTTCAGAAATCTCAAAAAATGTCTTCCATGAAGAACGGGCACCATATTGACTCTCTCCACTAGCTAGCATCTATCCACATATATATTAGTGCAGATATGTAGATTATGTGAACTCGTGTCATAATGACATTGCTTCCTATCCATCCGTCTACAAATTACTAATTTAAGTTTGTCTAGATTCTAATGTATATATGCACTAATACATGTCTAGATATATTTAAATCTATATAAAAGAAAGTCGGTTATTTCTAGATGAAATAAGTACTCCTTCCGTCTTAAAATAGATGTCTCAGATTTGTTAAAATTTAGATAAATCCATACACTATTTAATATATAAATTTATCTAAATTTTAATAAACTTGCGCGTATTTTAAAACGGAGGGAAACGAAGGGAGTACTGTATATACCTATCAAACAGCTATGCTAACGCACGGGTACGACGTGTCGCCGCAAGGGACATAGCATCTCGAGCCGCCTCTCCCACGGCTGCTCCTTTTTCCACATGCAGAAGGTTTAGTCTAGAGAGTAAACTGTTAAAAATAATGGACTAAATTATTAGACTCGAGTGTGATTTTAGATTTTCCCTAAATCTTAAAGCTTATGTATGTGGAATCCCATATGTGATTTGGCCCAAGTTGGTGACAGCTCACATGTGTGTGGCAAGAGCTGTGGGAGCTAAAGTTTAGTCTCACGTGGGAAATTGAAGGAGAATTGCACCACCTTATAAGATGGAGTGTTGCACCACTTTATAAGTGAGTGACAATAAGAGAGCTACACGCGCGCTCCTCCTCCGACGACGCCGCTCGCACGCTCGCCTCGACACGACACGCGCGCCGCGGGGTGCGGGTTGCGGGTTGCGGGAATCTCGCCGAGCCGAACTTTATTTTGCTGCTCAGGAAAATGTGTGCGGTTAGACGGACGTGCCAACAGTTAGCGGACTCGGGCCGCTCCGGGATCGCGGGCTATCTGTAATCAACCCAAACGTGCACGACGTGGGCTTGGTCCACTTCGTGTCCTGTACGGGATTTTCGAGCCGCTCTATATAAACGCATGTGCGGCTTCCACAACGTACGACACCAAACTAATCTAGGGTTTTGCCATCTTCTCTGTTTGCGCCGCCATCGTAGTATACTCCATCCCGCTTGCCGGCATGCACCGGCGGTCGGGAGAGCAGGTCTTCGGAACCACTCGCCTTTGTGATCCTGTACGGAAGAGGGTGAATAAGGTTTTTGGGAAGCGCTCCGCGCGACTGCTCAAGTTCGTCATCACGGCGCGTCTTCCTGGTCGTCAAGCCAGATCTCGTGCAGGTCGTCTTCAACGTCTACTTCTTCGACAGACTACTGCACCAATGACGACTATATCGACAACCGATTAGTACATACACCGTTATCAGATCTATTGTTTTACTATGGCTGTTAGTGTGTATACTCTGCCACTGTTCATGTTGATCAATACATCTAGTATGTTAGAGTTTCACGTGATTGTAGCTGTTGCTGTCATGATTTATATTCTGAAATTGATTGTGCAAATTGTAGGGGTTCGTAGCATGGAAAACAAAAATTTTCTATCGCATACAAACAAACAAGCCAAGATCTATCTACTAGATTGTAGCAACGAGTCGATAGAGGAACTCACCCTCGAAGATTCCAAAGCGGTTAACGAGAGCAGATTCTCGTGGGTGATGTAGTCGTACACTTCCGATCTCAAGATCGCAGAGACGATCCTTCCGCGCCACGTTCCCGAGCGCCCCCAATCGGTCACACGCGTACTCGACGAAGACCTTCCTCTCCTTGTTCCAAAGAAAATGGAGGTTGTAGCACTCTCCTCGCGATTCCAAAGACAACGGCGTGGTACCTAAGTAGAGGGAGATCATGCAGGCTTTAAGCCATGTAGTATGGTGGAGCTTATGAGAGAGGCTATTAGTGGTCTAGTAATTAGACACACCAATTAGAAGGCTCTAAACCAATTAGAAGGCTCTAAACCTGGCTAAAGCAATTAGAAGCTCTAAACCAAAACGGCTCTAAACCGGAGATCTAGAGTAGAAAGTTATGTGTCTATGGAGGAGCCCGCCTCCTTATATGGGAGGGGTCCTTGGCGCCAGGAGGGAGGGAGTCCCTCCCAACTCGGACCAGGGCTTGGCGCCCCGAGGAGTCCAACCTCCTCCAAAGTTGGTTCCAACTCCTCTTGCTTGTTTCCCACGTTTCTTGTTTTGGCAGCTTGACTTTCAAACCGGACATTTGACTTTTCTGCTTTAGGATTCAATTTAATCCTTTATTTGGGACAGAAGAACACTTAGTACATGATGCAATCATTCAATGAGCAATGACACATTCATGTACCCTTCCCCGGAGTGCGGACAATCCGAACCTTCTAGAACATTCCGATGAAAACACCTAATCATTCCCGAACTCAAACGGACTTTCCTTATATGAATCTTATTCTCCGGACCATTCCGGATCACCTCGTGATATCCCGGATCCCATCCGAGACTCGAACAACATTCGGTCTCTTTCTCATAATACCATAACTACTCAAACAACGTCGAATCCTTAAGTGTGTCTCCCTACGGTTCGTGAATTATGCGACATGATCGAGACACTTCTCCTAACAATAACCAATAGAGGAATCTGGAAATTCATATGGCTCCCACATATTTCTCGATTACTTTGATCGAATGAACCACTTACATACGATACCAATTTCCCTTTGTCTCACGATATGTTACTTACCCGAGGTTATGATCGTCGGTATCTCTCGCATACCTAGTTCAACCTCACATCGATAAGTACTCTTTTCTCGTTCCGTGATATGTGATCCTTGTGACCAAGTCACATGCTTGCAAGCTAATTGGATGACATTCCACCGAGAGGGCCCAGAGTATATCTATCCGTCATGTGGATGGACAAATCCCACTCTTGATCCATGTGTTTCAACCAATACTTTCCAACACTCAATGCCACTTTTATAGCCACCCGCCACGGTGGTGTTTGATGTCATCAAAGCATCCATCCGTAAAGGTGATATGCATGATCTCATGGTCGAAGGAATTAGGTTACTATGTATCAGAAAGCATATAGCAATTGAACTATTGAAATGACTTGATCTTTATGCTACGCTTATCTATAGGAGTATGTCCATCACATCATTCTCCTAATGATATGATCCTGTTGTTAATAACATCTCTATGTTCATGATCGAAACCATGATCATATATTAACCAACAAGCTAGTTTAACAAGAGGCTATACTAGGGACTCTTATTTTAGTTTACAAATCACACAAGTATTAATGTTTCGGTTAATACAATTATAGCATGGTATGTAAACATTTATCATAAGTATGAAGATATGATAATAACTCACTTTATTATTGCCTCTTGGGCATATCTCCAACAGTCTCCCACTTGCACTAGAGTCAATAATCTAGTTTCAAACCTTTGTGTATATAACACCTATGGCTTTCGGTGTTGTATGTACACGATTGCTAGTGGTCAACTGATCTCCGGATCGACACTTCGTGTCCGTGTGTAATTGCATGTCTTTGCGTCTACGCATCACTCGTTCTCTAATGAGATGGCTTTGTATAAATTTGGTCTTCGGTGACCTTTAGCTCTTTGGGGTTAAAACATGTTGATAATATTGTCGCACAATATATCTTCATAGTATTATCCTCTGTGAACTACACCTAGTTTGATAACAAACTACTTGACACAAATGCCCTCTTTGTCGCTATAATAGCAGTCATATACTTAGCCTTTTGTTGTAGTATACATCACAATGTATTAACTTTGGAACTCATCCAAATCCATTATGGAACTCACTTTCCATTATATTGTGCCACCCTTTGTTTAAATTGAGATACACTTAATTTGTACTTTGTGACAAAACTAGTATCAATGTAGTACTTTTACAATGAACTAACCATCTATTTGTCACTTCTACAAATATTATACTCTTAGTTCTTCCAAAAGATCATAAGAATATCCTTACTATTGTCCAATGATCATCTTACGAATCATTACGTATATGCTCACAACATTTAGAGCATAGGACATATCCGATTTATACATATCACAAGATGATTGATATAAATACTCTTTGTGATTTCATACATCAAGTATCAATCTATACTTGATTATTTGTTTCACTTTACCAAATGTCAATACACTTGAATATATCATCAACATTGAATTTATTCAATCCTTTCTCTTGACAAGAACCTCTCTTGTAGTTTCTATATTGAACTCATTCAATATCTTGTCTATGTACTACGCACAACCATATTAGCGTCTATTGATGCCAAATATTTAGGTTTTGCCTAAGTCTTTCATCGGTATGAAATTCTTAATATGTGTTAATAAAAGATACATTATTTCCAATCAACAATATGTCTTCCACATAATGTATTAGAAACATGTCTTAGCGCTCCCACTTAATTTCTTGCAAATGCAAGCATCTTCATTGTCTCTAATGAACTTTTAAACTCCTTTAACAGTTTCATCATAGTGAAGATTCCAATTCCGCGATGCTCACTTCAACCATTGAAGTTTGCATATGCTTTTAGCATCCTTTGAATTAACAAAACCCTATGGACTGTGTCATGCACACGTCCTAGGTAACGATTCTATTAGAAGAACTTGTTTTGTTTATTCAACTACCATATAACAAATTATATGTAGTGGTTGCTACATTAATCCGTCCAGACTAAATATCACTATGAAAGATCAAATCTTGTCATAGTCAACCTTTGAACATTGTTGTGAACTCTTTCCCAACATGTCGACTATTTCATAGATGTGAAACATCCATGTCTATTTCTTTATAGATCCAAACACAACTGTAAGGTCTTACACCTTTCTCGAGGGTCCTTCAAGTTCAAAACTTGATTTCTCGTGTATGGAACTATCACGGATTTTACGGCTTCAAGCCATTTGGTGAGTCAGGGCCCATCATCGCTTCTTTGCATGTAGTCGGTTCATTATTCTCAAATAATGATTCAACCCTCAAATCTTGGTATTTGATTGTTTACCCGATCTACTTGTTTCAATAGGAACTTAGATCTCCGTGACCACAACCTTTTGAGGAACGTGAGCCATGAGCATTATTCTTGCCTCAAACACTTTTCTTGCGCAACTCTGCACATATAGCTAAGGTTCTTTCAACCTTATCAAAGTTCTATTGTCCTCCCACTTTACTTTTCACGAAAAAATTCCTTCTAAAAGAAACTTGACGTTCAAAGTGACAAACACTTTTGTCTCCGGTGTTATGGAGGAATATTTAACAAAGACAGGTTCATCCGACTTTGGTTGCAAACATCTTTCTTATGCATAGCATACCAATGTTTAAGAAAGGACAACTTGGGTTTTATCCCAAACCATAACATATGGTGTCATTTCAACGAATTATGATGGAGCTCTTTTCAGTGGAAAAACGGTAATCTCTAAAGCTTTTAATCTTTAAAATATAATGGCAGTTTTATGAATTATACCTTTGATCTTACCATGTCAAACAAGGTTTAATTACATATCTCGAATCCTCCATACTCTTATGGTGTTTGGAAATGCAAATCCACTAACGATTCCTTAAATCTTAGGTATTATGCTAAACTCTGTAACTCAAATATCTTCCTTTATGATCTTTATCATAAACTGTTTATATTCTTGTTACAATGATTTTGCACTTCATCTTGAAAGTCTTTGAACTTTTCAAATGTTTCATGCTTCATCCTTATTAAGTAAATATTCATATATTCACTCAAATTTTCGGAGAAAGCATATGAAGTTGAAATCCATCGCTCTTGACTACACATAATGGACTTCGTACAACAATATGTACAAATTCCAATAAGCTAGTCTTTCGTTCCCTTTTGGCCTATGAACGAAGTTTTAATTATCTGTAGGAAAGTTTCTGGCGTCATTTGATCAAAATCAAAAGACTCCAAAATTCCATACATATGGAGTTTCTTCATGTTTTCTTTCCAATATAATTTAAACGGCGATGTCACTTCCTAAGTGATCTTTTCAATCAATTTGTCTTTCGACATCTTTAGCATTAGCTTTATGGATGTGATTTTTCCAACGAGATTTGCGAATCCATCTTTTATGGATTACGGCAATTATTTGAACAACCCTTTTGTTCTCATAATACCTGATAAAACAAATCTTTGAAGGCAAACTTTGATGTTTAACGAGCAACACAATAACCCTTTATTTTGTTCTCGATGAACATCATCACATATTCTTTTGCTAGTTACTTAGGCCATTGTAGTTCATGAATTGTGTTGTTTCGTATGACGATTCACACCAACAAATTCAGTATCAAATACTTAAGAACCACATTGTTTAACAAGCAAAGAATATAGCCATAACATGTATATCATCTATATACTTAAACTGAACAATTCTAGTCTTTTCTTTTCTGCCATATATTTATGAGATTCTCTTCAAGATTTCATTTTCTGTTTGAAAGAATCTATCAACATCAATAGTGGAGTCATACATATGACACATAGTCCAAAGCGTGTATAGTTAAATACCAATGTCTTTGGACTTGCACTTTGAAGTAGATCACCATCATCAAATGTTTGGTGTTCTTTCAAATTCCTTTATTTAGTAATCTTCTTGGTGTAGTAAACATTTTACCTACATCAAATATTCACCCTTATTATGGATTCGTCCATGATCAAGCTACTTTTAGCTTATAACGATGAATTACGAGTATAATGTTGCTATCCAAAACCTTTTGGAGGATTAGGACAACAAGTGTCTACAACCTTTCGCAAATTCTCATCAAATATGAGAACATGACTTTAGCCATATCATACTCTATCATGTTGCAACCAAAACTTCGTTTCAGATATCACAATATCTTCCACACATCATGGTTTCTGAAACAACTCTTTCAGATCCTAGATAACCTTGATATTAAGACAATCCTTTGAATATCAAGAATCATGGAGACAAACATGATACTTTTATACTAACATTGGAATTGTTACTCTTGTTTTAATACCAATTATTAAATTTCATGGAGCAAGGAACTTCTTGAAAGTTTGCAATAGGACTTTTAAACTTTAGATTAACACTTCAAAACAATACGATACCGTTAGTAAAGTAACTAACGAATTCTATAGCTCTATCATCTCAATTATAACTAAGCAAGGTGGTAAGCGGATGCCAATGACTACAACAACTATGCAAATTCACTTTGATTTAGTTTATGATAAATTGAGTTCTAATTAATAATCAAATTAAACTAGGTGAACTCCCACTCAAAACAATATCCCTCACATTGTTTTAGTGATCACACGAACCAAATCCACCACATCAAAACCGATCATCACGAGAGTTGATATAGCTTCAATGGCGAACAATCGACATGTTCATCATATCTACTATATGACTCATGCTCTACCTTTCGGTAATCCGTGTTCCTGAGGCCATGTCTGTACATGCTAGGCTCGTCAAGATCAAACCTTAGTTTCGCATGAGCAAATCTGCTTGCTCACGTTGTATACACTTAGAATCTAGCACCCGATCATCACGTGGTGTTTGAAACAACAAGCTTTAGCAACGGTGCTAACTAAGGGTGAACACTTTTAAGACTTGAAATTCATGTGCATGAGGGATCATCTTATAATGCTACCGTCGTCTACTAAGCAATACAAGATGCATAAAGGATTAACATCACATGCAATTCATAATATGTGATATGATATGGCCTTTCTTCTTTGTGCTTCCGATCTCCATCTTCCAAAGACGAACATGATCTCCATCATCACGGCATTGCATCAAGGTCAATGACGCTACTCCATGGTTGTCGCCCACCGGCTTCAACTATTACAACTACTTTGAATAGACACGGGTCTTAACATAAATTAAAGACAACCATATGGCTCACGCGTTGCCAACTTACAATAAGGGACATTGCATACATCATATATAATCACAATCATGGCCATATCACATCACGACACACCCGCAAAACAAAGTTAGACGCCTCTACTTTCTTTGCATATTTTACGTGGTTTGGGGCTTTCAATAAGTGTCGTTCTAACTTACGAACAAGAACCACAACATTGATACTAGCATTGTTGATCACCCGTTGTAAATTGGATCTTAACTATGCTAGGAGAAACATGCACCCGCAAAGCCACTTATGCAATACAAGTTACATGTTAAGCGTGGAGCAAGTCTCATGAACGATGTCATGTAAGGTTAGCCCGGGCCGCTTCATCCCAACATACCGCAAGATACAAAGTACACAAGAAGCAATCGACAATAAAAGCATCAACGCCCACAATGACCATTGTGTTCTACTCGTGCAACAGATCTACATATAGACACGGCTCTGATACCACTGTAGGGGTTCGTAGCATGGAAAACAAAAATTTTCTATCGCATACAAACAAACAAGCCAAGATCTATCTACTAGATTGTAGCAACGAGTCGATAGAGGAACTCACCCTCGAAGATTCCAAAGCGGTTAACGAGAGCAGATTCTCGTGGGTGATGTAGTCGTACACTTCCGATCTCAAGATCGCGTAGACGATCCTTCCGGCGCCACGTTCTGGCAGCGCTCCCGCAGTCGGTCACACGTTCGGTACTCGACGAAGACCTTCCTCTCCCTTGTTCCGGTGACGGAGGTTGTAGCACTCCTCGCGATTCCGGCAACTGGCAGTAATGCAGGAAGTAGAGGGAGATCATGAGGCTTCGCCTTAAGCAAGTGCAGTATGGTGGAGCTTATGAGAGAGGCTATTAGTGGTCTAGTAATTAGACACACCAATTAGAAGGCTCTAAACCAATTAGAAGGCTCTAAACCGGCTAAAGCAATTAGAAGCTCTAAACCAAAACGGCTCTAAACCGAGATCTAGAGTAGAAAGTTATGTGTCTATGGAGGAGCCCTGCCCTCCTTATATGGGAGGGGGTCCTTGGCGCCCAGGAGGAGGGAGTCCTCCCCAACTCGGACCAGGGCTTGGCGCCGGCTGGAGGAGTCCAACTCCTCCTCCAGGTTGGTTCCAACTCCTCTTGCTTGTTTCCCACAGTTTCTTGTTTTGGCGTTTGACTTTCAAATGGACATTTGACTTTTCTGTTTAGGATTCAATTTAATCCTTTATTTGGGACAGCAAGAACACTTAGTACATGATGCAATCATTCAATGAGCAATGACACATTCATGTACCTTCCCCCGGTCTTGGGACAATCCGGAACCTTCTAGAACATTCCCGATGAAAACACGGAATCATTCCCGAACTCAAACGGGACTTTCCTTATATGAATCTTATTCTCCGGACCATTCCGGATCACCTCGTGATATCCGGATCCCATCCGAGACTCGAACAACATTCGGTCTCTTTCTCATAATACCATAACTACTCAAACAACGTCGAATCCTTAAGTGTGTCTCCCTACGGTTCGTGAATTATGCGGACATGATCGAGACACTTCTCGAACAATAACCAATAGAGGAATCTGGAAATTCATATGGCTCCCACATATTTCTACGATTACTTTGCGATCGAATGAACCACTTACATACGATACCAATTTCCCTTTGTCTCACGATATGTTACTTACCCGAGGTTATGATCGTCGTATCTCGCATACCTAGTTCAACCTCGTTCGATAAGTACTCTTTTCTCGTTCCGTGATATGATCCCTTGTGACCAAGTCACATGCTTGCAAGCTAATTGGATGACATTCCACCGAGAGGGCCCAGTATATCTATCCGTCATGTGGATGGACAAATCCCACTCTTGATCCATGTGTTTCAACCAATACTTTCCGAACACTCAATGCCACTTTTATAGCCACCCGATTCACGGTGTGGTGTTTGATGTCATCAAAGCATCCATCCGGTAAAGGTGATATGCATGATCTCATGGTCGAAGGAATTAGGTTACTATGTATCAGAAAGCATATAGCAATTGAACTATTGAAATGACTTGATCTTTATGCTACGCTTATCTATAGGAGTATGTCCATCACATCATTCTCCTAATGATATGATCCTGTTGTTAATAACATCTCTATGTTCATGATCAGGAAACCATGATCATATATTAACCAACAAGCTAGTTTAACAAGAGGCTATACTAGGGACTCTTATTTTAGTTTACAAATCACACAAGTATTAATGTTTCCGGTTAATACAATTATAGCATGGTATGTAAACATTTATCATAAGTATGAAGATATGATAATAACTCACTTTATTATTGCCTCTTGGGCATATCTCCAACACAAATTATGTCTAATAATCCAACAATCCAAAAACCTTATTATAGACAATTTTCTGAATTAAACATGAGACACTTGGACGATTCTATGAAGCCGAAAAAGTTTACCGGTGTTTATTTTAAGAGGTGGCAGTATAAGACCACTTTTTGGCTTCAAGCTCTGACAATATTCGATGTTAGTGAGGGTTTACCTAAAGGAACTACATCTGACGAGGTTCAGAACAAGTTCAAGGAAACCAATCTTGCTTTTGTGGGATGCGTTCTGAGTGTTCTTGATAACAAGCTGTTTGATGTGTACATGCACATCAAAGATGGAAAAGAGCTCTAGGAGGCACTCAACGCTAAGTTTGGTGTAGCAGATGTTGGCAGTGAGCTGTACATCATGGAGAACTTTCATGATTACAGGATGGTTAACAACCGTTCTGTAGTTGAGAAAGCTCATGAGATACAATGCTTTGCCAAGGAGCTTGAAATCCTCAAGTGTATCTTACCCGACAAGTTTGTGGCTGGGTGCATTATTGCAAAGTTGCCTTCTTCGTGGAGGAATTTCGCCACAACTCTCAAACACAAGAGACAGGAGATATCGGTTAAAAACCTGATAGCGTCTCTTGATGTTAAGGAGAAGGCTCGGGCTAAGGACACTGCTGAGAGAGGAGACGAGGGTCAGTCTAGCGCCTACATGGCACAGAAGAAGACCTTCGGCAAGAACAAAGGGAACTATAAGCCCTCGTTCAACAAGCCTGAAAAGACTACAACCTTCAAGAAGAAGAAGAAGCCGAACAAGGCCGAGCTACGTTGTTATTCATGTGGAGAGCTCAGCCACTTTTCCAAGGACTGCCCAGATCGTGCCGATCGTAGAGGGAAAGGTAGGAAGACTGTCAACGTCGTGACCGCTAGCAACACTGATGTGTACGGTAATTTATTTACTGTTCTTTCAGTATTTGAATCACCATGTTGGTGAATTGATAATGTTCATGTGTGTGCTGACATCTCTATGCTCACTTCTTATCAGGTCGCTCGGTATTCATCCGTCCTAATGGGAAATAGATCACATGCTTCTGTTCGTGGTGTTGGCACGGTGGATCTGAAGTTTACTTCCTGAAAGATCGTGCAGCCGAGGAACGTGTAGCATATCCCTACTATGAACAAGAATCTCGTTAGTGGCTCCCTTCTGTGTAGATATGGGTTTAAGGTTGTGCTAGAGTCCAATAAAGTTGTTGTTTCGAAACATGGATAATTTATTGATAAAGGTTCTAAGTTCGGAGGATTGTTCAGATTTTCACTTTCAAAGTTTTGTAATAAATCCGTAAATCATATTTGTGGTGATGTTAATGATGATACCAGTGTTTGGCATTCTCGTTTATGTCACATTAATTTTGATTTGATGTCTCGGATGTCCAGTATGAGTTTAATTCCAAATTTCACTATTGCCAAAGGTTCTAAGTGTCATAGTTGTGTGCAATCAAAGCAACCTCAAAAGCTTCACAAGGCTGCAGAGGAGAGAAACTTAGCACCTCTAGAACTCATAGATTCTGATCTATGCGAGATGAATGGTGTGTTGACAAAAGGTGAAAAGAGATATTTCATGACGTTGATAGATGATGCTACTAAATTCTGATATGTTTACTTGTTACAAACTAAAGATGAGGCTTTAGACTACTTTAAAATTTATAAGGACGAAGTTGAAAATCAACTAGATAGGAAGATCAAGCGTCTTAGGTCGGATCGTGGTGGTGAGTATTTTCCCCAAAAAATTGAAAAATTCTGTAAGGAACACGAAATTATTCATGAGAGGACGCCTCCCTACTCGCCCCAATCAAACGGGGTTGCCGAGAGGAAAAAACGCACACTGACTGACTTGGTGAATTCCATGTTAGCCATTGCTGGTTTATCAAAGGCATGGTGGGGGAGGCTTTGTTGACTTCATGTCATGTACTGAATAGGGTTTCTAACAATAATAAAGAAAATACCCCTTATGACGAGTGGGTTGGGAGAAAACCATCATGTTCGTATATGCGCACTTGGGGGTGTTTGACGAAGGTCAACATACCGATCCCCAAGAAACAAAAGATCGGACCCAAGATAGTGGATTGTATCTTTCTAGGATACGCTCCACGGAGTGTAGGCTATAGATTTCTAGTGGTTAAATCTAAGGTACCTGATATGCATGTTTATACTATAATGGAATCCCGTGATGCAACATTCTTTGAGAATATTTTTCCTATGAAAGATATGCATAACATTGGTAGAATTTCTTCTGAAATACTTCCTGAATCTAGTGAATCTATTGAGAATTCTGAACAACCACATGAGGAAGTCCTTAAGAAGGATGACAATGAACCTCTCACGAGGAGTAAGAGATAGAGGATTGCAAAATCCTTTGGTAATGATTTCACCGTGTACCGTGTGGACGATACTCCAAGATCCATTGCAGAGGCATATGCATCTCCTGATGTAGATGATTGGAAAGAAGCTGTCCAAAATGAGATGGACTCGATTCTTTCTAATGGAACTTAGGAATTATCAGAACGACCCTATGGTTGTAAACCTATGGGCTGTAAATGGGTGTTCAAGAAGAAGCTAAGGCCTGATGGTACTATTGAGAAGTACAAGGCGCGGCTTGTAGCTAAGGGATACACACAGAAAGAAGTCGAAGATTACTTTGACACATATTCACTTGTCTCTAGACTAACCATCATTCGAGTACTACTGTCCCTGGCTGTCTCTTATGGTCTTCTCGTTCATCAAATGGACGTGAAGACAGCTTTCCTTAATGGAGCGTTTTAAGAGGAGATCTATATGGATTAGCCGGATGGGTTTGTGGTAAAAGGTGAAGAGACAAAGGTGTGTAAGTTATTAAAATCTTTATATGGCCTGAAACAAGCACCTAAGCAATGACATGAGAAGTTTGACAGAACTCTACTTTCTGCAAGGCTTTGTCATTAATGAGGCTAATAGGTGTGTTTACTATCGCCATGGTGGGGGCGAAAGCGTTATATTATGTTTGTACGTGGATGGCATTCTGATCTTTGGTACAAACATGAAAGTGATAAATGAAGTCAAGTATTTCCTGTCAAAGAGTTTTGATATAAAAGATCTGGGAGAGGTTGATGTGATTCTGAATATCAAGCTTATTAAAAACGAGAATGAGATTACTCGCAATCTCATTATGTTGAGAAGGTCTTGATCTGATTTGGCTTTATTGATGGCAAGACTTCTCCAACATCTTATGATCCTAGTCTGACATTACGAAAGAATAAGAAGGAACCAACAGATCAGCTGAAATACTCACAAGTTGTTGGTTCTCTCATGTACTTATCAAACACTATAAGATCTGATATCTCTTTTGCTGTGAGCAAGTTGAGTAGGTTCATGTTTAACCCGAGTATTAATAATTGGCATGCACTTGAAAGGGTAATGCGCTATCTATGTGGTATAATGAGCTATTGGATTCACTATTCAGGGCACCCTGATGTGCTTGAAGGATATAGTGATTCGAATTGGATCTCTGACGTTGATGAACTCTACGCTACTAGCGGGTATGTGTTTACCCTTGAAGGTGGCGCAGTGTCAGGGAGGTCTGTAGACAAACCATATTGACGAGGTCAACTATGGAAGCAGAACTTACTGCTTTAGACACAACCACTGTTTAGTCAGAATGGCTGCGTGAGATCTTGATGGACTTGTCTATGGTTGAAAAACCTGTGCCGGCAATCCTTTTGAATTGTGACAACCAAACTGTTATTGTCAAAGTGAACAATTCTAAGGATAACACGAAGTCATCAAGACACGTGAAGAGACGTTTGGAATTTGTTAGGAAATTGAGAAACTCCGGAGTAATAACTGTTACGTATAACAGATAAAAACCTGGCATATCCCTTTACAAAGGGACTATCATGAAATATGATAGAAAGTGCATCGAGGGAGATGGGGTTGAGACCCATGGATGTCACACCTAGTGGTAACCCAACCTATGTGATCGAAGATCCCGTGAATTAGGATCTAGGAAGAACAAGCTAGTGGGTGGACTGAGGAGAGTATTTTGTAACCCTCTCTATGTGAAGATGCATAATTCTCATAATCTGTAATGCAGGTTGGCAACATGCCTTAATGTGTTTATGTTGGCTTTAACTAGCAAAGATGTCGTTCTATAGGGCATTCTTGAAAGAACACACATATATGAGCTCGACTGTAAACGTCGCGGTCTATGAGACTTGGGTGATCTCTAGTAAACTCATAAAGAGACCATGGAGTATGACACATATGCTCTAACCCGCGGGGTAGGCTACTGGCAGCCAGGTACTAGTTACGATTTTAAGTGAAATCTATGGGCACCAAACTTACAATTCAAGGTTCGTCCATCGTTCAAGTTGTTGATAGACGTAGTTCAAGATTCTAGGCGGAAGTTCAACTTAATAGTCTCTGGTGAAACACTGGTCTATAAACAAGTAGCGAGGATTGACAAATCTTCAAATAAGCATTTGCGATCTGGTGGGGGATTGTTACAAATAATGGGCTAAATCATTAGATCCATGTGTGATTTCAGATTTTCCCTAAATCTCAAAGCCCATTTATGTAGAATCCCATATGTGATTTGGCCCAAGTTGGTGGAAGCTCACATGTGTGTGGCAAGAGCTGTGGGAGCTAAAGTTTAGTCTCACATGGAAAATTGAAGGAGAGTTGCACCACCTTATAAGGTGGAGTGTTGCACCACTTTGTAAGTGAGTGAAAATAAGAGAGATACACGCGCGCTCCTCCTACGACGACGTCGTCGCTCGTACGGACGCTCGCCTCGTCTCGTCACGATGTGCGCGCCGCGGGTTGCGGGAATCTCGCCGAGCCGAGCTTTATTTTGCTGCTCAGAAAAATGTGTACGGTTAGACAGACGTGTCAACAGTTAGCGGATTCGGGTCGCTCTCGGATCATGGGCTATCCGTAACCGACCCGAACATGCATGACGTGGTCTTGGTCCACTTTGTGTCCTGTACGGGATTTCCGAGCCGCTCTATATAAACGTCTGTGCGGCTTCCACAATGTACGACACCAAACCAATCTAGGGTTTTGCCATCTTCTCTGCTTACACTGCCACCGTGGTCTACTCCATTCCGCTTGCCGGCGTGCACCGGTGGTCGGAAGAGCAGGTCTCCGGAACCACTCGCCTTTGTGATCCTGTACGGGAAAGGGTGAATAAGGTTTTTGGAAAGCGCTCTGCGTGACTGGTCAAGTTCGTCATCACGGCGCGTCTTTCCGATCGTCAAGCCCGACCTCGTGCACGTCGTCTTCAATGTCGACTTCTTCGACAGGCTACTGCACCAATGACGACTATATCGACAACCGATCAGTACGTATACCGTCATCAGATCTGTTGTTTTACTATAACTGTTAGTGCGTATACTCTTCTACTGTTCATGTTGATCAATACATCTAGTATGTCAGAGGTTCACGTGATTATAGCTGTTGCTGTCATGATTTATATTCTGGAATTAATTATAGAAATTATGCCTAATAATCTAACATAAAAAACTAAACATACTGGTCCCATTATGCTGAAAAAATATAGATTCCCTTTTAGAAAAAAAGTGTATACATTAACTTAAAAAACCGTATACATTCTCTTGTTTCACAGTATATATGTTCTGCAGCACTGGACATGTGGGTTCGAACCTACTGTCGTTGTTTATGCTTACATTCATCTTCAACCTTCAGACCATTTTGATTACATTCATCTTCAACCTTCAGACCGTTTTGATGGCGCGTCACCGTCGCCGCTCTTTCTAGAGCCGGTCTAACGTTGTTGGTTGCGGACGGGAAGTCGCCAACGCCCATGAGGCCACATCCATCCCGAAGACGAAGAAGAAGGATGAACCGCCGATGAAACTCCTTGACGATCAGAAGATCCCCACAGCTAGAAGAAGTCCTTGAGTATCACACCACTGCCACAAGCTTCTCGATGTCGCCATGGAGATGGGGCTAAAATCGAGGAGACTTAATTGAAGAAGGCACCGCCGCCGCCACCTGAATGACGCCCCACCAAACTTTGAACCTAAAAACAGAAAAACGAAACCCTCCCGCCGATAGGGGCCAAGATCCACCCTGCCTCCATGGCCTGAAGGCCACAGGAGCCATTAACATCTCCATTTTTTCTAACTCTCTCATATTGACTCTTCATCTTTTATATCCTCCTACGCTTCCTTTCCCTCTCCTTCCATGAATTTTCTTGGTTCCAACCACTCATTCACTCAATTCCCACTCAGTAGTAGTACTCGTGAGGTGCATACCTCCGTCCATCTGTGCCGGGAACCAAAACGAACTGCATCAATCAACAAAGGTGATCGCAACCTCACCACGACAGCTCCATCGGCTTGCGTTTTCCACTCAGTCCGCCATATCATCGATTTGCCTGGTTCTCTGATTATCCTGCACATTAATCAATACATAGAAGGGAAGGCGAGGACATCGGCGCTACTGGTCCACCCAGGTTTGGCAGCCACCGTCAGTTTCCCTCTATCAATTCCTTTCTTTTTGTGGTTTAGCACTTGCACTACGGGTGTTTGCTGATTTGTTGTTCACGTATCTACTGAACATGGGCTAACCTTGGTTCACTACAGAATTAGTGATACATTTATTTCACCAAAATTGTTAATCTAAAAGACCGCTTCGGTATATCAGTGTACCAAACATGAACGAAGAGGGATTACATGTACCACACAATATTGGCTGGTGGAGTACCCTATTTGATATATTTAAGATTCATTAGTCAGGTCAGGATAAATTTCTATTTTTCTATATTTAAATATTTTTTGTCACCTTGAATGGTTATATTCATAAGGTGGCTTTATTCAACTTGATAATTTACATGTAGTAGCTAAATGCACGATCAGAAACATGAATATGCTTCAGCTCTACGATTTATCCCATATTGACTCTTCATTAATCATTTATGATCTATTTACAAAAATATTGTACAGTTTTGTCGAACTTCACTATAACCAGGTATTAGTAGAGTGTTATTTTTCATTATTTATAATGTACTCCTTTTGTCATGGAGATCGCATATCATTATTTTTCCCCTATATCATAAAAGTTGTTAGAATGTGAAGGAATTTCTGTTTGGTTTCTCTTTGATGTACCACTCACCAAATTGGAAGCAAACCTAAGAACCTATCGTAATAGGAACCATATGAGGGGCCTTTTGATATTCCTTTAGTGTCAAGGCAAACCATTTCACAACCACTACAATGTTAAAATGCTCCTGGAAAGAGGCCATTGTAATACTACTAATTTCTCCTATTGTAAAGATGATTTCACAGGCTTCATTGCTTTTTATGGAAGGTATATTCTATCTGAAATAAATTATGGGCACTCCACTATTAAAATGCTCCGTTGAGTAGTATATCTAGAGATATAAAATAATACTCTCTTCGTCCTAAAATATATGTCTCAAATTTATCAAAGTTTGGATGAATCTAGACACTATTTAATATATAGATTCATCCAAAATTTGAAAAACACGAGACATCTATTCTTAGACCGAGGGAGTATATTTTACCATGTCAGTATTTTTCCAAATTGATGAAAATTTAGCATATGCACTACAAATTTCCGCTGCAATGCGTGGGTATCGTCTTGTGTTTCTGAACTATACGGACACACCTTTTCTCTCCTCGAAATAGGCTTTCGTCCCGCTTTATAAATAAAGCAACATTTTTCCAACCTCGTGGTAATTTTTTTAGAACCTCGTGAACATATTTTCTCTCATATTTTGTTTGGACTTGTTTTTCTCATATACATTTATTCTCAACACCGTGAATAATCCCGAAACACCATCTAGAGAGAAGCCAAACTCACGCTATTCAATAGTTAGATTTTCCCCAAATGATAAACACATTGTATTAATTTATATATGTTCCTTCTTTTATTTTTTGCCTTTATCTTATCCTATAGATTTCATGAGCCCTAGCAACATCAGGCCATCAATACAATCGACAAAGTTATCTTTTCTTATAGTTTTCTACATAGGAGTACTATTTTTTAAGCTTGTATATATTATTTGCGGTACAGTTCAGGTCGGAGTGCAACTGTGGAGCTATGCACATGTTGGGGGGTCAATGCCCCCCCCCCCCCCACCCCCAAATTTTGTCCCCACAAGTTTTAGATCATGATAGCAGTAGTACTATTTATTATCGCTTTGGCACTAGTCTATTGAATTTATCGATTCATCACATTGGAGCTGGCTATGCGACCAAGGAACATATTGTTCGGCATGTACCCACTGAAGGGGACGGCGTACCCAGCAGGCGATGTACATATGGTGTGTGTAGTCTGCATATCTGAATTCCACAACTATGCCTGTGTCACGGTTCTCCCATGTGGGCATGTCTTCCACCGGCGCTGAGGTGGCACGAGAGATCCCACACTGCCCGCTCCGCAGGGGCAGCGGTGGCGTGACGCGTGGTGGATGAGGACCGACTGCTGCGTGATGGATGAGGAACGACTAGTGTTCACTGAGAGAGGATTTATCATATATCAAGTTATGTGAGATTGTTTGTGAACATCGGATACGTGAGATGGGTTTGTGAAGTTTGGATATGAGCTTGATGATATATGTTGATTTTATCCTATGTTCCTCTTCCACGATCTTGTTCTTCACGTTCTTATACTCTTGGAGCTCTAGCACATCATAAATTATCTATTCCATTTGAATTTTAAATCTATATTTCTATTGTTATGTCTCAAATGTTTTATCATATTTTTGTACTAATCAATAAAAAATGCGATCATGCAGATCGCCACCTTTTATTTTGTGTGGTGTGAGTTGTTTTCCTGATATGATATAAATGCATGAAAATTAGGAGAAACCTTTTTGTTAAGATTTGCAAGGATACATAAGATGGTGGAAAGAGGTGGAATCCGTGATCTCATCAAATGTGACACATGAATAGGTGATTTAATCGATGGCAACGGCTACGGCCACAACAAGCATGGTGATGGAAACAACTACGACGTCTACCAATCAGTGGGACTCAAAGTGTAGATTTCCCTGCAAATATGACATAGGGTTTGTATTGAACTCGAGAAGGTGATGTATCTTGTTTACTTCAAGCAACCTGTAAAAGTTCTAACAATCTACCTTCTTGTACTGATCACCATTGAAGTAGGTGCTCGAGTGAAGTGAAAGAAAATTAATTAGACAATTAGAGAATAATGTTTTTGTATTTTGGGCTTAATTAACTTGGTGCGTTGGGTTATATGCTTGGGCCCCAGCTGCTTGGTACTAACATGATGTCATGTATAGAGGTGTCAATATATCTAAATCTAGAATTTAATTCCTAAATATATCCAAGATATTTTATAAATTCTCTCGATTAAAGTGCATTAATTACTACATATCTTTCTTGATATGCAATGGATTCTTTCTAGCGAACTAATCTTCTTTTTGGATGTATAATAAGAGCTACCCATATGAACTCATAGAATCTATTGTTATCCTCTTCATCTAAAATAAAAGACATTAATTCTCGCTCTTGAATCATACATATAGGTTATGCACCTTCTACAACTTCTAGTTGTATTGTTCACGGTATTTTCAGACCATGTAAGTGCAATATCATGGTTGCAGAATTCATATCTTCAGAGTGTAGTTGCATCATCAAATAGTAGCTTGCTACTTGCAAAGACTGGCACACATATGGTTAAGCATGTAAGTTCAAAGATTGGTAATTTGGCACAAAGAATATGTTTCTCATGTTGTATTATTTACCTATGGACTTAGTTTTTTAACTTTTCACAGTATGCATGCTATGACTCGAACACATCCTCTAGATCAACAAGGGGGCATGGGGAACATTTGATGTATATAGCTTTCCAACTTTAGAGAACAACCAAATAATCGCATCATCAATATTGGTAACAAATCAACAAGGGGGGGGGGGTGATTATATTAGCTTCAATGCCGCGGTGTCTGGATGGGAAGTAAGTTTGTTTCTACTCATTATTGGATTTATTTGAAATCTAGAATTTTTGTGCATCCCAAAGATGCTATGTATCTAAGACTTCTTTATTTTCTAAGTTGTTTTAAATTCATTGTAGGTTAACCCATTTAGATATGGTGATAGAAAAACACATTTCTTTACAGAATGGACAGTGAGTAGTTTACCACATGTATGACTTAGTAAAAAAACCAAGTTATCGTGCCTTTTTTGTGAGTAAAAATTGTATATAAACAGGATGATGGATTTAAATCGACTGGATGCAACAACTTGTTATTGAAGGGATTTGTGCTTGTAAATGATGCTCCTATTACTCTAGGAGACACTATACATGAATCCAGTGGAAAAAACAAAGGTCACGATCAAGATATTAAGGTAAGTAAAGCATTTAATTACACACCAAACCTTATTCTCTTGATATGGATCTTTTCATGATGACCTGTTTCTAATGTCTACTTGTTCTCCATAAAGTACTTGTGTGTACTTCATGATGTATAAATCTATAACCTTTTTTGGACGAGTGGTATCTTGTTTTGATTATATTTAAGTATAGATAATTTTTTAGTATCTAAGTTATGTTTAACTATATTACCATAGAGTGAAGATGATGGTGACTGGTGGCTGCACTTTGGCTATGATAATCAAAACCTTAGTCATGTGGGATATTGTCCCAAATGTATTTTTAATAATCTAGCGGACCATGCCAACCACATAACTTAGGGTGGTTTCACTCGATCATATGCCAATGATGCTAGTCCTGCAACGGGCAAGGGCCTAAGGAGCATCAGCATTCATTAGGGACGTCAAATACGTGAATGGCCAGGGCGACTCAGAACCTGCTCCAGGTCACATGAGCCTGCGTGCTTTCATATCTCATGATAAATGCTATGGATTAAGTACATTTATCAATGATATGTTTTCTTATGGAGGACCTAGAGGTTGTATCGACTAAATTTTATATGGTTTATGAGATATGAATGATTGAATAAATACTAGTGTTGACTTCCCACTAGGACTAAATAAGAAAAATAAAGAAAATAGCATACATACATCAAAGCAAATGAGTCATAAGCCTCTATTAGAATTTTTATGAGGCCCTTGAATCGTTCTTTTGATGAATTAGGAAGGGGTACTACAAACTAGTTTCTAGGGGTACGCCAAGGCAAGCACATGTCTATCAGTGTGATTCATGGCATGACTATGACACATGAGGATAACCGTATAATATAAGTAAACTAACCAAATAGCAACCTCGGTACACACCTGTACACAATTGTTAGCAATACAAAGTGGAGGCCAATAGTCATTTGCATCACCATACTAATAAAGCTGGGATAGTTTTAGCATGCCGCAATGTGTGGTTTTCTGTTGGTGTTTTCGAACTCTTCATGAAAGAGGTCAAGATAAACACCATCGTCACTGTATCCGTCATCGTTGTTGTGGTAGCTGCCAACCCTGGTGTTCGACTCAAGCTCGTAATAGGTGCTCAACATGGTCAAAGGTGTCATCGGTGTCCATGCTAGAGTTAGCTGAGTCGTTCTGAAGTGGCATACCAACATAATGTACCTTTGTGGTCTCTTTGGCACAAAACCTTATTACTTCTTGGATATGATCTGCATGTCCGACTCAGGGCCGGGAACGAAGTGATGTGGCACGCACCCTCGATGTCTTTGATAGTCATCGTGGATCCTCTGTTCATGTTCTTCATCACAACTCTTTTTGCATATACCTTGTGCTGATTTAGCACTATCTTTGTGTGCGCATTCTCCTCTTCCACGATCTTCTTCTTCATGTGATTGTAGTCTTGGAGCTGTGGTACATCATGAAATTGCCCATTCCTTTTGAATTTTAAATTCTTATTTATATTGTTATGTGTCTCAAATTTTCTATTATATTTTTGTATTAAGCAACCAAAAATGCAATCATGCAGATCTCCGCCTTTTATTATGTGTTGTGAGTTATTTTCCAATAAGAAAAAAATGCACGAAAATTAGGGGAAACCATTTGCTAAGAATTGCATGGATACATAATATGGAGGAAAGAAAGTTAATTAGACAATTAGAAAATAATATTTTCATATTTTGCGCTTAATTAATTACATATTTTTTGAATAACTAGCAAACTGAAGCAATGGTTGTTTCTTGTATGAGAAAATGCACCGAGTTTCATGGATTCACTTGATCATTCTCCACAAACACATGGTGGCAACAAATAACATGTAAAAATATGAGAAAATCATGATAAATATAAGATGAAAGTTCTATGTTTATCAAATTTATTGATATATCTATGGGCATCATGTCCTGAAAAACAAACAAACTGTTATCCAAACATCTATATGCTTGCTAGCACTCCCTAGATGAGTGGGTTGTTTGCACGCCCAAAGTTAAACAAACATCTCAATTTATTGGTAGTTTGGTTTAAGGAGGTGGTTCCGGGTGACAAGGTTTTTGTGAATGGATAGAGATGATTTTAAGTTCAATACTATCTCTTTACACTAGTAGTAAAATTTTGAGTTAGAGGTTCTTTTATTGAAATTTCTCTTTCAAACCCCGGGGGAGATTGTAGTACTTAATTGCACACATGTTCCTGAGAGACAAAGCACGGGAGCTGACCACATTGTTGTAGGAACTAACATAGTTAACTGGTACTATACGCACGGGAGCTGATCACATTGTTGTAGGAACTAACATAGTTAACTGGTACTATAGCTACTTCTCGTCATCATTGGAGATGTAGATTATATCCTCCTTGTAGGTGGAAGCAGAGGGCTTGGCTTCACCGGCCGCAACGCTATTTTTTCGAAAAAGAGGCATAGCCCCAGCCTCTGCATTAAAATGATGCATATTGCCTCTTTATTTCATTATTTAAAAATTTACAGTCTCAAACACAAGTAAAATTCATGGATCACAAAGGGCCAATACTCGTATCAACCATCTAAAATAGCAAAAATCAAAAGCGCACGACATCAGATTCTAAGATCAGATAGCCAGCCGCACTGGACGGATAATTCCTGTATTAATTACCATCTCCAAATGGTTGCACCCCGTAGCCATGGCTTGTCGATCCGCCTTCGGTTGGAGATAGGACCATGTCCTGATCCACTGGGAAGCCAAGTGAATAACCTGCAAAAAATATATACCGTGCTCTGTTAAATATGTAGTCATTACGAACATTCCAAATATCCCAAAGAATAACGCAAACTCCCACCCGAATTTGATTTTTTTTGGAGTGCCCTTGAGCCAATTCCCAAAAATATTGTTAATACTTGTTGGTGGAGAAATGTTAAAGTTCATATGGATAATGAGCCAAATAATAATCGCAAATCGGACAATCAATAAATAGATGTTGAATATATTCGTCTTTGTCACAGAAACAACACTTGGTGTCTCCATGCCAATGCCGGTTTATCAGGTTATCTTTGGTTTGAATGACCTTATTATGCATAAACCATATAAAAATCTGATTTTAGAGGAGTTTTAATTTTCCAAATGAACTTTCTAAGGAACCTTATGTTTCCATTCATTAGATCAAAATACATCGATTAAATAGTAAACTATCGGAATGTTTAAGGCGCTAAATAAAGACACCACTTTCCTCCGCGAGAGTAATAGGCATGAGCCTTGACACAAGATGTAACCATGTAGTCCACTTGTTCACCGTCAGCGATCTCCTAAAAGTCACAAAAAGTGGATTCGAGGATAACACATTAGCCATGGTAACTTGTTTCCATTGCACAATATTATACAAAGAGGTATATTGCTATGCTAGAGGCGTGTCAGCCAACCAAACATATTCCCAAAATCTGGTGATGGTTTTATCCCGCACATCAAACTGGACCCTAGTAAAAAACTCTTGTTTTACTTTCATAAGACCCTGCCCGAATGGTGAATCATTGGGTTGCACGGTTACTTGTGACAATGTTTTAAAGTGTATATATTTATTTTGTAACATTTCTTGACATGCCCCTTCCTCTTTAATCAGTTTGAATAACCATTTTATAAGTAAACATTTATTTTTTATGTCCATGGCCTCCACTCGTAGTCCTCCTTGGTCCTTAGGACAGTAAATGATATTTACTTCGTTAAGCGATACCTTTTCTTATGGACATCTTTCTGCCAAAAGAAGCGAGATCTAAAAAACCCTAACCTTTTGGGTGTTCTAAATCAGTATCTTCATAAAAGATAACACAAGCATTGATAAGCTAGTTAAGACCGAGATGATGAGCACGAGATGGGGCCCATAAGATAGTGGCTTGACTATCCAATTGCTTAAATTTTTCTCGAAGCGGTCTTCCACGTGTTTCCATTCTTCATTTTTAAGCTCACGAAAATGGATAGGAATGCCCAGATACTTAAAAGGGAAGACCAAGACCAACAACAAAAAATATCTTTATACTCCTCTACAGTTTTGGATTGTCCAAAACAAAAGAGTTCACTTTTATGAAAAAATATCTTAACACCCATGAGTTGTTCAAAAATACAAAGAATAAGTTTCATATTAAGCACCTTCTGCAGATCATGTTTCATAAAAATTATCGTATCATCGGCATATTGAAAGATAGAAACACTCTCATCAACTAGATAAGGAATGAGCCCATCAACCTAACAATCTTCTTTTGCCCGACTAATAAGTATCACTAGCATGTCTGCAATAATACTGAATAAAATCGATGATAAAGGGTCTCCTTGACGTAATCCTTTAGACTAGCCCCAATGGGCTATCATAGGTGGTATCATGCATTACATGCATTAAAAATATTTATGTGTCACTGCAATTAGTTATAAAAGATATTGTGTTAATATCATAGCACATGGAACTAGAAAAATGATCTCGAATAAATCTTGTACACAATTTTATATTGAAATTCTATAAAACAATAAATACACTAAGACTATGATACTATGCATTATAGAGATAGTATTATATACTATTATCATATGCATGATACTATTATATGATACTCCCCATTGTGACTAGTCGTATGGATTTGGAAATAATATCCGATTGTATCATTAACTCTTACTCCCACACTACCCTGACTAATAAAGTTATTAATCCATAGACACCATTTTGGATTAAACCCTTTCATGTGCATAACTTGTTGCAAGAAGGGCCATTTAACTTTATGATACGTCTTTTCAAAATCAATCATAAGAAGTACCCCGTACATTTTTTCTTATGGAGCTCATGAATGGTTTCATGAAGAACCACAACCCCTTCTAAAATATGCCTTCCTGGTATGAATGCAGTTTGGGTGGGCCGTATGACCTTGTGTGCAATTCCTATTATACTATTTGTATCCACTTTTGTGAATATCTTGAAACTCACATTTAATAAAAACATGCGTCTGTATTGTTGAATTTGAACCGTATTTTCCTTTTTGGGAAGCAGAACAATTGTGCCAAACTTTAGCCGAAAGAGGGGGAGTTCTCCATTTTGAAAAACCACAAACATATCCATGAGGTCCGGAGTGGAGGTCTCCTTGGTCTAGGACCCGGTCTAGGCCGAAATTGCTTTGTTTTTCTCCGTTTGCATGATAGCATCATGGATCTCTTTCTCAATAAAATCTGCGATTAAAATATTATTTTCCTCTAATGATAATTGTGGATATATTGTACTTGGACTCAGTCATCAAAAAAATGGTTTTTATCTGACGCCCCAAAGAGCTCTGTCTTGCTCGCGTTTCTTCCTGGCGAAGTACTCCAGCAGCCTCACCTGCTTCTCGAGAATCTCGTCCTCCTCCCCGGCCTGCCGTTGAGCCTCCTCCCACCATTCGAGTTGTGGTGAATCATGTTCTGGAGTTGCATTTGCCACGTCCGCGTCGTCCTCCAAATTGATTTTAAACTCATCATCTGAGGAGGACCACCTGGCCTAGTACGAGGTGGAGCCTTCGTCGTGTTCCGGCGGTGGGACGGGGTGCTCCTCCTCCACAACCTCTAGAGCTTTCTCATCCTTCACCTCAAGAGAGTCATGCTCAACAAGGGGGCGCTTCGCCGGCAGGACCGGCCGGACGCAAGAAAGGCGAGCGTCTTTTTGCTGCGAGGGATATCAAAATGTGTCTATCATAGAGCTAGTGTGTGCCATGAGGGCACGATAGCACGAGGCTTTATGGCGCGCGTTCGATAAGTTGTATCGTCCCTAACGCGGAGGAAGGAGAAGAGACTACGCATGCGTCTTACGGAATCGAGAAAATCACGCACGCGTCCAAAGAAAAATAGATATATTAAAATGTTGGTGCTAATTTGGGAAAAATAAACAGCTTAATTGCACACACATATTCCCGAGAGACACAACACGAGGGGTGATCATGTGGATCATCAGCAAGTCCCAAAACAATCAGCGCACAATCACACCGTCATAAGCTCGGCCTCGAAACATTAATTAAAGAGATCGCGATCAACTCCTAAAAAAAACACTAGGGTGCTTTCTTTCTTTTCATACATGCTCGACAGACAGGTACAAAATATATGTCTCAAACAATTTTTTACTTTACAAGACATCCACCTTTCATGTACGGCTTCGCAGACACTATTTACTGTAGTACTGGTACCACCTTTCCAGAAAATGTTGTGGGAACCAAGTTTTAGAAGAATTTTTAGAAGGTGCTCTTTAGTCCTTTACGGTGCTTTTGAGTTAGACTTTTGAGTTAGACTTTTACGGTGCTTTTGAGTTAGACTTTTTGTACTGTATTGGACGTTCCCTTTCCAACCAGGGAAAGGTTTGTATGTAACAGATACTCCCTCTGTTAGAGATTATAAGGTCTATGAACCACTTTAATAGGATTAAAAAAATTAATAACATATCCTCTTGATTACTATATGCACCAATAGTTACATATGCATGAAAGAAAATAAAAAAAAAATAGAACATGCATTGAATAAGAGAGTCTAATAAATAAAAGAGAACTTACAATTTCTAACATTTTTAAAAAGCTTTTAAACCTTTTAATCCCTAACGGATGGAGTACATAATTGCACTCAGTGGCTTTTCACACGCACATTTCCAAGGGTAACTACATAATAGGCGATCATCACATGTGGATCAATCAACAACTCCTAAATGATTACAAAAACATCGGGCTGCTTTCTTTCTTTTCAAACATGGTCGACAAGTACGGAAGCTACATGATTACACACCATCAACCTTTCACGGCTTCTCACAGTAGTAATCGACGACTGCTGCCACCTCACTAAACAAATACTCCGCGGTCCTGTGTCCTTCCGAAATTTTGGTGGATCAAGTGGCAAATGCATCGGAAAAGACGCAGCGGGGAAAAGCAGCACTCTTTATCTCCGGGTGCGACGTGGACCGTGGGATATCTAAGTAGACGGTCAGAATATGTTGGATATGCTCCCCTCTCTCTCTCTCTCTTTTTTACATTGGTATATATTCACGTGTTTCACTCAAAGACATTTTTCCGCCATGGAAATTTTGTTTACATGGGAGATAAGAAATTAGCCGTGAGATCTAGGCATATGGCTTAATAGGATTGATAGTATACTCGTACCAATAAGTTATAACTTTTTTTCCGAAAACTCATCCAAAAGGAATTCTGATGCTAAGCGTGCTTGGCTTAGAGCAATTGGAGGATGGATGATCGGTCAGAAAGTGCGTACCGGGTGCGCACGAGTAAGGACAAAGTACGAAGAAAAGACTAGTGTTGATATGTGGGGTTAGTCTAGAAATCCTATTGAGCTGTCAGGAGTGGCACCTCCGGGGCCAAGAGAGAACGGGGTGCTACAAGTGGTATCAGAGCCGATCTTCGAGGTTACACGGGTGTGCGGGTCAGTGACGGAATATGTGGAGCATGACGCGTGTGTCCCAGAGTGGACACGACATGTCGCATATGCCGACACTAGACGCACAGACATGTGCCAAGAGAGGATGTTCCTGGGGGGTTTGCCTGATCGATGAGGACATCGATCTTCCAAAGGGTGGGTGTATATAAGATCTAGTCACATGGCTTAATAGGATTGATAGGATCTCATACCAACAAGATGCAACTTCTTTTTCGAAAGCTCATCCAAAAGGAACTCTGATGTTAAGCATGCTTGGTCTAGAGCAATTTAAGAATGGGTGACCGACCAGGAAATGGGTACTGGGTGCGCACGAGTGAGGATAAAGTGCGCAAAAAAATAGTGTTGGTCTATGGGGCCAGTCCAGAGATCCTATTGAGTTGTCAGGAGTGGCACCTCGGGGCCAAGAGGGAACGGGGTGCTACATTAGACCATTTTAAGTCCTTCGATGTTAGTATTTGGAATAAGAGTAAAATGTACCGGAGGTCCTAAAAGTTTGGAGAAAACCGTATGCAGATCCTAAAAGTTTTAACTTGTGTATCGGAGGTCCTAATTCTCAGTTAATTGTGCACTGCAGGTCCTAATTTTCAGCTATATCCTTGGCTACAGTGCATATGAATATGAGAATTAGGACCTCCAGTACACAAGTTCAAACTGATAGGACACGTATATGGTTTCCTCCAAACTTTTAGGACCTATGGCGCATTTTACTCTTGGAATAATGTATAATCCCTATGAGTCACTTTAACATTTGTGAAACAGAACATAACACATTCAAAAACTGCCATTTCATAGGGAGCACTTTGTATGATCATCTGTTCCAAATTCATCGTGATCTAAAAATATTTTATTTAACAACAAACATTTTTTTCATAGAAATCTTAAACAAATTCTAAATAAAAATGATGTACGCTTTAGCAGTTGTGGGGCTTAGTTGGGGCCATGGGGGGGGGAGGGGGCATGGCCCCCCTAGCTTAAAGAAACTTTTTCATACTATCATTATGTATTCATGCAACCATGGTCCATGGCCCTTCGGTGTACTGCCAGTATGCATCTCCTAGCTGGCATCTCCTAGTTTTCTACCTACGCCTGTGTTGCGGTTCTCCCTCGTGGGCACATATTTCACCGTCGCTGCCTTAGGGAAGAGGTAGCACGGGAGAGCCCACGCTGCCCACTGTGCAGGGCAGTAGTGACGTGATACATAATTTATTTATACATAGCCTAGCGTTCACT
Organism: Avena longiglumis; assembly: GCA_030063025.1. Lineage (NCBI taxonomy): Eukaryota > Viridiplantae > Streptophyta > Magnoliopsida > Poales > Poaceae > Avena > Avena longiglumis. The sequence goes on along the minus strand of CP125974.1, from coordinate 543,682,327 downwards.
ATGAGATGGTTTATCATATATCAAGTTATGTGAGATGGATTTGTGAACTTCAAATACATGAGATGGGTTTGTGAACTTCAGCGAGTTTATTTATACACAGCCTAATATGTCTACTGTTTTCTCATCAAGTTATGTGAGATGGATTTGTGAACTTCAAATACATGAGATGGGTTTGTGAACTTCAGCGAGTTTATTTATACATAGCCTAATATGCCTACTGTTTTCTCATTGTATGCACATGGATCTTTTACTCCAATAATTTTGTTCAATGATTAAGTTTAGAGATATATATGTATATACATGTGTATACAAAAAGCAATTAATTGGTATGAATAAGTAGTTTCAGATTTCTTCACCGAGATTTCAAAGACCATGGATCTATCAAATGTATGAATCATTATTTTCTATTGCATTATAATAATATTTCTCTTGTGGAATATTAATATATTTGAATTTGTACACAAGTGTTGGAGCTTAACATACAACGTTGAGAGGCCCAATAACTATTATCGTGTATAAACATAGAGTAATCTTTTAAATTTTAAAAATATCATTGAGGAGTTTTCTAAAGTTGGGGGGGGGGGGGGTCATTGCCCCCCTTCATCTTAGGAAAGGCATGCCACTTTAAACAAGGGGCACTTCAAATAAATCTTGTACACAATTTTACATTGAGATTCTATAAAACAATAAATACACTAAAACTATGATACTACTACATGATACTATGGATTATAGATATGGTATCATATACTATTATCGTATGCATGACACTACTATATGATACTCCCCATTGTGACTAGTCGTATGGGTTTGGAAATAATGTCCGATTGTATCATTAAATCTTACTCTCAAACTACCCTGACTAATAAAGTTATTAATCCATAGACACCATTTTCGATTAAACCCTTTCATATGCATAACTTGTTGCAAGGAGGGCCATTTAACTTTATGATACGTCTTTTCAAAATCAATCATAAGAAGTGCCCCGTACATTTTTTTCTTATGGAGCTCAAGAATGGTTTCACGAAGAACCACAACCCCTTCTAAAATATGCTTTCCTAGCATGAATGCAGTTTGGGTGGGCCGTATGACCTTGTGTGCAATTTCTATTATACTATTTGTATCCACTTTTGTGAATATCTTGAAACTCATATTTAATAAGCACATGTGTCTGTATTGTTGAATTTGAACCGCATTTTCCTTTTTTAGAAGCAGAACAATTGTGCCATAGCCCAAAAAGGGGGAGTTCTCCATTTTGAAAAGCCACAAACATATCCATGAGGTACGGAGTGGAGGTCTCCTTGGTCTAGGACCCGGTCTAGGCTGAAAGTGCTTTGTTTTTCTCCATTTGCATGATAGCATCATGGCTCTCTTTCTCGATAAAATCAGCGATTAAAATATTATTTTCCTCTAATGATAATTATGGATATATTGTATTTGGACTCAGTCATCAAAAAATTGGTTTTTATCCGACGCCCCAAAGAGCTCTGTCTTCCTCGTGTTTCTTCCTGGCGAAGTACTCCAGCAGCCTCACCTGCTTCTCGAGAATCTCGTCCTCCTCCTCGTCCTGCTGTTGAGCCCCCTCCCACCATTCGAGCCGTAGTGAATCATGACACAAATCTTCTATATCTACATAGGAGTCCCCGCTACACTATTTCTCTAAACATGCAAGCTGTCCACATCAGCATGCCAACTCACCCCTTTTGGTTGTCATTTTTGGGACCGGCTTCCTAATTTCTTTTAACCAATGTCTTTTTGTGAGTCTAATGGCAGCTAATTGATTACGAGAAGAACAGTCTGCTTCGACCTTCTGGCGTCGTGGATTCTCCTTGCCGTCTTCTCCACTCCCATCCCAACTTGATGGTCCAGCGGAGAAGAGCGCGTCCCTTTTGCCTTCCATTAACAGCTCCATTTTTTCTAACTCTCTCACATCGACTCTTCATCTTTTATATCCTCTTACGCTTCATCTCCTTCTTCTTCCATGAATTTCTTGGTTCCAACCACTCATTCACTCAATCCCCACTCGGTCCACCTGTGCCGGGAATCAAAACAACGAACTGCATCAATCAACAAAGGTGATCACAACCTCACCACCACAGCTCCACCGGCATGCGTTTTCCACTCAGTCCGCCGTATCATCGTCCGCCATATCATTAATCAATACATAGAGGGGAATGCGAGGACATCGGCTACTGGTTTGGCAGCCACCGTTAGTTTTCCTCTATCAATTCTTTTCTTTTTGTGGTTTAGCACTTGCACTGCGGGTGTTTGCTGATTTGTTGTTCACGTATATACTGAACATGGGCTAACCTTGGTTCTACAGAATCAGTGATACATTTATTTCACCAAAATTGTTAATCTAAAAGACCGCTTCGGTATATCAGTCTACCAAACATGAAGGAAGAGGGATGCTGGTGGAGTACACTATTTGATATATTTAAGATTCATCAGTCAGGTCAGGATAAATTTCTATTTTTCTATATTTAAATATTTTTGTCAACTTGATAATTTACATGTAGTAGCTAAATGCACGATCAGAAACATGAATGCTTCGTTCACAAAAAAGAAAAGAAACATGAATGCTTCAGCTCTACGATTTATCCCATATTGATTCTTCATTAATTATTTATGATCTATTTATATAAATATTACAGTTTTGTCGAACTTCACTACAACCAGGTATTAGCAGAGTGTTAATTTTCATTATTTATAATGTACTCTTTATGTCATGGAGATCGCATATCGTTATTTTTTCCCTATATCAGAAAAGTTGTTAGAATGTGAAGAAATTTCTTTCTGAGGTGTGCTTCGGCCCCCCTCCACTAAACTTAAGCTGCATGGGCCGTTTTATTTTTTTGACGCGTCGAAACCCATATCGAGGCCACGTATATTTCCGTATATGTGTACTCGGTCGAACTGGGTACAATCCATGTTCCGGTCGGCTGATCCCACCTCCCATTATCACGATCTATGTCTTTGCATGTCATATTTTTTTTGTTGCTGTTATATATCATCCGATTTTTGCCTTCCGCGGGCACATGAGTATACGTATCTGGTGAGTATACGTCTAAGAGGATCATACGAACTTCGTGTGGGTTCATACGGTGCTCTAAACAATCGGTATCGAGTTTTTATTTGTCAAAGTTTAAAACAGGATGGGGGGAGGGGGGGGGGGGGGGGGGGGGACCGAAGCAAAAGTGTTTCTATTTGGTTTCTCTTTGATGTACCACCCACCAAATTGGAAGCAATCCTAAGAACTTATCGTAACAGGAACCATATGAGGGGCCTTTTGATATTCCTTTAGTGTCAAGGCAAACCATATCACAACCACTACAATATTAAAAGGCCCCTAGAAAGAGGACATTGTAATACTACTAATTTCTCCTATTGTAAAGATGATTTCAGATGCTTCGTTGCTTTTTATGGAAGGTATATTCTATCTGTAATCAATTATGGGCACTCCACTATTAAACTGCTCCGTTGAGTAGTATATCTAGAGATATAAAATAATACCCTCTCCGTCCCAAAATAGATGTCTCAAATTTATCAAAGTTTGGATGAATCTAGACACTATTTAATATATAGATTCATCCAAAATTTAAAAAACCCAAGACATCTATTCTTAGACGGAGGGAGTATATTTTACCATGTCAGTATTTTTCCAAATTGATGAAAATTTAGCATATGCACTACAAATTTCCGCTGCAACGCGTGGGTATCATCTTGTGTTTATGAACAATACGAACACACCTTTTCCTCTCCTCGAAATAGGCTTTCGCCCCGCTTTATACATAAAGCAACATTTTCCAACCTCGTGGTAAATTTTTTTAGAACCTCGTGAACATATTTTCTCTCATATTTTGTTTTGACTTGTTTTTCTCATATACATTTATTCTGAACACCGTGAATAATCCCGGAACAGCATCTAGAGAGAAGCCAAACTCACTCTATTCAATAGTTAGATTTTCCCCAAATGATAAACACATTGTATTAATTTATATATGTTCCTTCTTTTATTTTTGCCCTTTCTCTTATCCTATAGATTTCATGAGCCATAGCAACATCAGGCCATCAATACAATCGACAAAGTTATTTTTTATTATAGTTTCTACATAGGAGTACTTTTTTTAAGCTTGCATATATTATTTGCAGTACAGTTCAGGTCGGAGTGCAACGGTGAAGCTATGCACATGTTGGGGGGCCACCGCCCCCCCCCCCAATTTTTTCCCCAGAAGTTTTAGATCATGATAGCAGTAGTACTGTTTATTATCACTTTGGCACTAGTCTATTGAATTTATTGGTTCATCACACTGGAGCTGGCTATGCGACCAAGGAACATTTTGTTCGTCATGTACCCGCTGAAGGGGACGACGTACCCAGAAGGTGATGTACATACGGTGTGCGTAGTCTGCATATCTGAATTTCATACCTACGCCCGTGTCGCGGTTCTTCCGTGTGGCCATGTCTTCCACCGATGATGAGGTGGCACGAGAGAGCCCACACTGTCCGCTGCGCAGGGGCAGTAGTGGCGTGACGCGTGGTGGATGAGGTCCTACTGCTGCGTGATGTATGAGGAACGACTAGTGTTCACTGAGAGAGGATTTATCATATATCAAGTTATGTAAGATTGTTTGTGAACATCGGATACGTGAGATGGGTTTGTGAAGTTTGGATATGAGCTTGATGATATATGTTGATTTTATCCTATGTTACTCTTCCACGATCTTGTTCTTCATGTGCTTGTACTCTTGGAGCTCTGGCACATCATAAATTATCTATTCTGTTTGAATTTTAAATCTGTATTTCTATTGTTATGTCTCAAATGTTTTATCATATTTTTGTACTAATCAATAAAAAATGTGATCATGCAGATCTGCACCTTTTATTTTGTGTGTTGTGAGTTATTTTCCTGATATGATAAAAATGCACGAAAATTAGGAGAAACATTTTTGTTAAGAATTGCATGGATACATAAGATGGTGGAAATAGGTGGAACCCGTGATCTCATCAAATATGACACATGAATAGGTGATTTAATCGTTGTCAACGGCTATGGCTACAACAAGCATGGTGATGGAAACAACTATGATGTCTACCAATCAGTGGGACTCCAAGTGTAAATTTCGCTGTAAATATGACATAGGGTTTGTATGGAACTCGAGAAGGTGATGTATCTTGTCTACTTCTTCAAGCAACCTGTAAAAGTTCTATCAATCTACCTTCTTGTACTGAACTCCATCGAAGTAGGTGTCGAGTGAAAAAGCAGTGAAAGAAAATTAATTAGACAATTAGAGAATAATGTTTTCGTATTTGGTGCTTAATTAACTTGGTGTGCTGGGTTATATGCTTGGGCCCCAACTTCTTGGGATTAACATGATGTCACGTATAGAGGTGTCAATATATCTAAATCTACAATTTAATTCCTAACTATGTCCAAGATATTTTGTAAATTCTCTCGATTAAAGTGCATTAATTACTACAGATCTTTCTTGATATGCAATGGATTCTTTCAAGCGAACTAATCTTCTTTTTGGATGTATAATAAGAGCTCCTCATATGAACTCAAGTCAATTCAAAGCTTTCTTATAGAATCTATTGTTATCCTCTTCATCCAAAAGAAAAGGCATTAATTCTCGCTCTTGAATCGTACATGTTGGGTTAAGTTTCGCAATGAGCGCAACCCTCGTGTTTAGTTGCCACTATGAGTTTGGAACCCTGAACAGACCACTGGTGTTAAGCCGGAGGAGGCTATGCACCTTCTACAACTTTTAGTTGTTTTGTTCATGGTATTTTCAGACCATGTTAGTGCAATATCATGGTTGCAGAATTCATATCTTCGGAGTATAGTTGCATCATCAAATAGTATCTTGCTACTCACAAAGACTGACACACGTATGATTAAGCATGTAAGTTCAAAGATTGGTAATTTGGCACAAAGAATATGTTTCTCATGTTGTATTATTTACCTATGGACTTAGTTTTTTAAATTTTCACAGAATGCATTCTATGACTCGAACACATTCTCTAGATCAACAAGGGGGCATGGGGAACATTTGATGTATATAGCTTTCCAACTATAGAGAACAACCAAATAATCGCATCATCAATATGGGTAACAAATCAACAAGGGGGTGATTATATTAGCTTCAATGCCAAGGTGTCTGGATGGGAAGTAAGTTCGTTTCAACTCATTATTGGCCTTATTTGGAATCTAGAATTTTTTGCATCCCAAAGATGCTATGTATCTAAGACTTCTTTATTTTCTAAGTTGTTCTAAATTCATTGCAGGTTAACCCATTTAGATATGGTGATAGAAAAACACATTTCTTTACAGAATGGACAGTGAGTAGTTTACCACATGTATGACTTAGTAAAAAAATCAAGTTATCGTGGCTTTTTTTGAGTAAAAATTGTATATAAACAGGCTGATGGATTACTTGTTATGAAAGGGATTTGTGCTGGTAAATGATGCTCCTATTACTCCAGGAGACACTATAAAGGCAACCAGTGGAAAAAATAAAGATCACGATCAAGATATTAAGGTAAGTAAAGCATTTAATTACACATCAAACCTTATTCTCTTGATATGGATCTTTTCATGATGACCTGTTTCTAATGTCTACTTGTTCTCCATAAAGTACTTGTGTGTACTTCATGATGTATAAATCCATAACCTTTTTGGACGAGTGGTATCTTGTTTTGATTATATTTAAGTACAGATAATTTTTTAGTATCTAAGTTATGTTTAATTATATTACCATAGAGTAAATATGATAGTGACTGGTGGCTGCACATTGGATATGATAATCAAAACCTTAGTCATGTGGGATATTGGCCCAAATGTACTTTTAATAATCTAGCGGACCATGCCAACCACATAACTTGGGGTGGTTTTACTCGATCATATGCCAATGATGCTAGTCCTGTAATGGGCAATGGCCTAAGGAACATCAGCATCCGTTCGGGACGTCAAATATGTGAATGGCCAGGGCGACTTAGAACCTGCTCCACGTCACATGAGCCTGCGTGCTTTCATATCTCATGATAAATGCTATAAATTAAGTCCATTTATCAATGCTATGTTTTCTTCTGGAGGACCTAGAGGTTGTATCGACTAAATTTTATATGGTTTATGAGATATGAATGATTGAATAAATACTAGTGTTGACTTTCCACTAGGACTAAATAAGAAAAATAAAGAAAATATCATACATGCATACATCAAAGCAAATGAGTCATAAGCCTCTATTAGAATTTTCATGAGGCCCTTTGAATCGTTCTTTTGATGAATTAGGAATGGGTACTACAAACTAGTTTCTAGGGGTACGCCAAGGCAAGCGCATGTCTATCAGTGTGATTCATGGCATGACTATGACACATAAGGATAACCGTATAACATAAGTAAACTAACCAAATAGCAACCTCGGTACACATCTGTACACAATTGTTAGCAATACAAAGTGGAGGCCAATAGTCATTTGCATCACCATACTAATAAAGGAGGGATAGTTTTAGCATGCCGTAATGTGTGGTTTTCTGTTGGTATCGTCAAACTCTTCATGAAAGAGGTAGATATAAACACCATCGTCCCTGTCCCCATCATCGTTGGTGTGGTGGCTACCAACCCTGGTGTTCGACTCAAGCTCATAATAGGTGCTCAACATGGTGAAAGGTGTCATTGTTGTACATTCTAGAGTTGGCTGAGTCGTTGTAAAGTGACATACCAACATAATGTACCTTTGTGGTCTCTTTGTCACAAAATATTCTTACTTCTTGGCTATGATCTGCATGCCCGGCTCAGGGTCGGGAACAAAGTGATGTGGCACGCACCCTCGATGCCTTTGATAGTCATCGTGGATCCTCTGTTCATGTTCTTCATCACAACTCTTTTTTTCATATACCTTGTGTTGACTTAGCACTATCTTTGTGTGCGCATTCTCCTCTTCCACGATCTTGTTCTTCATGTGATTGTAGTCTTGGAGCTGTGGTACATCATGAAATTACCTATTCCTTTTGAATTTTAAATTCTTATTTATGTTGTTATGTGTCTCAAATTTTCTATTATATTTTTGTATTAATCAACCAAAAATGCAATCATGCAGATCTCCGCCTTTTATTTTGTGTGTTGTGAGTTTTTTTATAAGAAAAAATGCACGAAAATTAGGGGAAACCATTTGTTAAGAATTTCATGGATACATAAGATGGCAGAAGGAAAGTTAATTAGACAATTAGAAAATAATATTTTCATATTTTGCGCTTAATTAATTACATATTTTTTGAATAACTAGCAAACTGAAGAAAAGGGTGTTTCTTGTGTGAGAAAATGCACCGATTTTCATGGATTCACTTGATCACTCTCCACAACATGGTGGCAACAAATAACATGTAAAAATATGAAAAAATCATGATAAATATAAGATGAAAGTTCTATGTTTATATAATTTATTGATACATTTATGGGCATCATGTCCTGGAAACAAACAAACCCTTATCCAAACATTTGTATGCTTGCTAGCACTCCCTAGATGAGTGGGTTGTTTGCACCGCCCAAAGTTAAACAAACATCTCAATTTATTGGTAGTTTGGTTTAAGGAGGTGGTTTCGGGTGACAAGGTTTTGGTGAATGGATAGAGTTGATTTTAAGTTCGGTACTATCTCTTTACACTAGTAGTAAAATTTTGAGTTAGAGGTTCTTTTACTGAAAGTTCTCTTTCAAACCACGGGGGAGATTGTAGTATTTAATTGCACACATGTTCCTCAGAGACAAAGCACGGCAGCTGATCATATTGTTGTAGGAACTAACATAGTTAATTGGTACTATTGAAGGGTTTCGCGGCATAGTAAATCAAAATTTTCTACGGAGCGAACAGAAGGAAAGCCAAGATCTAATCTAGGAGATGCAAACAACGAGAGAGATTGGATTAGATCTTCATACCCTTGAAGATTCGCACAGCGGAACGTTCGTCGGAACGTGGGTGATGTAGTCGTACTCGCTTCTCCTCCTCGCGATCCGATCCGATCTAGCACCACAAGTGGCGGTGCCTCTGTGAGATGCACACGTGCAGCACCTCGACGTCTCCTCATTCCTCGGACCAGCGAGTATGGTGGAGAGATAGATTGGATCTACAACACGACGGCGTGGTGTATATGGTGGAGAATTTCTGCAGCAGGGCTTCGCCTACAAACAGTCGGGAGGGAGAGAGGAAGGTAGCAAGGCAGCTAGGGCTTGGAGGAAGGTGTGTTGGGGAGGGGGCGCACCAGCCCTCTATTTATAGAGGGGGGCGGCCAGCCCTAGCCCCTCCTCCAAGCCTATCTCTAGTTTAAACGATTTAAACTCTCCCTTCTAGAAATCTTATCTCTAGTTTAAACGATTTAAACTCTCCCTCTTCTAGAAATTCTATCCCGAGATTTAAACGAGTTAAATCTCTCTAGAATCGGCTGGGCCCTATGGGGCCTTGTGCCCCTGGCCCAAAGCGGCCAGGACACTCCCTCATAGGCCCATGCCCCCTCCCGGAAGGTGGGGCCACGTTGGTCCCCTTCCGGAAGGTTCTAGAAGCTTCCGGTACAATACCGATTAACCCGGAACAATTCCGAACTCCAAAAACTGCACTGCCTTATATGAATCTTATTCTCCGGACCATTCCGGAACCTCTCGTGATGTCACGGATCCCATCCGAGACTCCGAACAAAAATTCATAAACCAATTATCCAATCTATCCTAGTGTCGAGATACGTTAAGTGTGTGACACTGCGGGTTCGAGAATATGCAGACATGATCTTCTATCAATAATCAACAGGGTGCAGGCACCCATATTGACTCCCACACATTCATCGATGATCATATCGGATGAACCACGATGCCAGGATTCAATCAATCTCATATATATATTCCCTTCGTCTCGCGCTATTTTACTTGCATGAGATTCGATCGTCGGCAGTCATACCTAGTTCAATCTCGTTCACGGCAAGTACTTTACTCGTCCGTAATCCGATATCACTTTGTGATTAACTCCTTAACCATATGCTTGCAAGCGGTGTTGATATCGATTACCGAGTGGGCCCGAAGTATATCTCTCCGACTTGGGAGGACAAATTCCATCTCGATACATACAACCCAACAGATACTTTCCGATCACCTGAGAGACACCTTTATGATCACCCTCTCATAGGATGACGTTTGATGACCTCAAAGCTTTCTTCCGGTACCAGGGAGTTGCATTATCTCATGGTCTAAGGAATACAATATTTGACATAGGAAAAGCTTCTCAAAGATGAACACGATGAACGATCTAATTGCTTCGCTTAGTTTGGGTCATCCATCATATCATTCTCCCAATGATATGATCTCATTATCAATTGACAACTCATGTCTATGGTTAGGAAACCTTAACCATCATTGATCAATGAGCTAGTCCTTAGAGGCGCAGGGACACGGTGTTGTTCACTAACCACACAAGTATTAATGTTTCCGCTTAATACAATTCTAGCATGGAATATAAACTTTATCATGAACAAGAATTATAATAATAACATCTTTATTATTGCCTCTAGGGCATAATTCCAACAGTCTCCCACTTGCACTAGAGTCAATAATCTAGTTTACATCGGCAACAATCTCACACCCATGGCAATCGAGGTGTTGATCATGTTTTACGTGGAAGAGGTTTAGTCAACGGATCTACGACATTCAGATCTGTATGTACTTTGCTAATCTTTAGATCTCCATCTGCTATATAATCTCGGATTATATGAAACTTGCGGTTGATATGCTTGGTCTTTGGATGATATCTTGGTTCCTTAGCGAGTGCTATGGCGCCAATGTTGTCACACAATATCTCCAGTGGGTCCAATGCACTTGGAACCACGCCAAGCTCAGTGATGAAGTTTCTGATCCAAACTCCTTCACTTGACGCTTCTGCAGCAGCCATGTATTCGCTTCTACTGTAGATCCCGCGATCACGCTTTGCTTGCAGCTTCTCCAGCTCATAGCTCCTCCATTCAAAATATAAACGTATCCTGTCTGAGATTTGGAATCATCCTTGTCGTTGTCAAAACTAGCATCGACGTAACCTTTTACGACGAGCTGTTCATCACCCCCATAGACTAAGAACATTTCTTTAGTTCTATTTAGGTACTTTAGGATGTTCTTCACGGCTGTCCAGTGTTCCACTCTGGATCACTTTGATATCTGCTCGTCAAACTAAGAGCATTGGACACATCCGGTCTAGTACACAGCATGGCATACATGATGGAACCTATGGCGAGGCATAAGGCACTTTGCTCATAGCTTCCTATCATTTACCGTGGACAGAGCCTTGCTCAATATATTACCCGACAACATAGGCTTTGAACCTTTCTTTGCCTTATCCATTACGAACCTTTTGAACTTTGTCTAGGTATGTACTGCTTAAAGCTATCAGGCGTCTTTGTCTATCTCTATAGATTTTGATGCCCAATATATAAGCAGCTTCACCTAGGTCTTTCATTGAAAACACTTGTTCAAATAACTCTTTACATCGTTAAGCATGTTGATGTCATTTCTGATAATCAATATGTCATCCACATATAGTACCAGAAACGTCACCGAGCTCCCACTCACTTTCTTGTAGATGCAAGCTTCGTAGCAATTTGGAACAAATCCAAAGCTCTTGATCACTTGATCAAAACGAAGGTTCCAACTCCGAGATGCTTGCTTCAGTCCATAAATGGAACGCTGAAGTTTGCATACTTTATCAGCATCCTTAGGATCGACAAAACCTTTGGGTTGCATCATATACAACTCTTCATCAATGTTGCCATTGAGGAACGCAGTCTTGACATCCATCTGCCATATTTCATAATCATGAAACGCAGCAATTGCTAATAAAATCCGAATGGACTTAAACATCGCTACGGGAGAGAAAGTCTCATCGTAGTCAACACCTTGAACTTGTCGAAAACCTTTTGCGACAAGCCGTGCTTTATAGACGGTAACATTACCATCCGCGTCCGTTTTCTTCTTGAATATCCATTTGCACTCAACGGCCTTTCGGTCGCTAGGAGGATCCACCAAAGTCCTTACTTGGTTTTCGCTCATGGATCCCAATTCGGATTTCATGGCTTCCAGCCATTTCTCAGAGTCTGAGCTCATCATCGCTTCCTCATAGTTCGTAGGTTCACTGTCTTCTACCAACAAGACAGTCAAGACAGGGTTGCCGTACCACTCAGGAGGGGCACGTGACCTTGTCGACCTGCGACGTTCAGTAGTAGCATCGTCCGAAGCTTCATGATCCTTGTCATTAGCTTCCTCTATTGTTGGTGCGGTGACCTTTGGAACAATTTCAGGTGCTGCGCTACTCTCCAATTCAAGAGAAGGTTCAATAACCTCGTCAAGCTCTATTTTCCTCCCACTCACTTCTTTCGAGAGAAACTCCTTCTCAAGAAAGGAACCGTTCTTTGCGACAAACACTTTGCCTTCGGTTCTGTGATAGAAGGTATACCCAATAGTTTCCTTAGGGTATCCTATGAAGACGCATTTCTCCGCTTTGGGTTCGAGCTTGTCCGGCATCAACTTCTTGACGTAAGCTTCGCATCCCCAAACTTTAAGAAACGACAACTTAGGTTTAGCACCAAACCACGGTTCATACGGTGTCGTCTCAACGGATTTAGATGGAGCCGTATTTAAAGTGAATGCAGTGGTTTCTAATGCATAACCCCAAAATGATAACGACAAATCAGTAATAGACATCATTGATCGGACCATATATAATAGGGTTCGATTCCGGCGTTCAGACACACCATTGCGCTGTGGTGTTCCGGGTGGCGTGAGTTGTGAAACGATTCCACTTGCTTTAAGATGCGTGAGAAAATCATAACTCAAATATTCACCTCCACGATCGGATCGTAGAAACTTAATCTTTCTGTTACGATGGTTCTCCACTTCATTCTGAAATTCCTTGAACTTTTCAAATGTTTCAGATTTATGTTTCATTAAATAGATATACCCATATCTACTTAAGTCATCGGTAAAAGTGAGGAAATAGCGATATCCACCGCGCGTCGAAACACTCATCGGTCCGCATACATCGGTATGTATGATTTCCAACAAGTCCGTTGCTCGCTCCATCATACCGGAGAACAGGGTTTTGATCATCTTGCCCATGAGGCATGGTTCGCATGTGTCAAATGATTCAAAATCAAGAGAATCCAAAAGTCCATCAGAATGGAGTTTCTTCATGCGCTTTACTCCAATATGACCTAGCAGCGATGCCACAAATAAGTAGTATTATCACTATCTACTTTGCATCTCTTAGCCTCAATGTTATGGATGTGTGTTTCATCCCTTTCGAGATTTAGAAGAAATAAACCATTCACAAGAGGTGCATGACCATAAAAGATGTTACTCATATAAATAGAACAACCATTATTCTCCGATTTAAATGAATAACCGTCTTGCAATAAACACGATCCAGAAATAATGTTCATGCTCAACGCAGGCACATAATAACACTTATTAAGGTTTAAAACTAATCCCGAAGGTAAAACTAAGGAGAGCATGCCGACGGCCATCACATCAACTCTTGATCCGTTGCCAACGCGCATCGTCACCTCATCCCTCGCAAGCCGCCGTCTATTCCGTAGCTCCTGTTTCGAGTTACAAATATTAGCAACTGAACCGGTATCAAATACCCAGGCACTACAACGAGGGCTAGTAAGGAAAACATCAATAACATGTATATCAAATATACCTTTGATGGTGCCATCCTTCTTGTCCGCCAAGTACTTCGGACAGTTACGCTTCCAGTGACCCTTGTCCTTGCAATAGAAGCACTCAGTGTCCGGCTTGGGACCAGACTTGAGCTTCTTCTCAGCAGGGGCAACGCGCTTGCCGCCGCCTTTCTTGAAGGGCTTCCTTGCTCCCTTACCTTTCTTAAAGGTGGGGGGATTGTTGACCATCAACACATGATTATTCTTTTTGATGTTCACCTCCGCTACTTTCATCTTAGCAAAGAGCTTAGTGATCATATCAGTGGAACCAATATGATTGTGATCAACTACAAAACTTTTGTAGCTAGGAGTGTCAATCTTGAGCTCCTCTGGAATCTTGCAGTCCAGTTGCTCAAGGCGTTGAGTGTAGCCCGACATCTTAATGGCGTGCTCACTAACGGACCTCCCTTCCTCCATCTTGTAGTTAAAGAATTTCTTAGAGATCTCATATCTCTCAGAACGGGCTTGAGTCTGAAACATGTTTTTCAGCTCCTCGAGAATCTCAAAGGGCCCGGCGAACTCCTCAAAACGATTTTGAAGATCCAATTCCATAGCATACTACATGGCGATCTTAATCAAAACTCCCACTAAATTCAACATCCCTCAAGTTGTTTAGTGAACACGATCCAAATTCACCACACCTAATCCGATCATCACGAGAAGAGATGTGGTTTCAATGGTGGACAACAAAGTGTCGATCATATCATTCATATGACTCATGCTTAACCTTTCGGTTCTTGTGTTCCAAGGCCATGTCTGTACATGCTAGGCTCGTCAAGTTAGACCCAAGTATTTCCGCGTGTGCAAAACTGGCTTGCACCCGTTGTATGTGAGCGTAGAGTCTATAGCACCCGATCATCACGTGATGCTTGGACACGACGAACTTTCGCAACGGTGCATACTTGGGGAGAACACAGTTTTATCTTGATCTTTAAGTGAGGAATCATCTTATAATGCTACCGTCGCGATCTAAGCATAATAAGATACATAAAGGGATAAACATCACATGCATATAACTTTATGTGACATGGTATAGCCAATCCTCGCGTAATGATCTCCATCTTGTGCGTTCCGGCATGATCTCCATCACTCCACCATGATTGCCTCCACCACGAATAGCAACTACAACTATTGCTAACTACTTAGCGATAAAGTAAAGCTATTACATGGCGTATAAGAAGTTGACTACGCGTCATACACAATTATAAAGACAACCATATGGCTCCTGCGTTGTGTACTCATCGACATGCAAGTCGTGAAACATTACAAAACATGATCATCGCATACATTATACACATCACATCTTGGGCCATACCATATCACAGAAAACACTCCCTGCAAGAACAAGTTAGACGCCTCTACTTTGTTGTTGCATGTTTTACGTGGCTTATGGGAGTAGATGCTAAGAACGATTCTTACCTACGGAAAGCCACAACGGTGATATTATGGTTGCCAAACTCCGGTGTTAATCCCATGACAACTATAGTGAGAGAAACTGACATCCACCAGCCGCATGTGTGGTACAAGCCACACGTCAAGTGCGTAGCCGGTCTCATGACGACGTCGCGTAAGGTTGGCCTGGACCGCTTCAATATCACTATCCCGCGTCATAAGAAGAACACAAACAAGAGGCTTGCAGCAGAAAACATCAACGCCCGCAACAACCATGTTGCGTTCTACTCGTGAAACACATCTACGCATAGATCTAGCTCTGATACCACTGAAGGGTTTCGCGGCATAGTAAATCAAAAATTTCTACGGATGAGAACAGAGGGGAAGACAAGATCTAATCTAGGAGATGCAAACAATGAGAGAGATTGGATTAGATCTTCATACCCTTGAAGATTCAAGACAGGAACGTTCGTCGGGCGTGGGTGATGTAGTCGTACTCGCTTCTCCTCCTCGCGATCCGATCCGATCTAGCACCACAAGTGGCGGTGCCTCTGTGAGATGCACACGTGCAGCACCTCGACGTCTCCTCATTCCTCGGACCAGCGAGTATGGTGGAGAGATAGATTGGATCTACAACACGACGGCGTGGTGTATATGGTGGAGAATTTCTGCAGCAGGCTTCGCCTACAAGCGATCGGAGAGGAAGGTAGCAAGGCAGCTAGGGCTTGGAGGAAGGTGTGTTGGGAGGCGCACCAGCCCTCTATTTATAGAGGGGGCGGCCAGCCCCTCCTCCAAGCCTATCTCTAGTTTAAACGATTTAAACTCTCCCTTCTAGAAATCTTATCTCTAGTTTAAACGATTTAAACTCTCCCTCTTCTAGAAATTCTATCCCGAGATTTAAACGAGTTAAATCTCTCTAGAATCGGCTAGGCCCTATGGGGCCTTGTGCCCCTGGCCCAAAGCGGCCAGGACACTCCCTCATAGGCCCATTCCCCCTCCCGGAAGGTGGGGCCACGTTGGTCCCCTTCCGGAAGGTTCTAGAAGCTTCCGGTACAATACCGATTAACCCGGAACAATTCCGAACTCCAAAAACTGCACTGCCTTATATGAATCTTATTCTCCGGACCATTCCGGAACCTCTCGTGATGTCCCGGATCCCATCCGAGACTCCGAACAAAAATTCATAAACCAATTATCCAATCTATCCTAGCGTCGAGATACGTTAAGTGTGTGACCCTGCGGGTTCGAGAATATGCACACATGATCTTCTATCAATAATCAACAGCGGGGTCTGGGCACCCATATTGACTCCCACACATTCATCGATGATCATATCGGATGAACCACGATGCCAGGATTCAATCAATCCCATATATATATTCCCTTCGTCTCGCGATATTTTACTTGCCCGAGATTCGATCGTCGGTACCGTCATACCTAGTTCAATCTCGTTCACAGCAAGTAATTTACTCGTTCGATAATCCGATATCACTTTGTGATTAACTCCTTAACCATATGCTTGCAAGCGGTGTTGATATCGATTACCGAGTGGGCCCGAAGTATATCTCTCCGACTTGGGAGGGACAAATTCCATCTCGATACATACAACCCAACTGATACTTTCCGATCACCTGAGAGACACCTTTATGATCACCCTCTCATAGGATGACGTTTGATGACCTCAAAGCTTTCTTCCGGTACCAGGGAGTTGCATTATCTCATGGTCTAAGGAATACAATATTTGACATAGGAAAAGCTTCGCAAAGATGAACACGATGAAACGATCTAATTGCTTCGCTTAGTTTGGGTCTGTCCATCATATCATTCTCCCAATGATATGATCTCATTATCAATTGACAACTCATGTCTATGGTTAGGAAACCTTAACCATCATTGATCAATGAGCTAGTCCTTAGAGGCGCACCAGGGACACGGTGTTGTTCACAAACCACACAAGTATTAATGTTTCCGCTTAATACAATTCTAGCATGGAATATAAACTTTATCATGAACAAGAATTATAATAATAACATCTTTATTATTGCCTCTAGGGCATAATTCCAACAACTATAGCTACTTCTCATAATCATTGGAGATGTAGATTATATCCTCCTTGCAGGTGGAGGCAGAGGGATTGGCTTCGCTGGCTGCGGCGCTATTTTTTCAAAAAAGAGGCATAGCCCCAGCCTCTGCATTAAAATGATGCATACGACCTCTTTATTTCATTATTTAAAAAGGCAAGTCTCAAACACAAGTAAAATTCACGGATCACAAAGGGTCAATACTCGCATCAACCATATAAAATAGCAAAAATAAAAAGCTCGCGACATCAGATTCTAAGATCAGATAGCCAGCCGCACTGGACGGATAATTCCTGTATTAATTACCATCTCCAAATGGTTGCACCCCGTAGCCATGGCTTGTCGATCCGCCTTCGGTTGGAGATAGGACCATGTCCTGATCCACTGGGAAGCCAAGTGAATAACCTGCAAAAAATATGTACCGTGCTCTGTTAAATATGTAGTCATTACGAACATTCCAAATATCCCAAAGAATAACGCAAACTCCCACCCGAATTTGATTTTTTTTGGAGTGCCCTTGAGCCAATTCCCAAAAATATTATTAATACTTGTTGATGGAGAAATGTTAAAGGTCATATGGATAATAAGCCAAATAATAATTGCAAATCGGACAATCAATAAATAGATGTTGAATATATTCGTCTTTGTCATAGAAACAACACTTGGTGTCTCCATGCCAATGCCGGTTTATCAGGTTATCTTTGGTTTGAATAACCTTATTATGTATAAACTACATAAAAATTCTGATTTTAGAGGAGTTTTAATTTTCCAAATGAACTTTCTAAGGAACCTTATGTTTCCATTCATTAGATCAAAATACATCGATTAAATAGTAAACTATAGGAATGTTTAAGACGCTAAATAAAGACACCACTTTCCTCCGCGAGAGTAGTAGGCATGAGCCTAGACACAAGATGTAACCATGCAGTCCACTTGTTCACCGTCAGCAATCTCCTAAAAGTCACATAAAGTGGATTTGAGGATAACACATTAGCCACGGTAACTTGTTTCTATTGCACAATAGTATACAAAGAGGTATATTGCTATGCTAGAGGCGTGTCCCCCAACCAAACGTCTTCCTAAAATCTGGTGATGGTTTCATCCCACACATCAAATTGACCCCTAGTAAAAAACTCTTGTTTTACTTTCATCAGACCCTGCCCGAATGGTGAATCATTGGGTTGCACGGTTACTTGTGACAATGTTTTAAAGTGTATATATTTATTTTGTAACATTTCTTGACATGCCCCTTCCTCTTTAATCAGTTTGAATAACCATTTTATAAGTAAACATTTATTTTTTATGTCCATGACCTCCACTCGTAGTCCTCCTTGGTTATTTTTCTTTGTTAAGCGATACCTTTTCTTATGGACATCTTTCTGCCAAAAGAAGCGAGATCTAAAAAACCCTAACCTTTTGAGTGTTCTAAATCAGTATCTTCATAAAAGATAACACAGGCATTGATAAGCTAGTTAAGACCGAGATAATGAGCACGAGATGGGGCCCATAAGATAGTGGCTTGACTATCCAATTGCTTAAATTTTTCTCGAAGCGGTCTTCCACGTGTTTCCATTCTTCATTTTTAAGCTCACAAAAATGGATAGGAATGCCCAGATACTTAAAAGGGAAGACCAAGACCAACAACCAAAAATATCTTTATACTCTACAGTTTTGGATTGTCCAAAACAAAAGAGTTCACTTTTATGAAAACTTATCTTAAGACCCATAAGTTGTTCAAAAATACAAAGAATAAGTCTCATATTAAGAACCTTCTGCAGATCATGTTTCATAAAAATTATCGTATCATCGGCATATTGAAAGATAAACACACTCTCATCAACTAGATGAGGAATGAGCCCACTAACCTAACAATCTTTTTGCCCGACTAATAAGTATCACTAGCATGTCCGCAATAATACCGAATAAAATCGGTGATAAAGGGTCCCCTTGACGTAATCCTTTAGACTAGCCCCAATGGGGTATCATAGGTGGTATCATGCATTACATTCATTCAATATGCTTATGTGTCACTGAAATTAGTGATAAAAGATATTGTGTTAGTATCATAGCATATGGAACTAGAAAAAATAATCTCAAATAAATCTTGTACACAATTTTACATTGAGATTCTACAAAACAATAAATACACTAAGACTATGATACTATGTATTATAGAGATGGTATCGTATACTATTATCATATGCATGATACTATTATATGATACTCCCATTGGGACTAGTCGTATGGGTTTGGAAATAATGTCCGATTGTATCATTAACTCTTACTCCCACACTACCCTGACTAATAAAGTGATTAATCCATAGACACCATTTTGGATTAAACCCTTTCATGTGCAAAACTTGTTGCAAGAAGTTCCATTTAACTTTATGATACATCTTTTCAAAATCAATCATACCCAGTACATTTTTTCTTATGGAGCTCATGAATGGTTTCATGAAGAACCACAACCCCTTCTAAAATATGCCTTCATGTCATGAATGCAGTTTGGGTGGGTCGTACGACCTCGTGTGCAATTCCTATTATACTATCTGTATCCACTTTTGTGAATATCTTGAAACTCACATTTAATAAGCACATGCGTCTGTATTGTTGAATTTAAACCGCATTTTCCTTTTTGGGAAGGAGGACAATTGTGCCAAAGTTTATACGAAAGAGGGGGAGTTCTCCATTTTGAAAAGCCACAAACATATCCATGAGGTCCGGAGTGGAGGCCTCCTTGGTCTAGGACCCGGTCTAGGCCGAAAGTGCTTTGATTTTCTCCATTTGCATGATAGCATCATGGATCTCTTTCTCAATAAAATCAGCGATTAAAATATTATTTTCCTCTAATGATAATTGTGGATATATTGTACTTGGACTCAGTCATCACAAAATTGGTTTTTATCTGACGCCCTAAAGAGCTCTGTCTTCCTCACGTTTCTTCCTGGCAAAGTACTCCAGCAGCCTCACTTGCTTCTCGACAATCTCGTCCTCCTCCTCTGCCTGCCGCTGAGCCTCCTCCCACCATTCAAGTTGTGGTGAATCATGTTCCGAAGTCGCAGTTGAAACATCCGCGTCGTCCTCCAAATTGATTTTAAACTCATCATCTGAGGAGGACCACCTGACCTAGTACGAGGTGGAGGAGCCTTCTGTTAGAAATAATGAGCTAAATTATTAGACCCCTGTGTGATTTCAGATTTTCCCTAAATCTCAAAGCCCATGTATGTGGAAGCCCATATGTGATTTGCCCCAAGTTGGTGGCAGCTCATATGTGTGTGTGGCAAGAGCTGTGGAAGCTAAAGTTTAGTCCCACATGAAAAGTTGAAGGAGAGTTGCACCACCTTATAAGGTGGAGTGTTGCACCACTTTGTAAGTGAGTGACAATAAGAGAGCTACACGCGCGCTCCTCCTCCGACGACGCCGCTCGCACGCGCCTTCGCCGTCACGGCCGCGCGCTGGTTGCGAATCTCGCCGAGCTTTATTTTGCTGGTCAGGAAAATGTGTGCGGTTAGACAGACGTGTCAACAGTTAGCGGATTCGGGTCGCTCCCGGATCGTGGGCTATCTGTAACCGACCCGAACGTGCGCGACGTGGGCTTGGTCCACTTCGTGTCCTGTACAGGATTTCCGAGCCGCTCTATATAAACGCCTATGCGGCTTCCACAACGTACGACACCAAACCAATCTAAGGTTTTGCCATCCTCTCTGCTTGCGTTGCCATCGTAGTCTACTCCATCCCGCTTGCCGGCGTGCACCGGCGGTCGGGAGAGCAGGTCTCCGGAACCACTCATCTTTGTGATCCTGTACGGGAGAGGGCGAATAAGGTTTTTGGGAAGCTCAAGTTCGTTAGCACGGCTCGTATTCCCGGTCGTCAAGCCGGACCTCGTGCGCATCGTCTTCAACGTCAACTTCATCGACAGGCGACTGCACAACCGACGATTACATACAACCGATCAGTACGCACACCGTCAACAAATCTGTTGTTTTACTATGGCTGTTAGTGCGTATAATCTGCTACTATTTATGTTGATCAATACATCTAGTATGTTAGAGGTTCACGTGATTGTAGTTGTTGTTCTCATGATTTATATTCTGGAATTAATCTTGGAAATTATGCCTAATCTTCCAACAATCCAAAAAACCTTATTATAGGCAATTTTTTGAATTAAACATGGGACACTTGGCCGATGCTATGAAGCCGGAAAAGTTTACCGGTGTTCATTTTAAGAGATGACAGTATAAGACCACTATGTGGCTGCAAGCTCTGAAAGTATTCGAGACTAGTGAGGGTTTACCTGAAGGAACTACATCTGACGAGGTTCAGAACAAGTTCAAGGAAACCAATCTTGCCTTTGTGGGATGCGTTCTGAGTGTTCTTAACAACAAGCTATTTGATGTGTATATGCACATTAAAGATGGAAAAGAGCTCTAGGAGGCACTGAACGCTAAGTTCGGTGTAGCAGATGCTGACAGTGAGCTGTACATCATGGAGAGCTTTCATGATTACAGGATGGTTAACAACCGTTCTGTAGTTGAGCAAGCTCATGAGATACAGTGCTTTGCCAAGGAGATTGAAATCCTCAAGTGTATCTTACCCGACAAGTTTGTGGCGGGTGTATTATTGCAATGTTGCCTTCTTCGTGGAGGAACTTTGCCACAACTCTCAAACAAAAGAGACAGGAGATATCAATTGAAAACCTGATAGCGTCTCTTGATGTTGAGGAGAAGGTTCGGGCTAAGGACACTGCTGAGTGAGGGGGCGAGGGTCATTCTAGCGCCTACATGGCGCAGAAGAAGACCTTGGGCAAGAACAAAGGGAACTATAAGCCCTCGTTCAACAAGCCTGAAAAGACTACAACCTTCAAGAAGAAGAAGAAGAAGCTGAACAAGGCCGAGCTACATTGTTATTCATGTGGAGAGCTCGACCACTTTTCCAAGGACTGCCTAGATCGTGCAGATCGCAGAGGGAAAGGTGGGAAGACTGTCAACGTCGTGACCGCTAGCAACACTGATGGGTACAGTAATTTATTTACTGTTCTTTCAGTATTTAAATCACCATGTTGGTGGATTGATACGGGTGATAATGTTCACGTGTGTGCTGACATCTCTTTGTTCACTTCTTATCAGGTCGCTCGGGATTCAGCCGTCCTAATGGGGAATGGATCACATGCTTCTATTCGTGGTGTTGGCACGGTGGATCTGAAGTTTACTTCCGGAAAGATCGTGCAGCTGAGGAACATGCAGCATGTCCCTACTATGAACAAGAATCTCGTTAGTGGCTCCCTTCTGTGTAGAGATGGGTTTAAGGTTGTGTTAGAGTCCAATAAAGTCATTTTTTCGAAACATGGACAATTTATTGGTAAAGGTTACGAGTTCGGAGGCTTGTTCCGGTTTTCACTTCAGATTTTTGTAATAAATCCGTGAATCATATTTGTGGTGATGTTAATGATGATACCAGTGTTTGGCATTCTCGTTTATGTCACGTTAATTTTGGTTTGATGTCTCGGATGTCCAGTATGAGTTTAATTCCGAATTTCACTATTGCCAAAGGTTCTAAGTGTCATAGTTGTGTGCAATCAAAGCAACCTTGAAAGCCTCACAAGGCTGCCGAGGAGAGAAACTTGGCACCTCTAGAACTCATACATTCTGATCTATGCGAGATGAATGGTGTGTTGACAAAAGGTGAAAAGAGATATTTCATGACATTAATAGATGATGCTACCAAATTCTGCTATGTTTACTTGTTGCAAACTAAAGATGAGGCTTTATACTACTTTAAAATCTATAAGTCCAAAGTCGAAAATCAACTAGAGAGAAAGATCAAGCGTCTTAGGTCGGATCGTGGTGGTGAGTATTTTCCCAAAATATTTGACGAATTCTGTCACTAAAACGGAATTATTCATGAGAGGACGCCTCCCTACTCGCCCCAATCTAACGGGGTTGCCGAGAGGAAAAACCGCACGCTAAATGACTTGGTGAATTCCATGTTAGCCACTGCTGGTTTATCAAAGGCATGGTGGGGGAGGCTTTGTTGACTTCATGTCATGTCCTGAATAGAGTTCCTAACAAGTTTAAAGAAAAGACCCCTTATGAGGAGTGGTCTGGGAGAAAACCATCACTTTCGTATTTGCGCACTTGGGGGTGTTTGGCAATGGTCAACATACCGATTCCCAAGAAACGCAGGCTCGGGCCTAAGACAGTGGATTGTATCTTTCTAGGATATGCTCCATGGAGTGTAGGATATATATTTCTAGTGGTTAAATCTGAGGTACCTGATATGCGTGTTGATACTATAATGGAATCTCGTGATGCAACATTCTTTGAGAATATTTTTCCTATGAAAGATATGCATAGCATTGGTAGAATTTCTTCTGAAATACTTCCTAAATCTAGTGCATCTATTGAGAATTCTGAACAACCACATGAGGAAGTCCTTGAGAAGGATGACGATGAACCTCTCACGAGGAGTAAGAGACAGAGGATTGCAAAATCCTTTGGTAATGATTTCATCGTGTACCTTGTGGACGATATTCCTAGATCCATTGCAGAGGCATATGCATCTCCTGATGCAGATGATTGGAAAGAAGCTGTCCAAAATGAGATGGATTCGATTCTCTCTAATGGAACTTGGGAATTATCAGAACGACCCTATGGTTGCAAACATGTGGGCTGTAAGTGGGTGTTTAAGAAGAAGCTAAGGCCTGATGGTACTATCGAGAATTACAAGGCACGGCTTGTAGCTAAGGGCTACACACAGAAAGAAGGCGAAGATTACTTTGACACCTATTCAACTGTCGCTAGACTGACCACCATTTGAGTACTACTATCCCTGGCTGCCTCTTATGGTCTTCTCGTTCATCAAATGGACGTGAAGACAACTTTCCTTAATGGAGAGTTGGAAGAGGAGATCTACATGGATCAGCCGGATGGGTTTGTGATAAAAGGTGAAGAGACAAAGGTGTGCAAGTTATTAAAATCTTTATATGGCCTGAAACAAGCACCTAAGCAATGGCATGAGAAGTTTGACAGAACTCTACTTTCTGCTGGCTTTGTCATTAATGAGGCTGATAGGTGTGTTTACTATCGCCATGGTGGGGGCGATAGCGTTATATTATGTTTGTACGTGGATGACATTCTGATCTTTGGTACAAACATGAAAGTGATAAATGAAGTCAAGTCTTTCCTGTCAAAGAGTTTTGATATGAAAGATATGGGAGAGGCTGATGTGATTCTGAACATCAAGCTTATTAAGCACGAGAATGGGATTACTTTAACGTAATCTCATTATGTTGAGAATGGGATTACTTTAACGAGAATGGGCTTTATTGATGGCAGGACTTCTGCAACACCTTATGATCCCAATTTGACATTACGAAAGAATAAGAAGGAACCAACAGATCAGCTGAAATATTCACAAGTTGTTGGTTCTCTCATGTACTTAGCAAGCGCTACAAGACCTGATATCTATTTTGTTGTGAGCAAGTTGAGGTTCATGTCTAACCCGGGTATTGATCATTGGCATGCACTTGAAAGGGTCATGCGCTATCTATGTGGTACAATGAGCTATGGGATTCACTATTCAGGGCACCCTGCTGTGCTTGAAGGATATAGTGATTCGAACAGGATCTCTGACGTTGATGAACTCTACGCCACGAGCGGGTATGTGTTTACCCTTGGAGGTGGTGCGGTGTCATGGAGATCCCGTAGACAGACCATATTGACGAGGTCAACTATGAAAGCAGAGCTTACTGCTTTAGACATAGCCACTGTTGAGTCAGAATGACTGCGTGAGCTCTTGATTGACTTGCCTATGGTTGAGAAACCTGTGCCGGCAATCCTTTTGAATTGTGACAACCAAACTGTGATTGTCAAAGTAAATAATTTTAAGGATAATGCGAAGTCATCAAGACAGGTGAAGAGACGTTTGAAGTCTGTCAGGAAATTGAGAAACTCCAGAGTAATAACTGTTACGTATATTCAAACATACAAAAACCTGGCAGGTCCCTTTACAAAGGGACTATCACGAAATGTGATAGAAAGTGCATCGAGGGAGATGGGGTTGAGACCCATGGATGTCACACCTAGTGGTAACCCAACCTATGTGATCGGAGATCCCGTGAATTAGGACCTAGGAAGAACAAGCTAGTGGGTGGACTGAGGAGAGTATTCTGTAACCCTCTCTATGTGAAGATGCATAACTCTCATAATATGCAAGACGGGTTGACAACACGCCTTAATGTGTTTCTGTTGGCTTTAACTAGCAAAGATGTTGTCTTACATGGCATTCTTGAAAGAACAGACCTATATGAGCTCGACTGTAAACGTCGCGGTCTATGATACTTGGGTGATCTCTAGTAAACTCATGAAGAGACCAGGGAGTATGACGCATATGCTCCAACCCGCGGGGTAGGCTACTGGCAGCCAGGTACTAGTTATGATATTGAGTGAAATCTATTGGCACAAAACTTGCAATTCAAGGTTCGTCCATTGTTCAAGTTGTTGATAGACGTAGTTCAAGATTCTAGGAAGAAGTTCAACTTAAAAGTCTCTGCTGAAGCACCGGTATATAAACAAGTAGCGAGGATTGGCAAATCTTCAAATGGGCATTTGAGGTCTGGTGGGGGTTGTTAGAAATAATGGGCTAAATCATTAGACCCATGTGTGATTTCAGATTTTCCCTAAATCTCAAAGCCCATGTATGTGGAAGCCCATATGTGATTTGGCCCATGTTTGGCAGCTCACATGTGTGTGTGGAAAGATCCGTGGGAGCTAAAGTTTAGTCCCACATGGAAAGTTGAAGGAGAGTTGCACCACCTTATAAGATGGAGTGTTGCACCACTTTGTAAGTGAGTGATAATAAGAGAGCTACACGCGCGCTCCTCCTCCGACGATGCCGCCACGACGCCTTCGTCTCGACACGACGCCTTGCAGTTGCTGGTTATGGAATCTCGCCGAGCCGAGCTTTATTTTGCTGCTCAGGAAAATGTGTGCGGTTAGACAGACGTGTCAACAGTTAGCGGATTCAGGTTGCTCCCGGATCGTGGGCTATCTGTAACCGACCCGAACGTGTGCGTCGTGGGCTTGGTCCACTTTGTGTCCTGTACAGGATTTCCGAGCCGCTCTATATAAACGCCTGTGCGGCTTCCACAACGTACGACACCAAATCAATCTAGGGTTTTGCCATCCTCTCTGCTTGCGCCATCACCGTATTCTAATCCATCCCGCTTGCCGGCGTGCACCGGCGGTCGGGAGAGAAGGTCTCCGGAACCACTCATGTTTGTGATCCTGTACGGGAGAGGGCGAATAAGGTTTTTGGAAAGCGCTCCGCGCGACTGCTCCAGTTCATCATCACGGCGCGTCTTCCCGGTCGTCAAGCCGGACCTCGTGCGCGTCGTCTTCAACGCCGACTTCTTCGACAGGCGACTGCATCAACGGCGACTACATCGACAATCGATCGGTACGTACACCGTCAACAGATCTGTTGTTTTACTATGGCTGTTAGTGCGTATAATCTGCTACTGTTCATATTGATCAATACATCTAG
Source organism: Avena longiglumis (assembly GCA_030063025.1). Classification (NCBI taxonomy): domain Eukaryota; kingdom Viridiplantae; phylum Streptophyta; class Magnoliopsida; order Poales; family Poaceae; genus Avena; species Avena longiglumis. Next base: position 543,655,565 of record CP125974.1, on the reverse strand, counting down.
TATGTTAGAGGTTCACGTGATTATAGTTGTTGTTGTCATGATTCATATTCTGGAATTAATCGTTAAAATTATGCCTAATCTTCCAACACCTTCGTCATGGTCCGGCGATGGGACGGGGTGCTCCTCCTCCACAACCTCTAGAGCTTTCTCCTCCTTCACCTCAAGAGAGTCATGCTCAATACGGGGGCACTTCACCGGCGGGACCGGCCAGACGCAAGAAAGGCGAGCGTCTTTTTGCTGCGAGGGATATCAAAATGTGTCTATCATAGAGATGGCGTGTGCCATGAGGGCGCGATAGCACGAGGCTTTATAGCGCGCGTTCGATAAGTTGGATGTCCCTAACGCGGAGAAAGGCGAAGAGACTTCGCATGCGTCTTACCGAATCGAGAAAATCAACGCACGCGTCCAAAAAAAATAGATATATTAAAATGTTGGTGCTAATTTGGGAAAAGTAAAAAACTTAATTGCACACACATATTCCCGAGAGACACAACACAGAGAGGTGATCACGTGGATCATCAGCAAGTCCCAAAACAATCGGCGCACAGTCACACCCTCTTAAGCTCGGCCTCGAAACATTAATTAATAAAAGAGGTCGCGATCAACTCGTAGAAAAAACACTAGGGTGCTTTTCTTTATTTTCATACATGCTCGACAGGTACAGAATATGTCTCAAACTACACGGACCAAGGACGAAGCTAGAAGAAAGATGTCAATGGGGTCATCTCCATAATTTCTCAATTACACCGGGACCGTTCTCTATAAATAAAAAATAAGCACCGGCTAGTACTAATTACTGAAGAAGTTTTTACATTTCACTGGGGTCAGCTGACACGACATCCACCTTTCACGTGCGGCTTCTCAGACACTAATCACGCCCCTAATTACTATAGTACTGCTACCACCTTTTCAGAAAATGCCGTGCGAATTACTATGTTTTAGGAGAATTTTTAGAGGGTGCTCTTTAGTTTGAATCCTAGTTATAGCCCTTTACGAGTGCTTTTGAGTTAGACTTTTTTTTGTATTGGACGTTCCGTTTCCAACCAGGGAAAGGTTTGTTCGTAACAGATACATAATTGCACTTAGCGCCTTTTCACACGCACATTTCCGAGAGTAACTAGATAATAGGCGACCATCACATGTGGATCAATCAGCAACTCCTAAATGAATCAGGGCGCAATCACACGATCATAAGCTGATCCAAGGCATGGAAGCAATAATAAAAGAGACCAGAGGTCGCCATCAACTCCTACAAAACACCGGGCTGCTTTCTTTCTTTTCAAACATGGTCGACAAGTACGGAAGCTACATGATTACACAACATCAAACCTTTCACGGCTTCTCATCGACGACTGCTACCACCTCCCTAAACAAATGCTCCGCGATCCCGCCCTTCCGAAATTTCAGTGGATCAAGTGGCAAACGCATCGGGAAAGATGCAGCAGGGAAAAGCAGCACTCTTATCTCCCACCGGTGGAAACGAGGCCTCTAACACCGGTTTGTAGAGGCCTCTAACACCGGTTCTGAAACCGCTGTTGGGATTCGGTGTTAGAGCTCCCCTTTAACAACGGTTCTTACACGAACCGGTGTTAAAGGGTGACGTCCGAGGGGCTGCCACAACGCTCAGCACCCCCTACACGAACCGGTGTTAAAGGTTCTATGCCGCGGCAGAAAAAAGACATAAATCTCTGCCGCGGCAGAGTTCTACTGCGGCAGGAAAACAGCATAAATTTTTGCCGCGACAGAGTTCTGCCGCCCGCCCCGTTCTGGGCGTATTTCTGCGACGCGGCGGGGACGGGGAAGGGGGAGGGAGAATCGATCGGGAGCGGTATACACATACATCGTCGTCGGTACATACGAGTATATGAATAATTAAGCAACTATTATTATCAATGTTAAGGAAATCGGTAATCGTTAGCTGCTCGGTTGGCTTGGGAGTAGCGATTAATCGGAATTCGGATGATTAACTGATTTAATCGGTCGACTATTAATCGGTGCAGACTACAAAAATTAGCACCTAAAAACACGTACGAATCCTTAGCCTTAAGCTCCCGGATGAGATCCTCAAGGCGCTCGAGCTCTTGTATGTGAGGTCTAGTCAACAACTACGAGGAACTGGTCAACAACGACAAGGAACTAGTTGATGATGGCTGAAATCAAGCTTCTGGAGAAATGGATTGAATGGGAGCTTCGCAAAACCTACTTCATTGGGGCGGGCTAGCGGATTGATGGGAGATATGTGTTGATAATTTTGCAACTTTTTTGACCAAGTGTAGTGGTTAATCGGTAGGAATCGGAGTGTCAGACCTATTAATCGGGCTAAATGATTAATACAAAGGATTAGTGGTAATCGACACGGTCAGGTCCCTACTAGCGATTAATCGGCCTATTAATCGCTGATTCGGCCTATTTTTTGAACAGTGATTATTATACACAACATCGTCATTGTGTGGTATTCTCCGTAAACCTTGAAGCATCAAGTACAAGACAAACACGTTCAAGCATATATACAATGTTCATTTTGGTGGATATCTAAAGAGTTCTCCGCCAGGCGTGACGACCTCATCAAGTATGAACCCCGCCAATTCCTCTTGTATGACTCGTATGCGGTCAAATGGTAGGAGTTAGTCCCGCATCCGTTCGATCTAAATATATATAAAGAATGAGGTCAATATATATATATAAGAATAAAACTCAACACAATTGATGGTAATAAAATAATGTTGTGTACTTTGTTTACTTACTTTAAGTTGTTCTAGTGTGGTTTGGCCCGTCGCACATCTCGTGTTGCGAATAACAAACATAGTATCCACATAAGTTATTGCCGGGTCCTTGATGCATGCACTTTACGAGAATAGAGAGTTCAATCAAAATAATAATCAATAAAGCATGATATAATGAATTGGAAGCCGAATCAAAGAGATACGCGGACCTAGCTAGCTAGTATTACTTACATTTTGGTCTACAAATTTTAGTTCTTCTGACCATTCACCCAAGGCCCTGTCCGTGAACCTTTTCCAAACTCTGTCCGGCAAAAAAAATGGATAAAGGAGTAATTAATTACTTATTGTCACGAAAGTTGCCGATCTAGTGCGATAATATGATTGAAATTACCTCTGGAGCATCTCTTTATAGTCTGCCCATAGCTCTTGGTCTTTTCGTAATGAGTTCATGACAAGGACTTTTCCTGAGTCGGGTTGAATGACTAGCAGAATAAAGTGGAACCTCATCATCAGTTACACTTAACATCGAGTAAGCCGAAACAGAATATGTACAAGAGAGGGTAACACTCACGAGAAGTTGTAAGGCAATAGTATTTCCCTTTTGGTTTGTTGTCTCAGTAAAGACGTTAGCAAGAAATCTTCTATTTGTCCGGGTTTGAGTTTTACCACTTGTTCATGAAATCTATTTGGGTTAACGAACCCAATGTCAAAAGGGCCTCCTTTCATGCATTCCATAACCTTTTTTCTGCATAATAGTATATATATACATATATGGTGAGAATATATATATACATGAAATTAATGAATTGAATGAGATGAGATAGAAATTACAGAAATAGTACTTACACACAATAAAGGCTGATGGCAGCTTTGTCGAGTTCCTTCTGATTGAATAGAAAATGCAAGTATTAAATGTTGAAGCTGATCTCGTCGTCTCCGCACAAGAAAATCCGATCTCTTATATGTGTCGTGATCCATTCTTCCTTTCTCGTCTTGCAGAAATCAAGGTACCACTTATGCAATCTTCGCATCTTTGTTGGTAGATTCTTGAGCTCCTCTTTCTTGACGAGATTCTTCCTATACTTCCATGGTTGTACGGGGTTGGCATCGCCTTTGGGCAAGTTGTATCCCATGATGTTCAAATATGCAATGTAAGTCATCCCCATCTTATTGGCCTTTCTTTGTAGATCTGCCTCGTAATCATTTACAGGAGGAGCGTTCCGTGTGTCGAACACTTGGAGCAGGGCGCATGATTGGTTTTCCCGCTCTCTGAGCATGGGAACTGTTTTATGGGGTGCCGCACGACTGCTACTTTCAATCTCCCTCCGCCTTGCATCCCCCTTCAAAATCTGGTGCTCGTAGTCCGGCACAAGTGGGGTTTCAGGTTTGAAAAGATTATTGTAAAAATTCTCCACCACCGCCGGATCTAGTTTCCCCTTTGGCTCGGCCCGTCTAGGTTCAAAGAATTTCTTGACCTCTTCATCCGAGATCCTATTGGTCTCCTCGTCGCTGCGATTCCACGGTAAAACCGGCAATGTCTTGGCAGAAGGCTGCGGGACGTAGTTTCTTGAACTCTTTGGCGTACGGTTTCCTGCGGATTTCTTCGTGGCAGTGCTAGTGATTCTCTTCGTGGCAGTGCTCTTCCGCTTACGCTGAGGAGATGGCTAAAGCGCCGGAGATGGCTGACGCGCAGGAGATGGCTGGCGCGCCGAAGATGGTTGACGCGTAGGAGATGGCTGTCGCGCAGGAGATGGCTGAAGCGCCGGAGACGACAGGGGAGTATTCTGATGACTTGGAGACGACTGAGGCGGCTCAGACTACTGACGCTGCGGAGACGGCGTGGGTTCCAGTGGCCTCCAATTTGGAAGCACGATGTGTTCCTTCTTCCAAAGAATGGTTGTTTTCACTGCAAATTTGAGTTGAGTTTCCCCTTCACCTGTAGCATGGTCAAGCTGTGCTTCCTCATATTCCTTCACAACCTCATCCACCCCGACAATAGCATAGCCATCTGGAATCAGTCGGCAGTGGTAAGTTCCACCAGCTACAGGAGGTAAGGCATAGCTGACCGCCACCTTAATGGATAAGCCCATTAATCTCACATGTAGCTCAGCGTGTTCGCTCTCCGTGATCTCATCCACGGGGTATCGAGGACCCGCCATTTCAAGCGTGGGCTGCACATTCTTCGTGGAAGCCATGCTGCTTTTCCACGCAGAGTCTGGGCCGCCGGCAGCTTCCAATGCAGGCTCTTCGTGCCGCTGAGATGGGCCGGTAGCTTGCTGGCTCTTTTGTGCATTCACTTGCGCCTGCAACGCCACAAGTGCATGTTCTATCTGTGTCATCCGCTTTGTACGCTCTTTTTATTTTCTGCCGCGCCATCTGTAAGAGTCGCCCCACTCGGCAAACCCATCCTTCCACGTCATACCCCCTGTGCCTTGTGCAAGTCCAGGGTGTTCTTTTTTTTACCGATGGCGCGTGTGAGCTGGTCATTCTCTCTGTCGGGATGGAAGGTCCTAACGGCTGTTTCCTCGTATGCCGTGATGAGTTCAGTGACGGGTTTGGCAAGGAGGGTTGGGAAGATACACAATCCCGTTTCTGGGTCCAACCTTGCCCCGATTCCGTAGAACCAAGTCTTTGCACGTAGGTCCCACCATGTGTCTAGGTTGTGATCCCTCTATCGCGCAGGGCCTTCTCAGCTTCCTCCCACTTAGGCCTCTGAGATATGTAGCCACCTGACCCCGTCCTCTGGTGATATTCCTTCTTCTGGGTATTTAGCGTATTGGTTTTTGACCTCTTTGTAGCTATAGCACCTTCCTTGTATGCCACAAATTCGGGCCAGTGAGGTCTTATATTCGCATAATATGCATCTTCGAAATATGGAGTCTCGCAATATTTGACAATTTTTTTCAATTTTGTCTTCCAGTTGCGGAAAGCGTCAGCCATCTTCTTTAGAGTCCACTCTTTGACCTTTTACTTTATAACCGGTTTATTTTCATCCTCCTCTGGCGGAAGGGTGAAATTTACCAACAACGAATTCCAAAGAGTTTCTTTGGATCTTTCATCGACAAAGGTACTGTCGCCCTTCTTTGGCTTATTACAATATTCAATTATGATTGGGATTTGGCCCCTAACAAGAACTCTAGCCTGACGTACAAATTTGTCTGCGGTCTTCTTGGGCTCCATCGGACTGCCATCAACACGGACTGCTTCGATGGTGAAATTTGCACGATCTTTCAACCGATGGCTCGCGCCTCTCTTGCTCTTTTTCGTAGAAGAAGATTGTTGCTGGCTGGTCGATCCGGAGTGCTAAAAGAAGAAAGAAGTGTTAATTAATATATGTACATATATACAAATCAATCGGTGCAAGTCAGCAGAGGCTTAATCCATGTATATAACTCGACGGACTTTGCAATCACTAAAGTGCGTTCACCGGAGTCGTCATCTTCTCCATGACTACTTGAGCTGTCATCATGTCCCTCCAAGTTCAGATATTGTGAGGTGTCCTCGTGGACCATGTTCTCCATTATTTCTTCCTCTTCAAGGTTTATATTGAGTGGATCCATAGTTTCTGAAACAATAATATTATCACACAAATATCAGTAATACATCTATTGAAATGCTCAAGGAAGGATGATGATATGACAGGTTAAAAGTATTAAAAATGTAACCTAATACATGCTTGGTCATTCCAAACCCTAATTCGGAGAAATCCTGGATTCATATGAGAGGGTACATCATCGCACGGTCGGGTGTGCGGGGATGCGTGCGGCTGGCGGCGCTAGGGCCAAACCTTAATATATAACACGGACGCGTCGGACCCTGGTGCTTATAGACGTCGAGGCATACGCTTAATCGTCACGATCGTGAGGCAAAAAAAAACACCATGAGGGATATATACAATACATGCCGACGAATGCGTTGGTTCACATGCATATATACAATACATACACAATATATACTTTAGTTCACATGCATATACATATATACACAATACATAATTTAGTTCACATTACACAATACATAATTTAGTTCACAATATATACACAATACAATACATATATACACAATACAATACATAATGCATATACCGCGAGGTGGTCGATCGCCGGAGGGCAGTGGCGCGCGGTCGGGGCGGCGCGAGGACGAGGTGGCGAGGACACTGAGGCGGCGAGGGCGGACGCGGCGGCGGACGGCAGGGCGGCGATGGCGACAGGCGTGGACAGACGCGGCGGGGGGGGGGAATTCGTTTCGCGCCCGCACCCCCCCTTTAACACCGGTTCCACTAACTAAAATATACTAACTAAAATACACTAACACTAACTAAAATATACTAACTAAAATTCACTACCACTAAAATACACTAACACTAAACTAACACTAAAATACACTAATAGCCCAACTACTAATTAACACTAAAATAACCAAAAATAAAATAAGAGGCGGCCACCAGAGCTCACAGGGGGCGGTCATGGGTGGCGGGCAGCGGTGGAAGGCGGGGAGGCGCGGGCGTGGCAAGCAGGTCTTGAGACGGTGCGGCGTGCGACAAAAGGGCGGCGGCTCCCCTCCTCTCTCTCCTTTTACACGGGCGTGGGTGGTAGCGGCGATGAGCGACGGGTCAAGGCGGCGCGAGGACGGACGGCGATGGAGGTGACAGGCGTGGAAGGACGCGGCAATGTGGACGGACGACGATGGCGGACGGCAGGGCGGCGACGGCGAGAGGCGTGGATGGCGACGGCGCGATGGAGCTTCGATCCTCTGCTTTCCTTCCTCTGTTCGATCGATCTGGATGGGGGAAGAGAGGAAGAGGAAGGCGCACGTTATAACCCCCCCTTTAACACCAGTTTGTGGATGGAACTGGTGTTAAAGAGGGGGATTCGTTTCGCGCCCGCACCCCCCCTTTAACACCGGTTCCAGCCCGGAACCGATGTTAAAGGGGGGGGTGTGCGCGCGCAAAAAATGCCCCCCCTTGAAAACCGGTTCGTGGCTGGAACCGGTGTTAAAGGGGGGGCATTTATTTCGTACATTAAAGGGTTGGGGGCTTTTTTAATTCAAAAAATAGGATAGAATTTAGAAAATTCATATCTTTTTCATTTCAACTCAGAAAAATATGAATAATATATCATAATTTTCAGAAAAATAAGATCTATCCATTCATATAAAAACATTTTATAGTTACTGTAGATGAAATTTTTCAAAATGATTAAAACACTTACATATAAATTTTGATTATTCCATTAAAACAAAAATAAAATAGTCAAACCCTAAAACTTTGAACATAAGAAATATTAAGCATCTAAAAAAGAATCTAACCCTATTTTATTAGAGCAAATCATATTTTATTTTGTATTAACATTTTTGAATTGTTTGGATATTTAAATGTCGCATCTTTTGTATACTTTGGAATCTGACAAAACCTCGCTAAACTTGCATTGGATTTTTGATAAAAAAGAATATTGTGAACCTAAAAATGATTTTTGTAAAAACTAATGAGCATCGTATCATGTACCTATAGTTCATATCTGACCCACTTCCTATCGATTCGACAGGAATTTGTCTTTTTCACCAGAGGTGGACGGAAAGGTTTCAGATCCCCCTGTTGGTATATTGTCCATATAAGGTGGTCTAGTATTTTTGTAAAATGTGGTGGTATTTTTTGAATTAGCCATTTGGTGGTTGCTTCACAAAACCGTCTGTTTTTTATGCTCGGAAAATGGAAAATGCCTTTTTGGTGCGACAAAAAGGAAAACTTCCTCTTGCAACATTGTTTGCCATCCCATGATGCACATGTATGCACAATATGGCCACATTATCACAAACTATGCCTTGATTCTAGCCATAACATTGGTCATTTGACCCGAAAGCCAAGAAACCTCGAATGAGATAGGTCATTTTGTGAAGGTTTTTTTGAGACATAATCAATATACCAAGTTTGATATTTTTCCTTTTCACTATGTCACATAATATAACATCACGCGAAGGTTTCGCATTGTTTCGATCATTTTTTAATTTTTTATCCCCGTTTTAAACTATCGTCAAACTTTGTCGAACAACGGACATGAAGATTCTTAGCTCGGGGCCAAGCCTCGCTAAACTTGCATTGGATTTTTGATAAAATAGCATATTGTGAAGCTAAAAATGATTTTTGTAACAAATCATGAGCATCGTATCATGTACCTGTAGTTCATATCTGACCCACTTCCTATCGATTCGGCAGGAATTTGTCTTTTTCACCAGAGGTGGACGGAAAGGTTTCAGATCCCCCTGTTGGTACATTGTCCATATAAGGTGGTCTAGTATTTTTGTAAAATGTGGTGGTAGTTTTTTGAATTAGCCATTTGGTGGTTGCTTCACAAAACCGTCCGTTTTTTATGCTCGGAAAATGGAAAATGCCTTTTTGGTGCGACAAAAAGGAAAACTTCCTCTTGCAACATTGTTTGCCATCCCATGATGCACATGTATGCACAATATGGCCATATTATCACAAACTATGCCTTGATTCTAGCCATAACATTGGTCATTTGACCCGAAAGCCAAGAAACCTCGAATGAGATAGGTCATTTTGTGAAGGTTTTTTTGAGACATAATCAATATACCAAGTTTGATATTTTTATTATGATAGAACTGGAATTAAAGTACATAATGCAACTAACAGTAAGTTACATAAAGCAGACCGGGGTTAGAGTCGGCGGAAGTATCGTAGGCCATGACGCTCTGGAGAGTCCGACCGCGCCACCACAGCCGACGGCCGACCTCGTTGATGTTCGAAGGAGGTGGGTCGTCCTCCTTGTGCCTGGCGAGCATCCTCTCACGCCGATCCCTGAAGAAGGCTTCCCAAGTCGGGAAATAGTCGGGATGCCATCTGGAATTCCTCCGCTGCTCCGGCGTGAGATCGAAGTAGTAGTGTTTCGTGATGGCCATCCGGCGCACCACACCTAGAGGGACAGGAGGAACCGGCACGCCTCCGACGCTCAGCATCCAGCCGACAGGGACATAGTAGCTCGACGGGCAGGGGTAGTTCGAGGCACAAAGCGCCTCCGCCTACCTAGGGGTTAGTGCTACAGTGGAAGCCATGGGAAAGAGTGATGAGGTTGCAGATATGAGTCTAGAGATGTGAATGACAATGGAGGCCAACCCTACATATATATATATAGTGAGAAATGGCAGGAAGATAACTGGAGGGAAGAACTGGCGGTAAAAAATGGCAGGAAGAAAAATGGCGGGAAGAAAAATGGCGGAAAGAAAAATGGCAGGAAGAAAAATGGCTCATTTAATACATATGCTATTAACAGAAGAAATATGACATTGCTTCCCATGTTGAGATACATATGTGTGCCAAAAATGGCTCAATTAATACATATAGTCAATCTTATGATCACGTCAGCCGTAACCATGGAGTATCAGCACCATTTAACAGGATGGTTGAGTCAGTCTTCACTCTGAAGGGTGGAATTTCATCAAACTTATTATAATCTTCTGACATGTCTGTCTTGTCCTCCACTTCCACGATATTTCTTTTCCCTGAAAGAACTATGTGACGCTTTGGCTCATCGTGTGATGTATCTGTTTGCTTATTTTTTCTTTTTTCGGTTTGGTAGACATGTCCTTCGCATAGAAAACCTGAGCCACATCATTGGCTAAGACGAATGGTTCGCCTAAGTTCTTGTCTACCTTCATAAGATTGTTGAGATCCACTGTTGTCATTCTGTACTTCTTGTCTACCTCAACCCCTCCTCCTGTTAGCTTGACCCATTTGCACCAAAACAAGGGGACCTTAAAATTAGGTCCATAGTCAAGTTCCCATATCTCCTCTATAAACCCATAATACGTGGTCTTTTGCCCATTGTCTTCTGCTGCATCGAAGAGGACACCACTGTTTTGGTTGGTGCTCTTTTTATCTTGGCCTATCGTGTAAAATGTATTCCCATTTATATCTTACCCTTGGAAAGTACATACAGTCGAGGATGGTGTCCTGGCCAACAAGTATAGCTGATCCCAAACAGTGGTGTTATTTGTGAGAAGTCTTTGCAGCCAGCCGCCAAAACTCGCCATGTGTTCACTTATAATCCATTCATCAGACTGTCCCGGGTGTTTGAGGCGTATTAAATTCTTGTGGTCATTGATATACGGGGCAACCAAGATATATCTTTGTAAAACCGGGTAGTGTGCTTGATTGAGAGAATGCCCGTCCCTACATATCATTGCTTTACATCCTAGGGTGTCTTTTCCACGCAGTCTCCCCTCATGTCATGATTCTGGAACACCAATCGCCTTAAGGTCAGGAATAAAATCGACACAGAACTCAATGACCTCCTCTGTTACATAGCCATTGGAGATGCTTCCTTCTGGCCTAGCACGGTTATGAACATATTTCTTTAAGACTCCCATGTACCTCTCAAAGGGGAACATATTGTGTAGAAATACAGGACCAAGAATGTCAATCTCTTCTACTAGGTGAACCAGGAGATGCGTCATAATATTGAAGAAGGATGGTGGGAACACCAACTCAAAGCTGACAAGACATTGGGCCACATATGTCTGTAACCCTGGTAGGCTTTCTGGATCGATTACCTTCTGAGATATTGCATTGAGGAATGCACCTAGCTTCACAATGGGTACTTGAGCATTTTCAAGTAGAAGCCCCCTCAATGCAATCGGAAGCAATTGCGTCATAATCACGTGGCAGTCATGAGACTTCAGGTTTTGGAATTTTTCTCTGCCATATTTATTATTCCCTTTATATTCGACGAGAAGCCAGACAGGACCTTGATACTGCTCAGGCATTCAAAAAAGATTTCCTTCTCTGCTTTGGTAAGAGCGTAGCTGGCAGGAGTTAAGTGGCATCGTTTACCCTTCTCGTTCTCAGGATGCATAGGCTCTTCAGGGTCTTTCATACATTGCTGGTCCTGCCGTGCTTCTAGTGTATCTTTTGTCTTCCCATACACTCCTAGGAAGCCTAGCAGGTTCACGTAAACATTCTTCATCACATGCATCATGTCGATTGAAGAGCGGACCTCTAAGACTTTCCAATAGGATAGGTCCCAAAATATAGATTGCTTCTTCCACATGGGCACGTGTCCGGCATCGTCATTCGGAACAGATAGACTGCCAGGGTCTTTTTCCAAAGATTACTTCTAGGTCCTTCACCATACCAAATACCTCCTCACCGGTACGGAGGACAGGCTTCCTCCGGGGTTCTGCCAGACGTTTGAAATGCTTGCCTTTCTTTCTTACTGGATGCAGGTTCGGAAGAAATCGACGATACCCTAGGTACACAACCTTCTTACATTTATCCAAATATACACTTTCAGTCCCATCTAAACAGTGTGTGCATGCATTGTATACCTTGTTTGTCTGTCCTGAAATGTTACTAAGAGCAGGCCAATCATTGATGGTTATGAAAAACAACGCTCGTAGGTCAAATGGCTCCCCTTTGTGCTTATTCCACATACGTACACCTGGTTTGGCCCACAGCTGTAAAAGTTCTTCAACTAATGTCCTTAGGTACACATCAATGTCATTGCCGGGTTGCCTCGGGCCTTGGATGAGCACTGGCATCATAATGAACTTCCTCTTCATGCACAACCAAGGAGGAAGGTTATAGATACATAGAGTCACAGGCCAGGTGTTGTGACTGCAGATCTGCTCACCAAAAGGATTCATGCCATCTGTACTTAGACCAAAACTTAAGTTCCTTGCGTCACGTGCGAAGTCCGGATACTCTCGCTCGACTTTTATCCACTGTGACCCATCAGCGGGGTGTCTCAACATCGCGTCTTTCTTACGGTCTTCCATGTGCCATCGCAACAACTTGGCATGCTCTTTATTTCTGAAGAGACGTTTTAACCGTGGTATTATAGGAGCATACCACATAACCTTGGCAGGGACCTTCTTCCTAGGGGCCTCGCCCTCAACATCGCCAGGATCGTCTCGTCTGATCTTATACCGCAGTGCAGTGCATACCGGGCATGCATCAAAATTCTTGTACTTCTCACCGCGGTAGAGGATGCAGTCATTAATGCAGGCATGTATCTTCTGCACGTCTAATCCTAGAGGGCAGACAACCTTTTTTCTTGGTATGTACTGTCGGGCAACTCATTATTTCTTGGAAGCAGATTCTTCATTTTTACCAACAACTTTGAAAATGCGCTATCAGTCACACCGTTATCTGCCTTCCATTGCAGCAAATCCAGTGTGGTACCTAGCTTTTTGTGGCCATCTTCGCAAGTTGGGTACAACAATGTTTTGTGATCCTTTAATATCTGCTCCAGCTTCTTCTTCTCCTTTTCAGTTTCACATTCTTCCTTTGCATCAGTAATGGTCCGACCAAGATCGTCATCAGTGGGCCCATCTGCTGCCTCTTGATCTTCATTATCTATCCCCGTTGCAGTATCATCATATTCAGGATACATATTATGATAGTTGTCATCATCTTCTTCTTCGTTGTCTTCCATCACAACCCCTTTTTTCTCCGTGCTTGGTCCAACAATTATAGCTGGGCATGAAACTGGATTGAAGCAGGTGGGCGTGAATGGTTCTGGTATTTGAGTAGTCTTTCTTGTTCTGACAGTGAACACACGGAAAACACATAAAACCATTGTGACCATGGTTTGCATTAGCCACAACGATGAAATTTTGGAGGCCCGTAATGTACTCGGAAGTGCGTCGGTCACCATACATCCATTGCCGGTTCATCTGCATTAATATATAGTATATCAAAAATTAATAGGGAGATGACCATTTATATATTGTACATCAATGACACATGAAAGGATAAAGTTGCCTGCCTCAACCGAGAAGGAAAGAGCAACGAGAAAACTTATTTCGATCTCTCAGGCATTTCACCGAACACCTGTTGTGCATAGGAAAAAAACACAAACTAGCACACCTCTCACCCTCTTGCTAGGCTCCAAAATGAGAGAGTGAAAAAATGGAAGAGAGGGGTGTGGGCTGCGGTGTGTTATATAGCCCCCCGTTTAATACCGGTTTAAGAATGAACCGGTGTTAAAGGGGGTGCTCCTTTTTGCTGCACAGGCCACGCTGGTATGAGCACCCCCTTTAACACCGGTTCGTAAGACCATTTCCGACCTCAACCAAAGGCCTCGTTTCCACTAGTGTCCGGGTTCAACGTGGACCGTGGGATATCTAAGTAGACGGTTGGGATATCCCTAAAAAAAGTAGACGGTAGGGATATGTTGGATATGCCTCTCTCGCTTTTTTACATTGGTATATATTCACGTGTTTCACTAAAAGACACTTTCTCGCAACGGAAATTTTGTTTACATGGGATATAAGAAATTAGCTGTGACATCTAGGCATATGGATTAATAGGATTGATAGTATACTCCTACCAATAAATTGCAACTTCTTTTCTGAAAACTCATCCAAAAGGAATTATGATGTTAAGCATGCTTGATCCAGAGAAATTTGATGATGCGGCCGGTAAGTGCATACCAGGTGCGTACGAGTAAGGACAAAGTACGCAGAAAAGACTAGTGTTGGTCTGTGGGATAAGTCTAGAGATCCTATTGAGCTGTCAAGAGTGGCACCCCCAGGGCCAAGAGGGAACGGGGTGCTACAAGTGGTATCAGAGCCAATCCTCGCAGTTACACGGGTGTACGGGTTAGTGGCGGGTCATGTGGAGCATGGCGCATGGAACTAGTGATAAAAGATATTGTGCTAGTATCATAGCACATGGAACTAGAAAAAATAATCTCAAATAAATCTTGTACACAATTTTATATTAAGATAGTATAAAACAATAAATACACTAAGACTATGATACTATGCATGACACTACTATATGATACTCCCCATTGTGACTAGTTCGTATGGGTTTGGAAATAATATCCGATTGTATCATTAAATCTTACTCTCACACTACCCTGACTAATAAAGTTATTAATCCATAGACATCATTTTGGATTAAACCCTTTCATATGCATAAATTGTTGCAAGGAGGGCCATTTAACTTTATGATACGTCTTTTCAAAATCAATCATAAGAAGTACCCTCTACATTTTTTCTTATGGAGCTCAAGAATGGTTTCATGAAGAACCACAACCCCTTCTAAAATATGCCTTTCTAGCATGAATGCAGTTTGGGTGGGCCCTATGACCTTGTGTGCAATTTCTATTATACTATTTGTATCTACTTTTATGAATATCTTAAAACTCACATTTAATAAGCACATGTGTCTTTATTGTTGAATTTGAACCGCATTTTCCTTTTTTGGAAGTAGAACAATTGTGCCAAAGTTTAGCCGAAAAAGGGGGAGTTCTCCATTTTGAAAAGCCACAAACATATCCATGAGGTCCGGAGTGGAGGTCTCCTTGGTCTAGGACCCGGTCTAGGCGGAAACTGTTTTGTTTTTCTCCATTTGCATGATAGCATCATGGATCTCTTTCTCGATAAAATCAGCGATTAAAATATTATTTTCCTCTAATGATAATTGTGGATATATTGTACTTGGACTCAGTCATCAAAAAATGGTTTTTATCCGACGCCCCAAAGAGCTTTGTCTTCCTCATGTTTCTTCCTGGCGAAGTACTCCAGCAACCTCACCTGCTTCTCGAGAATCTCGTCCTCCTCCTCGTCCTGCCGCTGAGCCCCCTCCCACCATTCAAGATGTGGTGAATCATGAAACAAATCTTCTATATCTAAATAGGAGTCCCCACTACACTATTTCTCTCAACATGCAAGCTGTCCACATCAGCATGCCAACTCACCCCTTTTGGTTCTCATTTTTGGGACCGGCTTCCTAATTTCTTTTAACCAATGTCTTTTTGTGAGTCTAATGGCAGCTAATTGATTACGAGAAGAACAGTCTGCTTCGACCTTCTGGCGTCATGGATTCTCCTTGCCGTCTTCTCCACTCCCAACCCAACTCGATGTCCCAGCGAAGAAGAACGCGGCGCTTTTGCCTTCCATTAACAGCTCCATTTTTTCTAACTCTCTCACATTGACTCTTCATCTTTGATATACTCCTACACTTCCTCTCCCTCTCCTTCCATGAATTTTCTTGGTTCCAACCACTCATTCACTCAATCCCCACTCGATAGTAGTACTCGTGAGGTGCATAGCTCCGTCCACCTGTAGGTGGACCGGGAACCAAAACAACGAACTGCATCAATTAACAAAGGTGATCACAACCTCACCACCATATCATCAATTTGCCCGGTTCTCCGGTTATCCTGCACATTAATCAATACATAGAGGGGAATGCGAGGACATCGGCTACTGGTCCACGCAGGTTTGGCAGCCACCGTTAGTTTCCCTCTATCAATTCCTTTCTTTTTGTGGTTTAGCACTTGCACTGCGGGTGTTTGCTGATTTGTTGTTCACGTATATGCTGAACATGGGCTAACCTTAGTTCACTACAGAATTAGCGATACATTTATTTCACCAAAATTCTTAATCTAAAAGACCGCTTCGGTATATCAGTCTACCAAACATGAACGAAGAGGGATTATATGTACAACACAATATTTGCTGGTGGAATACACTATTTGATATATTTAAGATTCATCAGTCAGTTCAGGATAAATTTCTATTTTTCTGTATTTAAATATTTTTTGTCACCTTGGATGGTTATCTTCATAAGGTGACTTTATTCAACTTGATAATTTACATGTAGTAGCTAAATGCATAATTAGAAACATGAATACTTCAGCTCTATGATTTATCCCATATTGACTCTTCATTAATCATTTATGATCTATTTACAGAAATATTGTACTTTTTTGTCGAACTTCACTACAACCAGGTATTAGTAGAGTGTTATTTTTTATTATTTATAATGTACTCATATCATTATTTTTCCCCTATATCAGAAAAGTTGTTATAATGTGAAGGAATTTCTGTTTGGTTTCTCTTTGATCTACCACTCACCAAATTAGAAGCAAACCTAAGAACCTATCGTAACAGGAACCATATGAGGGGCCTTTTGATATTCCTTTAGTGTCAAGGCAAACCATGTCACAACCACTACAATATTAAAAGGCCCCTGGAAAGAGGCCATTGTAATACTACTAATTTCTCCTATTGTAAAGATGATTTCACATGCTTCATTGCTTTTTATGGAAGGTATATTCTATCTGTAATCAATTATGGGCACTCCACTATTAAACTGCTCCATTGAGTAGTATATCTAGAGTTATAAAATAATACTCTCTCCGTCCCAAAATAGATGTCTCAAATTTGTCAAAATTTGGATGAATCGACACTGTTTAATATATAGATTCATCCAAAATTTGAAGAACCCAAGACATCTATTCTTAGACGGAGGGAGTATATTTTACCATGTCAGTATTTTTTCAAATTGATGAGAAATTAGCATATACACTACAAATTTCCGATGCAACGCGTGGGTATCGTCTTGTGTTTCTGAACTATACGGACACACCTTTTCCTCTCCTCGAAATAGGCTTTCGCCCTACTTTATAAATAAAGCAACATTTTTCCAACCTCGTGGTAATTTTTTTAGAACCTCGTGAACATATTTTCTCTCATATTTTGTTTGGGCTTGTTTTTCTCATATACATTTATTCTCAACACCGTGAATAATCCCGGAACACCATCTAGAGAGAAGCCAAACTCACGCTATTCAATAGTTAGATTTCCCCCAAATGATAAACAAATGGTATTAATTTATATATGTTCCTTCTTTTATTTTGCCATTTCTCTTATCCTATAGATTTCATGAGCCATAGCAACATCAGGCCATCAATACAATCGACGAAGTTATATTTTCTTATAGTTTTCTACGTAGGAGTACTATTTTTTAAGCTTGCATATATTATTTGCGGTACAGTTCAGGTCGGAGTGCAACAGTGGAGCTATGCACATGTTGGGGGGCCACCGCCCCCCCACCCCCAAATTTTCCCCCCACAAGTTTTAGATCATGATAGCAGTAGTACTGTTTATTATCACTTTGGCACTAGTCTATTGAATTTATTGGTTCATCACATTGGAGCTGGCTATGCGACCAAGGAACATCTTGTTCGTCATGTACCCGCTGAAGGGGACGAAGTACCCAGAAGGTGACGTACATACGGTGTGCATAGTCTCCATCTCTGAATTTCATACCTACGCCCGTGTCGCGGTTCTCCCGTGTGGGCATGTCTTCCACAGGCGCTGAGGTGGCACGAGAGAGCCCACGCTGCCCTCTGCGCAGGGGCAGCGGTAGCGTGACGCGTGGTGGATGAGGTCCGACTGCTGCGTGATGGATGAGGAACAACTAGTGTTCACTGAGAGAGGATTTTATCATATATCAAGTTATGTGAGATTGTTTGTGAACATCGGATACGTGAGATGGGTTTGTGAAGTTTGGATATGAGCTTGATCATATATGTTGATTTTATCCTATGTTCCTCTTCCACGATCTTGTTCTTCATGTGCTTGTACTCTTGGATCTCTGGCACATCATAAATTATCTATTCTGTTTGAATTTTAAATCTGTATTTCTATTGTTATGTCTCAAATGTTTTAACATATTTTTTTACTAATCAATAAAAATGTGATCATGCAGATCTGCACCTTTTATTTTGTGTGTTGTGAGTTATTTTCCTGATATGATAAAAATGCACAAAAATTAGGAGAAACATTTTTGTTAAGAATTGCATGGATACATAAGATGGTGGAAATAAGTGGAACCCATGATCTCATCAAATATGACACATGAATAGGTGATTTAATCGATGTCAACGGCTATGGCTACAACAAGCATGGTGATGGAAACAACTACAACATCTACCAATCAGTGGGACTCCAAGTGTAGATTTCCCTGCAAATATGACATAGGGTTTGTATTGAACTCGAGAAGGTGATGTATCTTGTCTACTTCTTCAAGAAACCTGTAAAAGTTCTAACAATCTACCTTCTTGTACTGAACTCCATCGAAGTAGATGTCGAGTGAAAAAGCAGTGAAAGAAAATTAATTAGACAATTAGAGAATAATGTTTTCTTATTTGGGGCTTAATTAACTTGGTGTGTTGGGTTATATGCTTGGGCCCCAACTGCTTGGGATTAACATGATGTCACGTATAAATGTTTCAATATATCTAAATCTACAATTTAATTCCTAACTATATCCAAGATATTTTGTAAATTCTCTAGATTAAAGTGCATTAATTAATAAATATCTTTCTTGATATGCAATGGATTCTTTCAAGCGAACTAATCTTCTTTTTGGATGTATAAGAAGAGCTCCTCATTTTAACTCTAGACAATTCAAAGCTTTCTTATAGAATCTATTGTTATCCTCTTCATCTAAAAGAAAAGGCATTAATTCTCACTCTTGAATCATACATATAGGTTATGCACCTTCTACAACTTTTAGTTGTATTGTTCACGGTATTTTTAGACCATGTTAGTGCAATACCATGGTTGGAGAATTAATATCTTCGAAGTATAGTTGCATCATCAAATAGTATATTGCTACTCGCAAAGACTGGTGATGGCGCGTGGTAGCGCTTTTTTGGGAGACCCCAAGAGCAAGGTGTGATGACCACAGCAGCAAGTCTTCCCTCAGTAAGAAATCGAGGTTATCGAACCAGTAGGAGGAAGAAAACGACTTAAAGGTGTTGCTAGCAACTTGGAGACCTGCACAACACAAACTCAAGACTTTGCCCCAACGAACAGTGAAGTTGTCAATCTCACCGGTTGCTGTTACAAAGTATTAACTATATGGTGTGAAAGGTAATAGTGGTTTACAGAAAGTAAACAATAACAACGGAAGATGTATCAATGGTAAAGATTGGACCGGGGTCCATAGTTCACTACAGATGTTCTCCTTAAGATAAACAAACATGACATGCTGGGTAAACAAATTACAGCATGACAATTGACAGGACTGAGCAAGGCATAACAATGCAATACTAGACATTCATGATCCTATGAGATTCGATTGGGCAATACAATAAGATACATACACCGCCATCCAACTGCATCTATGACTAGAAATCCACCTTCAGGTTATCATCCGAACCCCCTCCAGTATTAAGTTGCAAGTGCAACAAAGTCAAATAGCACTAATAGAGATACTAGGCACTATGCCCTACCAATCTTATTAGATTACATGATAGAACTCATCTAATCCCTACCATCCCCGTAGCCTATAGTGGGGGATTACTCACTCATGGACGAGGGAAACATTGATGGTTGATGGAGAGGCGTTGGTGATGACGATGGCGATGATCCTCTCCAAATTCCCCGTCTCGGCAGGGTGCTAGAATGGAGTTTCTGGATCCAAATCGCGGCTTCTGGTGGTGGCAGCGCAACGGAAATCTTTCTAGAAAAACGTCGAAC
Organism: Avena longiglumis; assembly: GCA_030063025.1. NCBI lineage: Eukaryota > Viridiplantae > Streptophyta > Magnoliopsida > Poales > Poaceae > Avena > Avena longiglumis. The sequence continues at coordinate 543,635,541 of CP125974.1, read as the reverse complement.
CCCCCTCAGTTTTTAGGCCAAGGGGTAACTTATAGGCGAAGAGTGAGCCCGAGGGGGTGCCTAGGGTGGCCGCACCCCCTAGGCGCTGGCCGCCCACCAGCTGGCGGGGTGTGGGCCCCAGTGCCTCACTGCCTCGCCTTCGCCCGTGGATCTTCTGGTGAAATAGGATTTTTGGCATATTTTCCGGGATTTTTCCTGATAATCGATTTTCTGCACAAAAACTAGACTCCAAGGCAATTCTGCTAAAAACAACGCCAGTCCGTGTTAGTTGTATCCAAATCACACAAGTTTAGAGGAGAAACAATAGCAAAAGTGTTCGGGAAAGTAGATACGTTTTGGACGTATCAACTCCCCCCAAGCTTAGCTTATTGCTTGTCCTTAAGCAATTCAGTTGAAAACTGAGTGCGATAAAGGAACTTTCACGAACACATTTGCTTCATATGATGTATATATTCTCAGCACATGAGTAGATACTTAAACCATTCATAATAAGAAGTATGCAACTAAGTCTACTCAATAGTCATTGCAAGCTATGAAGAGAAACCAACTCAATAATAATAAGTAGCATGAAACATAAACATAAGCAACATTGCAATGCTCATAATAAGGTATGATAGAGTGGTATCTCGCTTGCCTTTGTCTGTAGAGCACAACATAAATGCCAAGGCACCTCTGAAGTTCAAGTGAAGACTAGAAGTAAAAATGTCAGAGGTACAAGCATCAAAGTCATGACATAATTAACCAAGTTTTGAGACAAACACAAGAATGACAACTATGCTCACAAGAGGGTTCTCATCGAATGAGTGGTGACTCAACAAGGGAGTGAAAAAGGTTTTGAAAGGTTTGAAAGGCTTCCTAATGCTAAAAGGAAGGTACTCATTAGCTTTGAGCTCTCATTACCCCTATCATAGGCATCTTCATAAGGTTAAGGTGAAAGTGAGGTCCAATATGAGTTATATGCTTGACAGACCATAAACTGAAAATCCCATGTCCCTTGAGTACGAGGGCGACTCCACATGCTACTGAACTTTGGTTACCTGCAAGTTCTTGTCATTGTACATACATGCATATCATAGAGATCCACCAACGGGGTACCCCTTGCACATGATACAGGAGCTATCCCGTGATCAAAATGACAAGGCAAGCAGGCAATGAGCATCTCAGTGATCTTTTTATTTACTATGTGCATAGCTTTTTATTGAGGATGCTTCACAGAATGCTCATTATGGTGATGCTGCAAGTTTCTACCATGATTAGGCATGGCTTAGGCTAGCGGCCCAGGCGTTTCTCTAACACCTATATATACTCCATGAACTCACAAGCTCCCCTTTTATTTCACACTGTCGACATCCGCAAACAAAAGAGCAAGGTATCAACTGGATATGTATCCATTAGTGTTGAAAACGTTCCCCGTGATAGCACGGTTCTGCTAACTCCCATCCTATAATTTGTAAGCATATAACTTTCATGGACAGGTCACAATGGTTCATGATTATTAAGTGCAAGGAATAAAGTGTGCCATCAAGCTCGTGAGAGCTTTACTAACTAACTTTCTCAAAACAGACAAAATTTTATTTGGAAGAAAACAAGGCATATAAAATATGCACTGAATAGCAAATGATGCTAATTGGTAGGTATGGTGGACACTATTGGCAATATTTATTTTGGGGAGTTGGAAACACAAGTAGAGCTCATACTCAGTGCAAGTGAAGGCTAGCAATAGAGAGGGAGCAACAAAAGAGAGAGCAATAACTGTCATAATCATGCTTGCAACAAAACAATACTAATTATGGCATGAAAGTGATACAAGAACTTTGAGGAAAAATAAACCATCGAGGCTTACTAACTATTGTTTAGTCATATACATGCGTGAGCATGTGCCAAGTCGATTCACATGAAACTTCCAGAGGAGGATACCGTAATATCATACCAAAATATGAATAAAACAATGCAAGCAAACATTCATATGACATGCTACAAACTATTAGCAAGCTAGAGCTATTCACAGACAAGCAAGAACTACTAAGCATCCATCAGTAACATACACCTTACATGAATAGACTAAGCATGCTCACCATGATGAGTATATGTACAAAAATGAAAACAAATAGAGTTCGTTACCAGCCTCTCACCACACCTCGAGTTATCTTAATATTTATTATTGCCATTCACTTGTGTGACTTGAATAATAACATGAAATCAAAATCCACTGAGGATGGCTGAACCCTCCCCCCAAGCTTAGGCTTTTGGCCTAAGTGGGGCTCAACTCCATGGTGCCCAAGAAGGTGCACCTCCGTAGTACATAGAGGAGGCCCCTTCGTCCTGGTACGAACTCGAGGACTCACCCGTGTAGTACACAGAGGGGTCATATGAGGGCGTGTCCCCCTGATAGCGTCCATGGAAGCCAAGAATGCGCAGCTTGTCATCCATCTCCTCCTTGGAGCGCGACAAAGGTCCCTGGGAAATACTGAACAAAGTGGTTTGGGGGAGAGGGATCTCTCTCTCTCTCTTCCCCGTCAATAAACATCATTCTATAAACCAAGATCTCAAGGGTAGAGCCAGTAGTGACAAAGTGATGTGCCTTCATGGCAGCAAGATCAAGCCTCTGAGGAGCCAAAACTATATCATTTGGATCAACAGCAAGGTCCAAGGAAGCAGCAACACGTGCACCAAAAATTCCCCCATAAATGGGTCCCTTAGCAGGTAAGCGACGAGCAATGAGAGAACCAAGATTGTACTTAGTTTCATTGTTGAGCGCATCAACTATGAATGCCAAATGATAGTTGGAAATATTACTAGTGTTCTCCCTACCAAGAACACTAGTGGCAAGATAGTAGGCAAAGTACCTGATGGATGGGAGTTGAATATTTTGTATCTTTACCCGTTGAGCTCTACGGTCATCATCATTGGTTATCCCACGGTAGCTACAACAAATCAGCGGGTTGAGCTGGAATCTTTTTTGCTGACGCAGTTGTACCAAGTCCCAGGGCCTCACAAAATTTCTTCAATGTCATGTTGTAAGACCTGCCATAAATTTTGAAAGACACATCTGGCTTGAACAGCAGTTAGTAAAAGAAAAGCTCTCCACAAATGTTTTAGTGAGCGTAGCATATTGCACGCTCTCATCCTGCATAAAGCTTGTTAGTCTAGCCCTCCGAACCAAGGTCATAAAATCATCAAGAATCCCAGCAGCTCGCAAAAAGGTTAGGCAAGGAAAGGTGGAAGGGTGAGCATCCCCCTCATCTCCCTCTTCGCCAAATCGCGGCGTAATGAGATCCTCATTGTATGAGGGCCTAGCTCGGGAGGATGATCTTGAAGGCCTTGCCCTTCTAGGTGCATCACTCTCAAATATTTCACCAAATGTGTGGTTGTCCATGACCTCTTTTTCTGAAATTTTTAGACAAACATCAAACCAAGTGATTTCCAAGTTGATAAATGATGAGAAAATACTATAGGAACTTGATAGAGGGCTACACATGCATCAAAATGAATTCTATAAGCATAGAACAAGCATGCAATCTCACACAACCTATCACCTATAGCAGCAAAATACTCAAGATATAATCTACCAATCACAAATCTAATTGGACAAGCGGAGGAGGCACATACCAAGGAGCAATCCCTCCAAAAAATAAGCAACAAAGATGGGCCGAGCAAGGAGATCGAAAATCGCGAGCAAGAACAGCAGGAACTCGAGCTTGAGAAAGTTTTTCGGTGTTTTTCGGGAGAGAGAAAGAAGATGACTGGGAGGAGGCACCTTGGAGGGCCGCAGGTGGGCCACACCCCACCCAGGAGCCACCTATGGTGTGCCCGCGCCCACTAGGGGTGTGGTGGCCTAGGGTGCCCCCTAGGTCACTACAAGTGTCCCTCTGCCCCTTTTTTCGAGGAAAAATTATTTTGAATTTTCTGGGATTTTTCGGGAAACTTTATTTTTGGCGAATTTTCAGGGTATGAAAATTGATTTTCTCGCAGAAACAGTTTTTTAGAAATAAGCAAAAGAAAACCAAAACCAAACTACAGAAGTTCTAAGACACTCTAACAAGCAAACAACTAGCAAAACCAAAGCTAGCAAAAGAAAAGGCAAAGACTAGGAATGAGAAAAATAAAAGAAAGCAAGTACAACCACAGTGAAAGCATATTTTTTTCATTAAAATCCTTTTGTTAACAAAGTTGATCAAGTCTTGTTACCAAAACAATCTTATATGAAACGAAACTTTGCATTCCACAATGTGATTATGTTACATACTTGATAGCAATGGTCCCAATCATAAGAATTTCAAAATTCTCTTGTGGAATGGGACAATATATTTCTCCAACCTTGATGCTCGCAATATTTTCAATGGAATTCAGGCAATGGCTCTTAGCAACCTTCTTGGGGAAATAAATAGTATGCTCTTTGTCATTAATATTAAATGTTACTTTTCCTTGATTACAATTAATGATAGCACCTGCAGTATTAAGAAAAGGTCTCCCAAGAATAATGGACATATTATCATCTTCAGGCATTTCAAGCACAACAAAATCACTTAAAATCAAGCAATTATGAGCCACTTGAACAGGAACATCCTCACATATACCAACAGGAATAGTAGTTGACTTATCAGCCATTTGCAAAGATATATCAGTTGGTATCAACTTTTCTAGCTGGAGTCGCTTGTAGAGAGAGAAAGGCATAACTTTAACTCCAGCTCCCAAATCACATAAAGCAGTTCTAACATAATTATTCTTAATAGAGCAAAGAATAGTTGGTATACCTGGATCACCAAGTTTCTTTGGAACCTTACCATTGAATAAATAATTGGCAAGCAAAGTAGAAATTTTCTCATTAGGAATCTTCCTTTTATTAGAGACAATATCCTTCATATACTTTGAATAAGGAGGCAATTTAATAGCATCAGTCAAAGGAATTTGCAAAAATAAAGGTTTCATCCACTCACAAAACTTGTTGTAGTGATCTTCCTCCTTTGACTTGTGTTTCTTACCTAGAAAAGGCATAGGTTTCTGCACCTAAGGTTCTCTCTCACTACCATGTTTCTTAGCAATAAAATCTTCCTTAGTGTACCTGGTGTTCTTAGTGTGCTTCTTAGGTTCTTCCTCAACTTCCTCCTTATCAGGAGCATCATTTTTATCATTACCACTATGAGTTTCAGCATCAGAGACATATATACTATTAGGATCTACAAAAGGTTCAAGTGGTTCCTCAACTATTTTATGTTTCTTTTCATTTCTCTTACAAGGACTACCACTACTTTCTCCTGGTTGAGAATCCTGCTCAATTCTTTTAGGGTGTCCTTCAGGATATAAAGGATCTTGAGTACCTATACCACTCCTAGTTCTAATTCCATAAGTATGTTTATCTCCTGAGGCATTAACTAGCATATCCTTTTGTACCTTAGCAATTTGATCAAGTTGGGTTTGAACCATTTGAAAGTGTTTACAAAGAATTTTAATATCATTAGAAGTTGTTTCCACAATATCTTTCAACTCATTGATAGCTCTAGAGTTTTCCAATAAATGATTTTGAACTTGTTTATTAAAATTACCTTGTTTAACAATAAATGTGTCAAGTTCCTCTAAGCATTGATCAGGAGGCTTACCATAGGGAATATCACCTTCATCAAAGTGGAGAGAGTGTACCTCAATAGTATATGAGTGGGGAATTTTCTTACATAATTCTTCTATGGGAGGTATATTCTTCACATCTACAGCTCTAATACCTTTCTCCTTTAGATATTTCTTAGCTTCCTTCATCACTTCATCATTTAATGCAATAACCCCCCTCTTCTTTGGTGTTGGTATTGGATCTAGTTCAGGCACAACTGGTTCAGGAGTAATAGGCTCAGATGTATTTAGCTCAGTTGAAGTCCAATCATCATAATTCTTGCTTATTTTAGCCATTAATTCTTCAGCATCTGTAGAAGTTCTTTTCCTGAAAACACAATCAGCAAAACTATCTAGGTATGTCCTAGAATCATCAGTTAGTCCATTATAATAAATATCAAGAAGCTCATTCTTAGGCATGGACATCCAGGATGTGCATGAATCAAGGCACGGAACCTTGTCCATGACTCAGGAAATTTCTCTTCTTTTCCCAATTTAAAATCAAAAAGTCTTTGCAAAGCAGCATGTCTAGCACTAGGAGGAAAACATTTATGGAAGAAAGAAGCAATCAGGGCTATCAATGGAACCAGGAGGTAATCTATTAAACCAAGCCCTAGCTTCTCCTTTTAGTGAAAAAGGGAAGATCTTTGTAACAAAATACTTGTGCATCTTAAAATCATTAGACAACAAAGCACTCGTAGTAGAAAGCTCATTCATATGAGCCACAACACTCTCATTTTAAGTCCCAAAAAAGGTTCTTTCTCAACAATGTCCAAATAGGATAAATCAAGAGAGAAATCATAATCTTTATCTTTGATATCTATGGGAGAGGTGGAAAACTTAGGATTAGAGGACAACTTAGGAATAATGGTACGTCTAGCAAGGAGACTCTTAATAACACTAGCACCATGTGTGTTTCGGCACTCTTCAACAAATTCATCAGTAAACTCAATGTAACCATCATTAATATCATAACTCTCCCTAGACTCAGGTGAGCTAACATATGTAACAATGTCTTCACTAGGAGTTTCAGTATTTCCTAGAATAGCCATAGTAGCATCTAGGAAAGGACCTAATGAACCACTCGCATCAAGCACAGTAGAAGTAACATCATGAGCATCAAAAGCAGTTTTAGATTCAGCAGTAGTAGCAGTGTGTGTGTAGGTGGTGGTGTGAAAAACTTACTTATAACAGACGGTGAATCAAGAGCAACAAAGGTGTTTAGAACTGTACCTCTTCTTGTAGTGGATGGTAAAATAGGGAACTTTCCATCACGAGACTTACCCATGACGAAAGGAGTAGCAGTGAACAGTAATAGATCCAAGTGAACTTACAAATAAAGCTATGCTAGCTCGCCGGAAACGGCGCTAGAAAATAGTCTTGATGACTCACAAGTATACGGGATCGCAACAGTCTTCGCGGGTAGTATTACCCAATTTATTGCTTTGACACAAGGGGAGCCAAAGAATACTTTCAAGCCTTAACAACTGAGTTGTTAATTCAGCTACACCTGGAAATAGTTTGTAGTAGCAACAGTAGCAGTGAAACAGGAGCAACAGTAACAGTAGCAACAAACAGTAGGATATGAGTGCGGTAGGCGTAGGGATGGATGGACGGGCGTTGCATGGATGAGTATAAACATATAACTTCAAGATATAGGGCAATTGCAGATAAATAAGAATAAGCATCCAAGTATTAAACAATCATAGGATGCGCTCGATATATAGTCATGCGTGCTCGCAATGAGAACTTGCACAACATATTTTGTCCTGCCAGCCCGTTGCAGCGGGGCCTCTAGGGAACTACTGGCAATTAAGGTGCTCCTTTTAATAGAGCACCGGAGCAAAGCATTAACACTCCGTGAACACATGTGATCCTCACATCACAGCCATCCCCTCCGTTTGTCCCAATTTCTGTCACTTCGGGGCCTTTGGATCCGGACAATGATATGTGTACACAACTTACAGATAAGATCACAAACAATACTATCATAATGATTCAATAATAAGTTCAGATCTGAGATCATGGCACTCGGGCCCTAGTGACAAGCATTGAGCACAACAAGTTGCAACAAAGTGAAATAGAACTAATAGAGATACTAGGCACTATGCCCTAACAATCTTATTCGATTACATGATAGAAATCATCCAATCCCTACCATCCCCATAGCCTACAGCGGGGGATTACTCACTCATGGATGAGGGAAAACTTGATGGTTGATGGAGAGGCGTTGGTGATGACGATGGAGATGATCCTCTCCAACTTCCTTGTCCTGGCAGGGTGCCAGAACGGAGTTTCTGGATCTGAATCGCGGTTTCTGGTGGTGGCGGCGCAATGGAACTCTTTCTGGAAAAACATTGAACCCCCTCGGTTTTTAGCTCAAGGGGTAACTTATAGGCGAAGAGGGAGCCTGAGGGGGTGCCTCGGGTGGTCACACCCCCCGAGGTGCAGGCTGAGCCCACCCGCGCCTGGCAGGGGTGTGGGCCCCCCAGGCCTCCACTCCGTCTCGTCTTCTGGCTCCATGGATCTTCTGGTGAAATAGGATTTTTGGCATATTTTCCGGGATTTTTCCTGATAGTTGATTTTCTGCACAAAAACTAGACACCAAGGCAATTCTGCTGAAAACAGCGTCAGTCCGTGTTAGTTGTATCCAAATCACACAATTTTAGGGGAGAAACGATAGGAAAAGTGTTCGGGAAAGTAGATACGTTTTGGACGTATCACAAGCAACAGATAACTACTTTAAGCAAAGTCTGTAAGGTAAACAATTCACTTGTTCCATGAACAAGAGACCGCTGTTTTCTACCTAGTGGCAACATCACATCTACAACCTTAGAGATTTCAGTCACTTCCCTTAGATTAAATAGAGGCATGAACCCACTATCGAGCATAAATACCCCCTCTTGGAGTCACTAGCATCTACTTGGCCAAGATAGTTACTAACAATAGAGAGCATGCAAGACCACAAACAACACAGACATGATAGAATCAGTAAGACAAAACCATTAATCAATCTAACATAGTAATCTCAATATCCATCGGATCCCCACAAACACAACATGCATGATTACAAATAGATGATCTTGATCACGAACGGATCTTACAAGATCTAAAAGGAGGAGATACAACCATCTAGCTACAACATGGACCCGTATTCCAAGGTGGAACTACTCACACTTCATACAGAAGGCTGGCATGATGAATAAGAAGGCCTTCGGGATTATATCCCCTCCGTCAGGGTGCCGGGAAGAGCTTCAGATCCCCCCGATCTAGGGACGTTGGTGGCGGCAGCTACAAACAGTTTCAAGGAATATTCATCGGGTACTTAGGTTTTCTGCATTGGGGGGTCTTTATAGGCGAAGAGGCAAGGTAGGGGGTGGCCAGGGTGGTCACACCCCCCAGGCGTGGCTAGCCCTAGCCCGCGCCGCCAGGGGGTGTGGCCCCCTAGTGCCTCCCCTATGTCTCGTACTCTGGCTCCGTGTTCCCCACGGTAAAATATTGACTTTGGCTTTTGTCCCGTCCAATTCCGAGAATATTGATTTTCTGCCTTTCTGGAACCAAAAACAGAAGAAAACAGGCAACTGGCACTGTTGCATCTTGTTAATAGGTTAGTTCCAGAAAACATATAAAAACACCTCAAATTGTAGACAAAGCAAAGCAAAGTAGATACTAAACAAGCATGGAACATTACAAATTATAGATACGTTTCCGACGTATCAAGCATCCCCAAGATTAACTCATGCTCGTCCTCGAGTAGGTAAGTGATAAAAAGAATAATTTTTTAGGTGACATGCACCATCAAAATCAAGATCAAACCATTTGCAAGCATTGAAATCTAGGATCCAAGAACTCTAAACATGAGCATGAAAGATGGAGTTCTAACAGTAAGACAAAGTAACTATGCATGAAACATGAAAGGTTACAAAAAAAGATTATGAATAACATGCATTGAAAAACGTTTGTTTGTTTCACATACAGAAAACATGGCATAGTGGCATTCAACTTGTACCTCATGGAGTAGAATAATTCCTGCATTACCATCTCCAAATGGTTGCACCCAAATCAAAATTCACGGATCATATAGCCAGCTGCATTGGCTGAATAATTCCTGCATTACCATCTCCAAATGGTTGCACCCAGTAGCCATGGCTTGTCGATCCGCCTCCGATTGGAGATAGGACCATGTCCTGATCCACTGGGAAGCCAAGTGAATAACCTGCAAAATATATAGATAGTGCTCTGTTAAATATGTAGTCATTACGAACATTCCAAATATCCCAAAGAATAACACAAACTCCAACCTGAATTTGTTGTTTTAGTGCCCTTGAGCCAATTCCCAAAAAGATTGTTAATACTTGTGTAACATCCCATGATTTAGCACCTAGAAATAGAGAGGACACAGGTTTGTGCATTGCATTCATGCAAAAGAAAATCCAGGGAATTTTCGCGCAAAACTAAAAGAGATATGGAGGGATCGGGATCTCTCTTGCACTGAAGGAAATTTCGGAGCAAGTGTGATAGATTTCGACATGACCTTGGTAGAATTCTTTCTTTCAGGGAAAATTTGTTCAAACATGTATTTGAATTTCAAATGTGAAATTCAAATGAATTTATAAAATTCACAAATAAGAATTGGAAATATTTAATAACTTGAAATAAAATGATTACATAAATAATATAACAAGGATTCTTTATTAATATAAATATATATGAATATAGTATTATTTTACAATAGATAAATAAAATAATTCTTTATATAAGACATTGTCTTTACAATTAGAAAACAAATAAGTAGGGAAAAGAATTACAATTGAAATAAATAAAAACATTCTTTATTATAACAATTTATATGACATTGTATTTAAAAAAGAATTGTAAAATAAATAAAAAATGAAATAAGTAAACTTTATTGAATTGAATACAATAATACAATGTTTTTACAATATATAAAAAATTACAATATTTGATACTAATAAATTCGTAAGCTACTCTTCTCTTATCCCTTCATCATCTAGCATTTTCTTTCTTCTCTTCATTTCCTGAAAACACAACAAAAAGAAAAAGAAAACAAAAACAAAATAAAAGAATGATTAGTTGGTTAGTTTTTCTCTCAGAAGTGAATAGTGAAATGCACTGTTAAACATTCATCATGGAGCTAATCTTTAAGGGGCAAATTTCACCAAATAGTAGCATCTGTTCATAGCAGTAATTTTTTCCTCGGTACAACATCATAGGCTTGGAGAGGGGCAAGTTTCACCATGACAGTTAAAGTAATCAGATAAAGATTCCACAAATATCAAGTTTTCACTTGAACTCATCCACACCAGCAAGTCCCACTTGCAAGTAGCTTGCACATCAACATGCAAGTAGCTGCTGTCAACACCACAACAAACCAGGAAACCAGATAAGAAAGAAACATCCATAGCCAACAAGTACCTGCCCATACTCCACAACACATCCACACCACATTACCATCAGAGAGTTATACCTCACCCTCAACCAACTCTGGTTGCTCCTTGGAGCCATCCAGGAGCTAGGAGTAGAGGAATTCACAGAAAAGGCAACATGGTTGCAAAGTAGGAGGAGGCAAGAAGCACTAGTAGTCCAAAGAAGAACCAGCCAGCATATCAAGTATCATGATAGGATTAAAAGTAGATCCAGCAAGGAATAAGGAGGAGAAGGATTTCCAGGACAGGATGCATGGAAGCTTACATTAGTAGCAAAACAAGATCAACAATCATATCTTTGTAGCAGGTAGATCTTTACAATATTTGAAGCATCTGTATTCTCTTTTGCATCAGCATATTGGGAAAATAAAGGGACTAATACACATCAAATCCACTCCTATACCCTTCAACTAGATGATCATCTAGGAGGATTGGAGGAGGGTGTTCTCTCAGATCTACATAGAGATGCTATGTATATTCCTCATAGAGAATTAGAAAGCTACATCATAATCTCTGTTCTTATTTTGATCAATGCCTCAGCCTTTGCATCACAGGCCAGGTGTATGATCTTATCAAATAAAATCATCTAGCTCACAGCAGTTCAAGTAAACACCACTTATCACTATGTATACTCCAAAATGGAGGCACCATAGAGACAGTCGGATGCACAACAACTATTAGAGTGTATCCTCACACTAAATGGTCACTCAAATATTTTGGCTAAGACATATTTATCATTTTCCTAGTAGAAGTCTCTAGGACTCAATTGTATACTTTGTTTACTACCAACAAGGATAGTAAGTCAAATCTGTTCTTATTAGATTTTGATAGGAGCAAATAGTAGTGCAAAGAATAGCCCTCAAATCTGCATACACCTAGATGTAGAGATCATCACAGAGCACATAGAAGGCCAACCATAGCATTTGTTTCTCTATCATATGCTAGCCTCAGTTTCCACATCATTGGCAAAGAAATAATCCACCATACTTTTTCATCATTGCATCATCTTTCTATCAGAATGGTTAGAAATCATGAGATCAATTACTGTCATGTTGACAACATACATACATGATCACCAAATCTCACTTGCAAATAATTCAAATCATTTTCCTAGCTAATAAGCCAGGAATCATTTAGTGTACTGCTATTATCCCTGGCAGAGGAGTGCATATCTTAACACACTCAGAGCTAATTGCCATATGTAATTCACCATCCAGCAATAATTTTAAGCCAATATGATTTCCAGATCATTTTCCTAACCAACTCAACTAGGAATCAGTGTCAATAGTTCTTAATAGTCAACATGAACTAGCAAATGTTCAGACCAGCAAGTGTCCCAAACAGATAAAATCCAAACCAATGGTTTGAATTTTCATGTCTACTGTAATCATCCAGAAGGGTTTCTCAGATCATCTACCCAGATTAAGAGTAGCATAAACCTACTCTTACCATAGTACCTCATCATTTAATCATAGGGTAAAGAATTAAAACAGGGCCTTGAGACCATCACAAATAAACCAAGCATGTCAATTGAGCATCAAACCAAAGCTAAGATATCTCAACAAGACATAGATATTCACCAGATGTGAACCAACAAAACAATTACCACAAACCTATCCACAGATCAAACAGTGTACCAACTGGACATTTATTCATCCAAATATAGGAACCTTAACTAGCAATGGATCAACAGCACACAACCATAGCATAGTTGTCAACCAAAAATCATCAGCACAAAGGCTGATCACAGAGAAGAGAGGGGGTAGCAGGAACACCTACCTGGGGCGAGTCCTAGCTCGCCGAAGAGGAAGCAGAGGCCACGGGTGCAGCAACACGGCGGCACGGTGGGAACCAAAGCACCTGCACCGCTCCAAGCCGTTCTGGCAACGTCTGCAGCGCGGCGAGTGTCATAGCCGAGCAGCAGCACCGCTAGAATCAACAGCCACCATACCATGGCAGAGCTAGGGTTTCTGATGAGTACACATCAGGGGGCGCGCAAGCCAAATCGATGGGGGAAATAAGAAGGAAGAGGTGGTGAGGCAGCACTAGCTTGCGTCGGTGTCGGAGGCGGCTGGCGACGGCCGGGGCGACAAGAGGCGGCGCTGGCGGCGCATCGCGCACGGAAGGGGAATGGGAGAGAGATAAGGGTCATGTCTGTGTGCGTGCGTGGTGGTAAGGAGACGGGTGGGTCGGTGTGTAGTGCCAAGCCCAGTCTAGCTGGGCTAGGCCAGCCCATATACCCCAAACAAACGACCCAAATTAATCAGAATAAGAAAGGAAACAAAAGGAAAACAAATAAATTACCAAATTAACCTTTAAAACATTTTTAGCTATAAAAGAAATTATAGAAAAATCATAAAAATACATTTAATATGTCAAAATGTTCATAAAAATAAGATTTATCTAATAAAAATATAACTTTATTTATTTAAAATAAATACACACCACATAAATTTTAAAATCATTAAATACTGAGTAAAATTTAATAAAATAAGAAAACTCCTATAAACAAATAAAAATTCATTTTTGTGTATAAAAATAACTCTACTATTTTATAAAAATACTAACTTTGAGTTTTACACATAAAATATAAATCAAATATTTAAAGACACTTAATTATTTAAAGAATTTTATAAAAATAAAGGTAATACTTATAAATAAATAAAATCCATTTTTAAGATCTTCAATAAGTATATTTCACTAGAAAAATACTATATATATTATTCAAAAATATTTTAAGATAAATAAAATTCATTACTTATTTTACTCAAATAAAATAAGCACTTTGTTAATTCTTAAAATTATTTCTTAAGTAAGAAATAATCACAATTCCTTATAAAACACCAAATCCTTTAAAGTTTGATTACTAAGTCTAAATCCATAATTAAAATAAAACTTAAATATAACTATTAGCCTTTAAATGTTTTTAAATCTTAAATTCAAAATTAAACTCCTTTTAAATAAATATTATATATCACTCATGTATAAGGGGGTGAATAATATCCATCCCTCAACCACTCTTAAAAATGACTCTAAACTCAAATTAATTTGTAAGATCATCTAATTATGCTCCCATTAATAAATAGCATATTATTAAATTTATCTTTCACTTAAATTAAAAGGGATCATCCTTAATCATATTTGCCAAAACCCTAAAACTAGATGCTATTCTAAAAACTCATCATATCTTACAATTCACTTCTATTTTTATAGTTAACTTTGGTTTAAACAATCATAAACATCTCATTTGAAGTTTATTCATGTTTTTAAAGTTAACTTTAGTCACTTGTATCGTCAATTAAAATATGATAACTTAACACCATTCATAACCATCACCAACCCTAATGTAAAACCTAATAAACCTCAAGACTAATTAACCTTAACAAAATACTAGTTTATTCAAATGTTATTCTTTTTGCCACTTCACACAAAAAAATCCATAATAGTTCCTTTAGTTCTTAAGAACTCAACCCAAGGAATTTTTATCCCAATCACCAGATAACAATTAATCATAATCACATTATTCTATTAGTACTTGTATATTTTGGATTGTTAACACTTAAGTATCAATGCCATCGCTTATGAAATAAACTTAAATCTAAACCCAATCTTAAAGAAGATACCTAAGATCAACTTATTCAAAATAGTAAGGGTTTCACTTTGGGAAGTATAAAATTGCATAGCATTATTTATGCATAATGGCATCTTGCTTCTTTAAACATTAGTCCTTACCGGACCAATGATGATGATTTCAGATATTGGATCTTCTATTATCTCAAAGACCGTGAGTGCATAATCTTGCAATCACAAAAGGCAAGTTCACACTTGCTCATGTCATTTGATTATTTTATGTAAAGTATTTTGCAAATCCAGTGTTGTCATCACCTGCATTTGAAAAAGATCAGACAACACTATTTTCATAATAATATGATTATAGGTTATTTACCATGAGGTAATAATCTACTATGAAAGTTCTGGTGGTAAAGGAGCATATTATCTAGGACTTAACAACCAATGTCGCCAGTGATTCTTGCGCCGTATATTACGCGTTAACCATGAGATTTGGAATGCGACGAAGAAGTCAGCCAGATCGTCTCCCTTTCGCATGCATTGGACACTGTTCTGGGCATTTGTAAGTTGCAGATCGTGGGTATAGCCGTTTTATACAAGGGAAGTCTACTGTGGATCTGGGATTACAAAAGACAGATTACTAGTGTTAATGGTTGTTGTGTGTATCCAACTAAGGTATAGCCGTTGTCAACACCCGGATTTTTAATCCCAGATGCCTGTTATGCCATACATCGCAATCCCAGGATTACCATTTTTGCGAGACATAACAGATTTGGATATCACAGTACATCATCCATTACAAACCATACATAAGGTCTTACACAAATAAGGATCTCATGATCCAGTTCTTAATACAACTCAAGCAGCGGAATAACGTAATAATAAAGGTAGTGTAGGCGAAGCTCCATCTTCGGGGTCACATGCAATGTTGGCGATGGGAGATGATCGTAGTTGTCGTAACCTTCCTGTGGTCCATCCCTCCTAGTACTCTTCTTCATAGTCTGGCCACGGGAATAGCCAGGGACAACGCCATGAGTACTCTTTAAGTACTCGCAAACTAATACTAATAAGTTAAGGGGTTTTTTGTAGTAGGACACTAAGCTCTAGGGTTGTTTTGCAAAAAGCTAGATTTACCTCTACTAAGTTCAGAAGCAAGAAAACTAGTTGAAGTTTTATAACACCTAAGTGCGAACTTGAATTCGCAATAGATGGTCATGGCTTGTTTGGGCGGGTTATAACCTAGCAAACTTAAGACGATTTTGCTCAGAAACGTCATAATTTCACAATATAAAATCGTCATAGTCAATCTGATTCAACCTACAAACTTATGTTTAGCTTATAAGGACCAATTTAAATCTTCATGGCATCTAAATTATTAATATATTAAAATGTTTAGTTGGCCACGTCACCGATTCTTCCTATGTGTCAATTTTTGTATGCCCATGTATCAATTAATGTTGAGGTGTCTCTACCAGGACATCGCAATGCGACCCACGGTTGACTTGCTAGCATGGCATACAGATAAGAGGGACCCAACAGGGCGGGCCAGCTAAGATGACTGGGTGACACATGAAGCCTCCGGCATGGCATGTAGATAAGATACTTATGTTTTTGAAATATTGAAAAAAAGAGCAGGCCGGGGGAGTCGAACACGCGACCACCCGGACAGACCAAGGGTGCTAACCACCACGCCACCTGAACTTTTATGTTATAATAGAGCCGGTGACATCCTTTAACTCCAATCGCATGGCCGGATAGTCAAACTAGGCCGCAAACAACTTGGCATGTTAGCTTGGGCAACTAACTTGGGCCGCTGCTAACGAAATGAGAGGAAGTTTATGGCCCTTTTAAAGTGACAAGAGATGCCACCCAAACAAGCCAATCCCAATCCACTCCCCTCCACACAATCCCAAACCGCTCCCCGAACCCTAATCGCCACCAGCATCTCGCCTTCGCCCTGCAGCGCCGCCACCACCGTCTCGCCTCTGCCCCTCCAGATCTTCTTCCCTCGTGCCCCTCCTGATCTCCTCCCCGAACCCTAATCTCCACCACCGTCTCACATTTTGCCCAGCAGCGCCTCCACCACCGTCTCGCCTTCGCCCTGCAGCGCCGCCGCCACCGTCTCTCCCCCTCGATCTACCCACTTCCACTACATGTTTGATGCATTCCACCATCCCACCCCCGAGCCACGGCGGCGCAGCTTAACCTCCTCGAAACCCTTACCCTATCCACTCGCCGCTGCCTGCCCTCTGTCTCCCAGCACCACAGGATCTGCCCCATCTCCACCATCCCACCCCAAGCGCCGATGCTCCGATCCCCTCGTCGATATTGTGACCCTTGTCGGTGGCACCTCCACCAACATACGATCCTCCTCCTTCCCGGCTCCAGCGCCCCTCCTCCCCTCCGTCTCACCCGCGATCCATCTAGTTCTAGGGATCGCTCACGCCATGCTTCCCTTCCTTGCTGGTGACCAGGCTTCGACCATATCCCCGGAATCCCCCTCCTCCCCCCTCTCCATGCCACCTCATGAAACCCTATCCCAGATCATGTCTGTCCGGTGAAGGAGCAGGACATGGGCGTCGCTCGGCGTCTGCGAAGGTACAAGGTGGGTCACATCGTTGCCGCCATCGTCCATGCCTTCGGGAGGCTGTTGCACCTTGTCTACAAGAACGACTCTGTGCAGGAGCTCAGACTCTGCTTGCATAAGGTCTACCAGGTACTTGCCACAATCTCGACATCTTCTGAAGACTATAGTTCTGCAACTGCAGAACATCTGATGTGTTTCTGGCCAGTGGTTATTTGAGCATGAATATCTCATATTTTGCAGCCGCCACATAGTGGGTCGGAGGCGACGAGGCGTGGTCTAGCAGCAGTATGATCCATTGCCCTCCTGTCCTACAAACAATCCAATAATATCCACTACAGATGCCACCATCGTTAACTGAAACCGGTAGAGTGGTTTTTAGGTCGAGTAACAGGTTTATTGCCTCCCGGTATCCTGCCAGACCAACCACTAGGTATTTACCAATTGGGCATTTCAGGTTGAATGATGATTGCTAGTAGAATGCTGATTGCTGAACCCTTCTCTGAATGTCTAGTAGAATTTGCATGCTGAACCCTTGTATGTACATCTCAAGTAATTCCTGTAGTTACTAATCTTAGTTTCCCCTAAAAGTAAATGACACTAAAAGAGCCACTGTTATGCTTCTTTTTTATCTACTAATGCTTTTTAGTGCAAAGTAGATGTAACAACTAAAGGTGTTTTCTCCCTTTTTAGCAAATATAAAGTACCATTAACATACTACAGAAAAATGGAGTGTCTTGTCCTATAGGATCACCTACTTTGGAGTGTCCTGTAGGTTATATTTTTTCTTGGTGTTTTCTCCCTTTTTAGCAAATATAAAGTACCATTGCTGTTGTAGAAAGATGTTTCTTGCATCATGTAGAAATTTATGAAAGTAATTAGAAAATAGTTGCTATTAGTACACATTTTTTTGCATCCGCCTTGTTATTTATTTGTGCAACGTGCGCCTGCAGTTTTAAAGTTCTGTAGCTTTATATCATGATGTGTAGTAATTATATGTACACATGTAGCTTTATATCCTGATGTGCTTCATTCCATGAATCTGAGTATTAGTTGCTGAAGTAGATTCACATGGTGTGTTTTGACATGACAAAAGAATGTTTGGCTTGGATTCTCGTGTTCTGCAGTGAAATATGTAGCTTCGGCTGAATTTTGGTTCACCAATTTGGGTGAAATTTTCTAATTTTCTAGACGAATTTCTGTTCAATAGGGGCTTGGGTCATACTCGAACACCATAAAGAAGGTCGAGAAGGAGATAAAAGAGAAGGCAAAGATTATCAATGACCTCAGTGGTACATGCACATTGATGTGTTTTGACTGTCCCTAAATCTGGGTTAGCTGTTCTCTTTATCTAGTCCCCAGAGATAAAATCTGCATTCCTGTAATTCCACCTCCTTTCATTTAGCTCAGCGGAACTGTTCACTGGATTACATGGATAAAGGAGTCTGACACTGGATTAGCTCCATCAAGCCAGTGGGATCTTGTATCAGATAAACAGATGATGCAGGAGGCGCAACAATTGCAGGTGAATTTTCTTGATTCCCATCATTAGCATTAGACATTGGGATAGTTATGGCTGCTAGTTGTTTTACACCATTATGCTTTCATGTCGCCCCTAATAATAAGTTTCATCCTGTTGTGAAGGTTGCTAGATGCACTAAGATCATAAGTACTAACACCGATGATGCCAAATACGTCATCAACGTCAAACAAATCGCAAAGGTGCTTCAGCATAGTACTATCTTATGTCAATTATATATCCTTGGAAGTTCAAAATTCAATTATTTTCATGTTTATTTTGGGGTGTGATTGCAGTTTGTGGTAGGTTTAGGAGATAAAGTTTCGCCCACTGATATTGAGGAATGAATGCGAGTTGGGTAAGTTTCCTGTTCTCTCCATGAATATTCTCTGGTATCCCCCTCTCATTTGGTTGTTTTCAGAATGCTTCTTGCATGTGATTATGCTTTCTGTCAACACTATCAGTAAAAGCATAGGTCTAAAAGCAAACTGTTTTTTTAACAGAAGACTAGAATAAATAAACATGATAGTTACAGTAACTTGTAGATCTAAGCTACTTCACTGATATGCAACAAACAACAGGATTTGCTAAGAAGCATCTTAAGATTAAGGAAATCATTTTGGTATCATAGTTTACTTAGTAAGATGACCTAACAATATTCGGAATCGTTGGAGAATTTATCAACAAATCTCATTCCGCGTTGTTACTCTACTATTGTTGCCTATTTTATGATTCTACTGTTTCATAATAGTTGCCAATTATTTGCTATATCCTGACTCTAAAAACTATCCGGATTTGCTATTTCCAGGAGTTCCAGCCAAAGAAATTCGAGAAAAGCTTGAAGACCCTATAATTTTAGAGCTAGTTTTATTCTAACAGTCAAAACATCTGGCTGTTTGGAATGAACCATGTAATGACTGTAATAGACTAATAGACTATTTTTGCCTGTTGTTTGAAATTTTCCATATCTTTCATGTTTCAGTTAAATAAATGTTATTTGATGATGAATAGAAATTTGATGAGCGGAATCATCTTATGAAATTATGTACTGTGATTTTCGCACAGAAGAAATATGAAAAAAGGGCTGAAAATTGTTCTGGACCAAATATTAATTGGTCTCTAAATAGGCCCTGGTTCTAATTGTATTGACAAAAATGTTTCAGAAAACAGAAAAAGCTAAGAACTAATTGGACAGTAAAAAGGCCAAGTCCCAAAACTGAAATATGAAACACAATGGCTAGAGCCCATAACAGTAACGAACAATGGCAGAGGAAATAAAAGGCCAGAATTATTGGGCTCAGCCCAAGGAAGAAACTAAAATGGACTGGGCTGATTTCGATTCAAGACGATTTAGTTTTGTCACAATTTTGCCATGTAGGATTGGCCACGTAGGATCTGACTTGGCCAGGCCAGATGGCTCATGACGATATTGGATCGTCATATACCTTAGGACGATCCAATATCGTCATAGACGGTTATGACGATTTTACCAAAATTGTCGTTATAGTTCATTTGCGAGGCCTAGCTTTCGACGATCTCAAAATCGTCATAGAATCGTCATAAACAGACTACTATGATGATTTTGTGACGAAAATGGAGGGTCATATATAGACAAATTCCTTGTAGTGAACAAATCCTGAATTCACCATACTCAGTATGCGGATAATCAATCCTAACCTTTCAATTACACGCCCTAGTATAGGCACCTCTCCTGTGAGTTTGGCTTCCCAACCATGACCAACTGTCATCTTGGGTACTACACAGGTGGACAATCTTCACAAGGTAGCCTCAGCTCAGACCTTGGCCGTGAGGGAACCCATACTAAGGTATATAAATTTCCAGTCAAGCCCTACCCAATTTTCGGGTATTGTGGTTGTACGGTAAAATTGGAACGATATCGCATCCAGACAACCATCAGTTTTATAAAGGGCTAAGGCTCCTGCCTCAACATTTTCATCATCAAAATCATCTGGTGTTCGGAAACACATGTCAAAACATTTCAGTAGAATGACTCATCATTCCAAGGTTTTCATAACCATTTTCACCAAGTATTCCCATCTAAGTTGATCAAGTTTTATGCTTAGCACTAGCATCTACAAGTGGGATAAGTACTAATGAGGGGTGGTAAACAAGTGAAGATTAATTTAGTTCAATCTCATGCCTTAGGATGACATCAATATTATCTAGCTTAGGCCAAATTTAATGCTCTTTATGCAACCTTCAATTATCTTCCTAGAATCTACAAGTCACTTAAGTAGTCTCTAAGAAATAGCTTTGATAAAGAAATAAAGTAGAAAGCTTGCAAGTAAAACTAGGATTGGGTATCATCAAATGTGTCTAACCAAGCATGCTTAGTGCATTGCATAGGTTATCTAACTTTCATAACTGCAAGTGCTAACTTGCATAGGTCAACTTGGTTAGTAAGGCTTGCCTTGTGCACAGCACTGGTTGAAGTTCTCCTCGGCTTCTTCTTCGTAGTATCCTCCTTCCTCCTCGTATCCTTGGTCGGTACTAGCGTCTATAAATAAATACGAGGTACACAATCACCAAACAATACTTAACTATTTTCAATCATCACACAAAGGGGTACTATAGATGATCTAGTATCATCACTAACATTACAAGATTAAAGCTTTTGTCTTATTTATTTTATTTTTAGAAAAGTATTTTCTACTCATTGAAAAACTACTTAAGATTTAACATTCTCCAAACCAAACATGGGATCATGTTGACATATGTCATCACCACATATTTCAGTAAATGTGAATGTGATCTAAAGTGGTGTCACAATTTAATAAGGTTTAACCTTTTTATTTAAATAATTAAAGTGACTAGAAATGCCTATGTGGCATTCTTTTATTACTTAAACATTATTTCTTAAGTAAACCCAAATGTTTTTATATATTCTGAAAGGTATGATCAAATGTGATTTTTGAGAGTTGGAATCAACTCAAAATCTATTATGGTTGGAATTTGAAAAATGTTTAAATGCAGAAAAGCTTCCGACTTGTTATTTTTACCAAGGTTGATCTACATATCCAAATGATTTGAATCCAATGGCATGGATTAAGCATTTCAGTACCTTTCTATCAAAACTGGTTTCATGCAATTTGGTTCACTGAATCGAGCTGGGTGGATTTTTGAAACTACGTATATAATCAGGTTTGAATTAAAATGGAAAATCTAAATTCAAACGGTTGGGCTGCGTGGGAAAGGTTAATGGGATGGCCCAGTGTCACTCCGCAGCGCGGGGCTCAGCTGATAGGGGTTCCACCCGTCAGTGGCTCATAACACGCGAATCGGTACGGGGCAATCTCGGCCACACGATCTAAATGTAATCGGACGGCTTCGGCTCATCATCCACGTCAGGCAGCGCCGGCGAGACAGAACCCTAACGCGGCAGGTGGGGGTCGTGGGAGGGTCACCGGGGCTCAGGCGAGGGTTGGCGATGGGGGCGAACGACGAATTCGACGACGGTGATTCTCCTGGCACCGGCAGCTCCTCTTGGGACGGCTCCAATCGACGGCGCCTCTCCTCCTCTGCAGCGGCGAACTCCGGTGCAATTCCAGCCACCTGGTGCTCGCCTTTCTCCGGGGGTGAGTGAGGGTGATCAGTGAGAGGTGGGGAGCGAACTGGTGTGAAGAAATCGAGCGGGGGAGGCCTCTATTTATAGTGGCGAGATGGGACCGACGAGCGCGAGCTGAGCTCGTCGTGGTCGACGACACATGCAGCTATCGGCGTGGGCAACGGTAGGGGCGGTTCTATGTTCCCTGGCGAAGCTCAACGGCGTGGTGGCGAGGCGTGGGGCACGCTGATCGGTCAGAACGCTTCGACGCTCTGGGCGGGTCCGACAGGGTTTTTGATGGCGCACAACAAGCATGGTCCGCGCGGCGGCGAACGGGCATGTCTGGCAGGGTGCTGGGGTGTTGGCGATCACTTACACACACAGCGAGGGTGGCGCGCGGTCTGGGGGTGATGGTCGAGCGTGGCGCACGGGGCGCGCTCTCGGCATGGTCGCAGAGAGGTTTGGCATGGCTTGGGCATGTGGTCCAGTGGCTGGCATTGCTCGAGGCTAGGACAGGGAGTGGCGGTGGGGTGCTGGCTAGCTCCCAGACAAGGTTGGCAAGGCTAGTGTGGCCTCTAGCTCGCCGGTGACAACGGGGTGGCAAGTTTGCTCTCGGCCTTCTCACCATTGATGGCTAGGCTTGCTTACAGTGATGCTAAGGATAGTTAAAGGAGCTAGATGATCTACTAAGGACTAGTTGCAACTAGAGAGGGAACAAGCTATGCCAAAATCACTGCACACTATAGTGTTTGTGATTTGGTTGATTTGAATCTGCAAGTTGTTTGTTGAAATGGCCGCAAGAACTTGAGTTTTGAATTTTGAAAAGATTTTTGGTGGGTGTGCTAGACATGTGTTGCGGATTCTGTGGGCGCTTGGGTTTTGAAAATTGAACTTGTTTGAGTGGTTTTTGAAATAGTGGGATCTTCCCATATGAGATAGATTCAAATTTAAACTGTCATTTAAACTTAGTATTTGAATGTTTTTGGATGATCACAAAGGAGGCCTTGGTACCTTATTGTGTGTACTAACAAGGGGTGCAAAGATCCACAAATGTTTCTGTTGAGTTTTGAAAACTAGAGATTGCCAAAGTAGGCATGAGAGTTAATTTGGCAAAAATGATCATTCACTTTATTAGCTTATTTTGAGTTGTTTGTCTTTGGGAAAATTTTGGGGATTGTTTAGATGATGTTTATTTCACCTAGGAATCATTTTACAAGAAAATAAACACATAATCATGGCAATTCAAAAGAATCCCTATTTTGAATACACACACATATGAATGCATTCATATTTTTAGTTGGAAAAGTTTTTGTTAACCCTAATTTTGATGATTAGAGTTTGATGATCCATGTTTAGTATTTTTGGTATGTTACAGCCGTTTTATACGGGGAGTCTACCTTGAGTTTGGACATCCAACAATTGTGGTGTATGCGGGGTCGCGGAGAAGGACAGTGATTGGCTTGGATCTTAGTCTGGGCCTCATACCAAGGAAGTGTGAACGAGCCTATAACTCGGATGTGCAACAAAGCTAAGATCTCTCATGGGTAAAGTGACGCACCTCTGCAGAGTGAAAGAACTGTAACTTGTTACTCCCTGTTCTGGGAAGGACCTGCGAACACTGCGGGAAATGAACTCCATGAAAGTTCTGGTAGACCCGCGAAGGCTGATGGACATAGCTTTTCAGAATAAAAGCAACCTTTGAAGAAATGTTTACGAAAACTTGCATTGACTACGACCTATGGTCTGTGGCTGTAGATAGTGCATCAAACACTTCTCTTTAGTGAACTTGCTGAGTACGCTCGTACTCAACGTATCTTCTTAACCCTTGCTAGATCTCGAAGAAACCAATGACGTTTCCAGGAAATAAGTCACTTGAAGATTTGAAGATATATAAGGAAGATCAACGGAGTCAAAGACCTTACCGGAATCTATCGAAGACAAGCCAAAGCGTAGAATAGAAATAAAACTCCTAGAATCTAGAACCTACTTCTGTAGAATAATACTATAGTAGTACTTTCAAGCCTTATACATATATTAATAGTAGTACTCTAAAGTAACTCTGAGTGGATCTTTCTGGTTCTTTCTGTATAATATTCCTCACTATCCGAGGAAGCTCTCTGGATCTTTTGTAATATGATATATGTAATATAAAGTGTTGTCTTAGACCCGTGATGTTTTTGTTGTACCACTCTGAGGGATATAATGCGGATGGAACGGTGTTCCATTGGTGTTATATCAACGACTATAGTGTACTACACCATGCAGTGGTATGCTGGGTCACCGCAACTTGTTGGTGGAGAAATGTTAAAGTTCATATGGACAATGAGCCAAATAATAATCGATAATCGGACAATCAATAAATAGATGCTGAATATATTCGTCTTTGTCATAGAAACAACGATTGGTGTCTCCATGCCAATGCCTTTTTATCAGGTTATCTTTGGTTTGAATGACCTTATTATGCATAAACCACATAAAAATTATGATTTGAGAGGAGTTTTAATTTTCCAAATGAACTTTCTAAGGAACCTTATATTTCCATTGATTAGATCAAAATACATCGATTAAATAGTAAACTATCGGAATGTTTAAGGCGCTAAATAATGACACCACATTCCTCTGCGAGAGTAATAGGCATGAGCCTAGACACAAGATGTAACCATGCAGTCCACTTATTCATCGCCAGCGATCTCCTAGAAGTCACATAAAATGGATTCGAGGATAAAACATTAGTCACGGTAACTTGTTTCCATTGCAGAATATTATACAAAGAGGTATATTGCTGCGCTAGAGGCGTGTCCCCCAACCAAACATCTTCCCAAAATCTGGTGATGGTTTCATCCCGCACATCAAACTGACCCCTAGTAAAAACTCTTGTTTTACTTTCATAAGACCCTGCCCGAATGGTGAATCATCGGGTTGCACGGTTACTTGTGACAATGTTTTAAAGTGTAGATATTTATTTTGTAACATTTATTGGCATGCCCCTTCCTCTTTAATCAGTTTGAATAACCATTTTCTAAGTAAACATTTATTTTTGATATCCATGATCTCCACTCGTAGTTCTCCTTGGTCCTTAGGACAGCAGATGATATTTTACTTTGTTAAGCGATAATTTTTGTTATGGACATCTTTCTTCCAAAAGAAGAGAGATCTAACAACCTAACCTTTTCCATACTCTAATCAGTATATCCATAAAAGATAACATAAACATTGGTAAGCTAGTTAAGACCGAGATGATGAGCACAAGACGGCCCCCATAAGATAGTGGCTTGACTATCCAATTTCTTATTTTTTCTCGAAGAGATCTTCCACGTGTTTCCATTCTTCATTTTTAAGCTCGCGAAAATGGATAGGAATGCCCAGATACTTAAAAGGGAAGAGCAAGACAAACAACCAAAAATATCTTTATACTCCTCTGTAGTTTTGGATTATCCAAAACAAAAGAGTTCACTTTTATGAAAAATTATCTTAAGACCCATGAGTTGTTCAAAAATACAAAGAATAAGTTTCATATTAAGCACCTTATGAAGATCATGTTTCATAGAAATTATCGTATCATCGGCATATTGAAAGATAGAAACACTCTCATCAACTAGATGACGAATGGCCCACTAACCTAACAATCTTCTTTTACCCGACTAATAAGTATCACTAGCATGTCTGCAATAATACTGAATAAAATCGGTGATAAAGGGTCCTTTGACGTAATCCTTTAGACTAGCCCCAATGGGGTATCATAGGTGGTACCATGCATTCAAAATGCTTACGTGTCACTGCAATTAGTGATAAAATATATTGTGTTAGTATCATAGCACATGGTACAAGAAAAAATAATCTCAAATAAATCTTATATACAATTTTATATTGAGATTCTATAAAACAATAAATACACTAAGACTATGATACTACTACATGATACTATGTATTATAGATATGGTATCGTATACTATTATCATATGCATGACACTACTATATGATACTCCCCATTGTGACTAGTCGTATGGGTATGGAAATAATGTCCGATTGTATCATTAAATCTTACTCTCACACTACCCTGACTAATAAAGTTATTAATCCATAGACACTATTTTGGATTAAACCCTTTCATATGCATAACTTGTTGCAATGAGGGCCATTTAACTTTATGATACCTCTTTTCAAAATCAATCATAAGAAGTGCCCCGTACATTTTTTTCTTATGGAGCTCAAGAATGGTTTCATGAAGAACCACAACCCCTTCTAAACTACGCCTTCCTAGCATGAATGCACTTTGGGTGGGACGTATGACCTTGTGTGCAATTTCTATTATACTATTTTGTATCCACTTTTGTGAATATCTTGAAACTCACATTTAATAAGCACATGTGTCTTTATTGTTGAATTTGAACCGCATTTTCCTTTTTTGGAAGCGGAACAATTGTGCCAAAGTTTAGCCGAAAAAGGGGGAGTTCTCCATTTGAAAAGCCACAAACATATCCATGAGGTCCGGAGTGGAGGTCTCCTTGGTCTAGGACCCAGTCTAGGCCGAAAGTGCTTTGTTTTTCTCCATTTGCATGATAGCATCATGGATCTCTTTCTCGATAAAATTAACGATTAAAATATTATTTTCCTCTAAGGATAATTGTGGATATATTGTACTTGGACTCAGTCATCAAAAAATTGGGTTTTATCCGACGCCCCAGAGAGCTCTGTCTTCCTCATGTTTCTTCCTGGCGAAGTACTCTAGCAGCCTCACCTGCTTCTCGAGAATCTCGTCCTCCTCCTCGTCCTGCCGCTGAGCCCCCTCCCACCATTCGAGCTGTAGTGAATCATGAAACAAATCTTCTATATCTAAATAGGAGTCCCCACTATACTATTTCTCTCAACATGCAAGCTGTCCACATCAGCATGCCAACTCACCCCTTTTGGTTTTTGGGACCGGCTTCCTAATTTCTTTTAACCAATGTCTTTTTGTGAGTCTAATGGCAGCTAATTGATTACGAAAAGAACAGTCTGCTGCGACCTTCTGGTGTCGTGGATTCTCCTTGCCGTCCTCTCCACTCCCATCCCAACTCGATGTCCCAACGGTGAAGAGCGCGGCCCTTTTGCCTTCCATTAACATCTCCATTTTTTCTCACTCTCTCACATTGACTCTTCATCTTTTATATCCTCCTACGCTTCCTCTCCCTCTCCTTCCATGCATTTTCTTGGTTCCAACCACTCATTCACTCAATCCCCACTCATTAGTAGTACTCGTGAGGTGCATAGCTCCGTCCACCTGTGCCGGGAACCAAAACAACGAACTGCATCAATCAACAAAGGTGATCACAACCTCACCACGACAGCTCCATCGGCAGGCGTTTTCCACTCAGTCCGCCATATAATCGATTTGCCCGGTTCTCCAGTTATCCTACACATTAATCAATACATAGAGGGGAAGGCGAGGACGTCGGCTACTGGTCCACCCAGTTTTGGCAGCCACCGTTAGTTTCCCTCTATCAATTCATTTCTTTTTGTGGTTTAGCACTTGCACTGCAGGTGTTTGCTGATTTGTTGTTCACGTATATGCTGAACATGGGCTAACCTTAGTTCACTACAGAATTAGTGATAAATTTATTTCACCAAAATTCTTAATCTAAAAGACCGCTTTGGTATATCAGTCTACCAAACATGAACGAAGAGGGATTACATGTACAACACAATATTGGCTGGTGGAATACACTATTTGATATATTTAAGATTCATCAGTAAGGTCAGGATAAATTTCTATTTTTCTGTATTTAATTTTTTTTTGTCACCTTGGACGGTTATCTTCATAAGGTGGCTTTATTCAACTTGATAATTTACATGTAGTAGCTAAATGCATGATCAGAAACATGAATACTTCAGCTCTACGATTTATCTCATATAGACTCTTCATTAATCATTTATGATCTATTTACAGAAATATTGTACAGTTTTGTCGAACTTCACTATAACCAGGTATTAGTAGATTGTTATTTTTCATTATTTATAATGTCCTCCTTTTAGCATGGAGATCGCATATCGTTATTTTTCCCCTATATCATAAAAGTTGTTAGAATGTGAAGGAATTTCTGTTTGGTTTCTCTTTGATGTACCACCCACCAAATTGGAAGCAATCCTAAGAACCTATTGTGCAGGAACCATATGAGGGGCCTTTTGATATTCCTTTAGTGTCAAGGCAAACCATGTCACAACCACTACAATATTAAAAGGCCCCTGGAAAGAGGCCATTGTAATACTACTAATTTCTCCTATTGTAAAGATGATTTCACATGCTTCATTGCTTTTTATGGAAGGTATATTCTATCTGTAATCAATTATGGGCACTCCAATATTAAACTGCTCTGTTGAGTAGTATATCTAGAGATATAAAATAATACCACTAGTGCAGAACGGCCCATTGTTCCCGGTTGGTAAGGAGCTTTAGTCCCGGAACAGGGACGGGGCAATCGGGACTAAAGCCCGAACCTTTAGTCCCGGTTGCCACACCAACCGGGACAAAAGAGCGTACACGTGGCTGCTGCTCCGTGCGAGGGGGGAGGAGCAACCGTCCTGGTTCGTAACCGGGACAAATAAGCTTCTGCCGCGGCAGAGATTTGACACATTTCTCTGCCGCGGCAGAGAATTCATTTTGGCAACTTTTATTGCCGCGGCAGCATTTTGGCCACTTTTTGTGCCGCGGTAGAGAATTCATTTATGTTGTTTTATTGTTTATTTAGTGTTTTGCACTCATCAATGAAGGAACCATTATATTACACAAGATCATCATGAAAATATTATATTCGATACACGGATTGAGTTCATGCAACCGTTCACAAAAGTTGCTCTTTGTACAATCCCTATTGTCTATACACAACCGAATAGTATTCCCCTTTTGGGTTTAGGACTTCTGCATCCAAGAATCCCGCCAATTCCTCCTGAATTGCTCGTACGCGATCCTTTGGCAGAAGACCGTCCCGTAGACGGTCGATCTGATTTAAAAAATGAGTCAGCCTATATGAATGAAACTAAACACAATTTGATTTTAATTAAAAACTATAGAAATTGTTTACGTACGTGGAGTTGCTCTAAATTTCCGCCCTTCTCATCGAACGTCTGCCGGATGAACTCGCAAACATAGTATCCACATAGATTGTTACCTGGTCCCTGCGTCAAGCACTTTACGAGAACATAGTTCAATCAAAATAATAATCAAGCATGATAATAAATGTATCAAAACTAGAATCAAAGAGATGCGCAGATATAGCTAGTGGTGCTTACATCTAGTGCTTGAAATGTAAGCTCCGCTTTTCAAACACCCCTAGCCTTGTTGGTGAACCGTTTTCAAGCGCTGCCCGGCGAAGAAAACGAATAAAATAAGTTATTAATTACTTGATATCATAAAATTCACGAACGTTGCCGATATAGTGTCGTAATGATTAGAATTACCGCTGGAGAAGCATCTGCATGTCCTTCCACTGCTCAAGGGGTTTATGTTTCGAGTCCATGACTAGTACACGCCCTTTGTCAAGTTGAATGATTAACAGAATATAGTGGTAGTTGTGAATGCATAACTAATCAATTATATACTTAACATCGAGTAAGCGAAATAGAAAGTGTATACAAGACAATAACACTCACTCGAAGTTGTAAGGAAAAAGTATTTCCCTTTTGGTTTCTTGAAACCTTAACACGTGTACTATATTATCCTCCGTGTCCTGGGGGCTTGTTTTGAGATTAGCTTGATGAACCCAATATGGGTCAATGAAGCCAATGTCATAGATTTGTCCTCTGCTGCATTCGAGAATCTTCATTCTGCATATTACAGTATTATTATATACATGCAATAAACAAGGTGAGATAGCTGGAGACTAAATTAATTACAGAATTTGTACTTACAGACAATAGGCACAATAGGCACTGATGATCGATTTGTCCAAGGCGTCTTGATTGAATAATTGAAATAGTTCATCAAATTCAATGGATATCATGTCATCTATTTATTTCCCATAATTCTTTTTTGTAACCTTTAGCACTATCCAGTTAGCCCTGGCCTTTGTGGTATGCATGTACCAGTTATGCAATCTTCGCATTTTTGTTGGAAGATTATTTACCTCCTCAGGTTTGACGTAAGGTTTGTCGTTCTGGTATTTGTATGCTACTTCACTCATGGGGAAGTACTCTAACTGGGATAAGTATCGGGCAATACTCATACCTTGAGCAGCGGTAGCTTCTCCGTATTGTGCAACTACCTCTGGATCATACTGCTCTTCGGCCCCATATTTGCTCGACCCCACATTGGTATGGGAAATCACCTTGAGAGGGGCGTAAGACTGTTTTGCTTGTTATCCGAGCTGGGCAACATATTTCTCGCTTGCATCAGTACTGCTCTTCGAGGCTTGTTATGTCGCATGTGACTTGAGAATAGAACGCTCATAGTCTGATGACAGCTTTGGCTCGGGTTGATGAAGAGTCTTTAGCATTTTCAACAATCTGCCTTTTTCTTCTTTGGTGCTGGGGAACTCTGGCTCTTTCGGCCGCCTCAGCTTAGCGAAAAACGCTGTTGTTTCCGCATCAACGATCGTTGTAGTCTCCTCTTCAGTACAGTCATAAGCTCTCTTGGGAGGAACCTTTGGTACTTTTGGAAGAAGCTCTTGTTTACATTTCGGCGATCGCTTACCATGACGCAGAGTAGCGGTATGCTTACGCTTTTTATCCTGAGGCGCCGGCGATGGCACCGTGGCGATGGCTACGCTGGAGATTGGTGAGGCGACGGAGCCGGGTGAGGCGACGAAGACGGCTGCCGCGGCGGCGACGACCTCGCTGGAGATGGGTGAGGCGGCGGCGAAGATGGCTGCCGCGGTGGCGACGACCTCGCTGGAGACGGGTGAGGCGGCGGTGAAGATGGCCTTGGCATGTGATTTCGAAGCACGATACATTCCTTTGGCCATAGAATGGTGACGTTTGTTGCGTCTCCCAGTTCAGTCACATCCCCTTCACCTGCAGGGTGGTAAAGCTTCAAAACTTCAAAGGTGGGCATGATTTCATCCACCCCAACAACAGCGTAGCCCTCTAGAACCGGACGATAGTGGTAAGTTGGTGTGGGTCCAATTGGTAAGGCATAGCCGACCGCCACCTTCATTGATATGTTCATAACTTTGACATGTAGCTCGCGGTGTGTCATCTCTGTGATATCATCCACTGGGTAGCCAACAGGAGCCATCGTCGGTGCACCATCGTCATTGTGATCACCCGAGACCTCGGTGGAAGCCACACTGCTTTTTTGATTATTCGATAGGCCGGTAGCGTCGAATGCAGTGTGCTGCTGAGATGGGTCGGTAGTACTTTGCTCTTTAAGTGCGTTAATTTCATCTTTTTGTTGCTTTATTCGTTCTTCAATTATACGCATTCGCTCTTTCTGAATATCTGCTTCAACTTTCAACTTGTCCTTTCTCCTCTAACGGCTTCTATCAGGATATTTCTTCCTCTCTTTGGGAAACCCAGTCCTCCATGGTTTGGAGCCGCTTGTGCCTCGTGTTCGTCCATCATGTTCCTTATTTCCAAGGGCGAGTGTGAGCTCATCATTCTCTTATCGGGAATGAAGTCCCCATCTTTAATAGCCTTTACTGCTTTTCTCATCTTCTCGATTGGCAAGGGGTCTTCTTTATGTCGTATGTTATATATACACTTCCCTTCCGAGTCCAACATGCCCCCATGCCCGTAAAACCAATTCCTTGCACGTTCTACCCAATCGTCTGTCTCTGGGGTGATATTTTTAGCACGCAGTTCATTCTCAAGTTTCTCCCACTTAGGAATGCCAGCCCTGTAGCCACCTTGCTCCATAGTATGGTGATACTTCTTGTTAGCAGCATTCATCTTATTCCTTGTAGACATTTTCTTAGCTTTTTTTGATGTCTTGTATTTCACAAACTCAGCCCAGAATGGTTTTGTCTTCTCAAACTGAATATTCTTGAAATCCGGAGTCTTCTCTTTCACAACATAGTCAAGGTGCAATATTTTCTTCCAATTGGTGAAACACTGGGCCATCTTGTTCAAAGACCACTCCCTGACCTTAGCCTCCATGGCTCTCCCATGTTCTAAGGCGTCCTCAACTGGATCCTCCGCATTTGGATCTAGCTCTATCTTCGGTAGTTTGAAATTAAGCATGAGCCCCTTCCACAGTAAATCTTTGGCCTTGTTAGGGACAAACAAACATGTTCCCTCTTCTTCCGCACCAGCAGAACTATTCCAATTTCAAATGGTGATCGGGATTAAGTCCCTAACGATTACTCCGCATTGTGCCACAAATTTGATTGCGACAACTTCGGGAGCCGTCGGTTTGCCGTCTTCAGCGATATCTTCGATCCTAAACCTCTCATGGTCTTCCAACTTTTTGGTTGGGCCTCGTCCGCTCTTTTCAGTAGATTTGTTCGATCCGGAGGGCCAAAAGAAGAAAGATCGTCGTTACTATTTCTATATAGATAGCAGATGATTAATTAATTATTTAATTATATTACATGCACCTTGACAGAGCGGTCGTCTTCTCGATTACACAAGGCATCGCCTTGTCCCTCGTGGAAGGCATCACCTTCAACCTCAAACAAGTCGTCTATTCTGGCAAAAAGAGGATCACCCTCACCGGAGTTGTTCAGAAACGTTGATACATCTAAATTTTCTTCCCCGCGGATCACACCTTGGATCAACTCTTCCTTTTCTTCGTCTCTGTCGCGTGGGTCCATATTTTCTGCATAGGTGGTAAAACGGATAAGTCAAAGAGGCTAAGGGAGAATGTTAGGTACGGTGTTGAGAGATATAAACCCTAATTCAGAGAAACCCTAATATCGCGAAGAACCAATACCTGAAAGAAAGGCGGCAATCAATACATGGCATAATACAATGCGCAATCAATATGTATGACATGTCAGATTTAGAGATCCTACAATAACCCTAGGTGCAACATCGATTTAAAAGGGTTCGGGATGTCCTAGCAAGGACACACCGGCGAACCCAAATGTACATAAGGGGTGTCGATGTTTATTTAACTAAACTAGGGTTTAAAGTTGCTTGACAATGTAACCCTCAAGCATGCTCGACAATTAATCGGGGTTCCGAGGGGTGAAAACCCTAACTCAGAGAAACTCCGGAATCACCTGTGAGGGGTTACTATGTTCTTCTAATTAAACTTGTTATGAAAGTTGTTGAACAATGCATGAAAGGTGGGGTCGAGGCCACGTCGTCAGCCACGCAAGCGAATGGGGCCGGGGATGGGGTGGTTTGACCGGGCTGACCCACAGGCTGGCGTCACGTTGACGTCAGCCTGACATCACCCGACGGTGAACCTCTCAGGCAAGGCACGGGGACAGCGAAGGAGGGCTCGAAGGACTACGCGTGATGGGCATATGCCTACCGGGGTATACCCAGCAGGACGTTTCCAACTGGCCCAGGAACTGGCGAGTGGGCCTGCAAGACGGCGACTGGATCAAGGCCTGGTGTGGATCCAAGCGACTGGGATGAAGGCCCGGGCGAGTAGATAGGCCCAGTCGAATTAGGGTAAACAATTACCGAAGCCTTAACTGATTCGGTTGAGATATGTAAACCCTAGGGGAGGTGAGTCTATATAAACCTCCCTACAGGGCGTGTAGAGTTACGTTCCATCATACACCCAAGCGACTCGCCGCCTAGCCGCCGAGCTCGCCCATTGTACCACCATCATAATACAATCTAGCAGGAGTAGGTCTTTACCCTCCGAGGGGCCGAACCTGGGTAAAACCTTGTGTATCCGCCCTCATCTTGCACTGCAGATGGCTGGCCGCCCTTGCCCCTCGTTCTACTACTCGCTACTGATTGCAGCATCTGCCGTGACCATTCCCACGACAGTGGCGCCCACCATGGTGCCCGGACGGTCTGGCCGGTGTTCTGTGGCGAGATCCAATCTGCCCAT
This sequence comes from Avena longiglumis, assembly GCA_030063025.1. Lineage (NCBI taxonomy): Eukaryota > Viridiplantae > Streptophyta > Magnoliopsida > Poales > Poaceae > Avena > Avena longiglumis. The sequence continues at coordinate 543,601,329 of CP125974.1, read as the reverse complement.
CAACGATACGGTCGCCACCGGCCGCATGATAGCGATCGGCGAGATGCTCCAGATCTTGCCGAGCAGCTACGTCCCGGCGGCGCGACCCGTCACGCACAGCGTGATCCTGCCGGTCGGCACGATCAGCCTCTTCGTCGGCCTCACCGACGTCATAGTCTCGGAGGATTCGGCTCGCATCCGCGAGTCGCCGCCACGCGATCGGCTCTCTGAGAGTCAGATCCGCACGATCCATTGCCTCGCCTCCGAGTACAACACGACCCACAGCAATGTGGCCGAAAACTCCGCGGCTGCGGAAGACGCGTCCCTCAACGACGACGCCGACTCGGTGACCCCGGCTTCACTCGCCGGATCCATCACCGCGGCTTCACCCGCGGGCTCCATCACCCAGGTCTCCAACGTGGGAGACTTCGAGGACCCCTCCATCCTTGGGATCTTCGACTTTGACTCTGGGTCGGAAAATTCTGCCGACCTCCGCGACGGGACCGGTCGCCACGCCGCGACCTACATGGCGACCGGCACCGATCTGCCAGAGGATCCCTTCTCCACCCCGATCCCTCCTAACGCCACGGCAACAGAGGTCGAGGAACTCCGCCTGAAGCTGGCGGAGGCAGTCCGCAAGGAGCAAGCCGAGCGCGAAAATTTTTGCCTCGAGCAGGTGACGGCGCAGGAGCTGTCGTGCTACAACCAACAGCGAATCAGGTCGCGCCTGAACCCCACCGTCCAGGGGCGCGCCCTGAACTTCAACGACGAAAACGACCCGGCCCGCGCGGCCGAGCGCGCGATCTGGGAGAACGCGCCACCAGGAGGAAGCGCCCGGCCCCCGCCAGGGTCGACGACAATGGGCGCCCCACCTCCACCCAACCGCACACCCCCCCAGGGATCAGCCGCGGATAGTTGTCTCCTCACGGGAGCGAGACGCGAACGGCCTCCCACTGTTCTCCACCCCGATGGACAACCTCGTGGCAGGCCGGGCAACAGCCGACAACATCACGGCCACCGGTGACGGCGCCCTACAGATCCAGTATGTTAGGGCCCTGCTCGCAAAGGCCATCGGGCAGCAAAACGCAGGCGCCGACTCGCAGGGTCGAGTGTACTCGTGTTGTTCGGGAATCATAGCAGCCTCAAGCGGCCGCCCCATGGCGGCAAACACCCTCAACTGCCCCCCACCATAGCCATTGCAGCTCCAACATCGACCCGCAAACGCGGCACTCTCCACCAACGATCCTGTGACCATCGACGCCAGCGACTAACCGCACATCATCAACAACCAAAGCTGGCGCGCACGCCAGCCCGACGACCTGCGCCACACCCTAACGAATCGCCGCGATGGCGAGCCGATTGGATCGTTAAGTCGACTTGGCCCCAAGTGCTTCGGACCGATGATCCGAGGCGAGAAGTACCCGCCGAACTTCAAGGCGCCAAAGGAGATAGAAAAGTACGACCCCGCCGTGTGGCTCGATACATACCTCATGGCGATGGGGATCGCAGGCCACACCGACCTGCTAGCCGCCCGTTACCTCCCCTTGATGATGGAGGGTACATGCAGGCAGCAGATCAACACCCTCCCCCAGGATAGTATCGACTCCTGGGAGGAAATGCGCGACGCTTTTGTCAGGCACTTCGAGTGCTCCTACACCCGCGCCACCACCATTGAGAAACTGGAGCGATGTGTCCAGGGACCCATGAGTCGACCAAGAATCGGGTCCAGCGGTGGCAAGAACTCTGGTACAACGCGGTCGGCATCCACCCGGACACCGCGATCCATTCCTTCAAGACCTCGTGCCGCTACGAGCCCTTGGTCGCCAAGCTCAAGCGACACTCTCGCACACTCGAAAACATACCGGACCTCCTCGAGATCGCCAAACGGTACGTGGAGGAAGATCCAAACCAGGAAACCGACGACGAGTCAGGAGGCCAACGCCGCACGAGCGGCAACGACAACGGACGACTGTCCGACCTACGCTACATCAACACTCGCCTCACCCGCAAGCGCCGCAGTGACGGGCGAGTCGACTTCGTCGCCAACACCGGGCACGCACAACGCGATCCCAAAAGCTTCCGCCGCGACGGAGGACAACGCCGCGACGGCGGCAACCACAAGGCCAAGCCAAGGTTCGACCCCGCGGCCCTCCTTAACCAACCTTGTGTGTTTCATAGCAGGGAAGGGAAGCACGCAACGCACACAACCGCCGACTGCCACACCCTCAGGGAGATCGAGAAGGCACGGCGAGCACGGGAGGACCCCGACAACGACCCGCCAAACGGCGGAAAATTCAGCAAAGTGGCCGGCTCGCTCCATACCTTCACATGCTTCAACACGAAGCGCAAGAAGAAGGTCATCACCCGCGCCGTCGCCGTCAACGCAGTGGCTCAGGTGGACGTTCCCCAGTTCCTCAACTGGTCGGAGCAGCCCATCACCTGGAGCCGCCAGGACCACTCGCCACGCATCGAGTACCCCGGCCGAGTCGCCCTGGTGGTCCAACCTAAGACCGACGACTACTGGCTCCCCAAGACATTGATGGATGGCGGTAGCTCCATCAACATCCTGTACCTGGACACCTTCAGGCGGCTGCGGCTCCCACAGTCGATGATCGAGACAACCCACACCATGTTCGATGGCATCGTCCCCGGTCGGAAGGCGTTCCCGATCAGCAAGGTCACACTGCCTGTCACCTTCGGCACACCAGCAAACTTCCGCACCGAGCGGATCGTCTTCGAGCTGGTACCCTTTGACGGACGGTCTAGTATTTTAGGAAAATGGGACGGTAGCATTCTGAAACAGCATTTTGGTGGTTACTTCACAAAACGACCCGTTTTTTGTGCTCGGAAAATGGAAAAGGGCTTTTCCGTGCGACAAAAAGGAAAACTTCCTCCTGCAACATTGTTCTCCATACCAATGTCCGCATGCATTCATAATATGGGCATATCATCACAAACTATGCCGTGATTCAGCACATAACATCGGTCATTTGGACCGAAAGCCATGAAACCTCGAACATGATAGGTCAGTTTGTGAAGGTTTTTTCGAGACATGATCAATATACCAAGTCTGGTATTTTTCCTTTCAACTACGTCACATAATATGACACCACGCGAAGGATTTTCATTGTTCGGATTTTTTTCGAATTTATTATGCCCGTTTTGAATTTTCTGAATTTCTAACTATGGTCGAACCGGCGTGCATGAAGATAGGGGACGAGCATCATTAGAAATTGCATTGGATCTCTAAAGAAACCACATATTGCGAGTATAAAAATGATTTTTTTCAAAAAATCACGGGCGATAGATCATGTACCTGTAATGCAAACCGGACCCACTTCCTACCGATTCGGCAGCCATTTGTCCTTTTTACCCGGGATGGACGAAAAGGTTTGAGATGTCCCGGTTGGGAGATAGTCCATGTAAGGTGGTCTGGTATTTTAGGAAAATTGGATGGTAGCATTTTGAAATAGCATTTTGGTGGTTACTGCACAAAACGACCCGTTTTTTGCGCTCGGAAAATGGAAAAGGGCTTTTCCGTGCTACAAAAAGGAAAACTTCCTCCTATAACATTGTTTTCCATACCAATTTCCACATGCAAGCATAATATGGGCACAACATCACAAACTATGCCGTGATTCAGCACATAACATCGGTCATTTGGACCGAAAGCCATGAAACCTCAAACATGATAGGTCATTTTGTGAAGGTTTTTTCGAGACATGATCAATATACCAATTCTGGTATTTTTCCTTTAAACTATGTCACATAATATGACACCACGCGAAGGATTTTCATTGTTCGGATTTTTTTGAATTTATTATGCCCGTTTTGAATTTTTTGAATTTCTAACTATGGTCGAACTGGCGTGCATGAAGATAGGGGACGAGCATCATTAGAACTTGCATTGGATCTCTAAAGAAACCACATATTGCGAGTCTAAAAATGATTTTTTCAAAAAATCACGGGCGATAGATCATGTACCTGTAGTACAAACCGGACCCACTTCCTACCGATTCGGCAGACATTTGCCCTTTTTACCCGGGATGGAAGAAAAGGTTTGAGATGTCTCGGTTGGGGTATAGTCCATGTAAGGTGGTCTAGTATTTTAGGAAAATGGGACGATAGCATTCTGAAACAGCATTTTTGTGGTTACTTCACAAAACGACCCGTTTTTTGCGCAAGGAAAATGTAAAAGGGCTTATCCGTGCGACAAAAAGGAAAACTTCCTCCTGCAACATCGTTCTCCATACCAATTTCCACATGCATGCATAATATGGGCACAGCATCACAAACTATGCCGTGATTCAGCACATAACATCGGTCATTTGGACCGAAAGCCATGAAACCTCGAACATGATAGGTCATTTTGTGAAGGTTTTTTCGATACATGATCAATATACCAAGTCTGGTATTTTTCCTTTCAACTATGTCACATAATATGACACCACGCGAAGGATTTTCATTGTTCGGATTTTTTTTGAATTTATTATGCCCGTGTTGAATTTTCTGAATTTCTAACTATGGTCGAACCGGCGTGCATGAAGATAGGGGACGAGTATCGTTAGAACTTGCATTGGATCTCTGAAGGAACCACATATTGCAAGTCTAAAAATGAGTTTTTCAAAAAAAAACACGGGCAATAGATCATGTACCTGTAGTACAAACCGGACCCACTTCCTACCGATTCGGCAGACATTTGTCCTTTTTACCCGGGATGGACGAAAAGGTTTGAGATGTCCCGGTTGGGAGATAGTCCATGTAAGGTGGTCTATATTTTAGGAAAATGGGATGGTAGCATTCTGAAACAGCATTTTGGTGGTTACTTCACAAAACGGCCCGTTTTTGCGCTCGGAAAATGGAAAAGGGCTTTTCCGTGTGACAAAAAGGAAAGCTTCCTCCTGCAACATTGTTCTCCATACAAATGTCCACATGCATGCATAATATGGACACAACATCACAAACTATGACGTGATTCAGCACATAACATCGGTCATTTGTACCGAAAGCCATGAAACCTCGAACATGATAGGTCATTTTGTGAAGGTTTTTTCGAGACATGATTAATATACCAAGTCTGGTATTTTTCCTTTCAACTATATCACATAATATGACACCACGCGAAGGATTTTCATTGTTCGGATTTTTTTTGAATTTATTATGCCCGTTTTGAATTTTCTGAATTTCTAACTATGGTCGAACCGGCATGCATGAAGATAGGGGACGAGCGTCGTTAGAACTTGCATTGGATCTCTGAAGAAACCACATATTGCGAGTCTAAAAATGATTTTTTCAAAAAATCACGGGCGATAGAACATGTACCTGTAGTACAAACCGGACCCACTTCCGACCGATTCGGCAGACATTTGTCATTTTTACCCGGCATGGAAGAAAAGGTTTGAGATGTCCCGGTTGGGAGATAGTCCATGTAAGGTGGTCTAGTATTTTAGGGAAATGGGACGATAGCATTCTGAAACAACATTTTTGTGGTTACTTCATAAAACGACCCATTTTTTGTGCAAGGAAAATGGAAAAGGGCTTTTCCGTGCGACAAAAAGGAAAACTTCCTCCTGCAACATCGTTCTCCATACCAATGTCCACATGCAGGCATAATATGGGCACAACATCACAAACTATGTTGTGATTCAGCACATAACATCGGTCATTTCGATCGAAAGCCATGAAACCTCGAACATGATAGGTCATTTTGTGAAGGTTTTTTCGAGACATGATCAATATACCAAGTCTGGTATTTTTTTCCTTTCAACTATGTCACATAATATGACACCACGCGAAGGATTTTGATTGTTCGGATTTTTTTTGAATTTATTATGCCCGTTTTGAATTTTCTGAATTTCTAACTATGGTCGAATCGGCGTGCATGAAGATAGGGGACGAGCATCATTAGAACTTGCATTGGATCTCTGAGAAACCACATATTGCGAGTCTAAAAATGATTTTTTCAAAAAATCACGGGCGATAGATCATGTACCTATAGTACAAACCAGACCCACTTCCGACCGATTCGGCAGACATTTGTCATTTTTACCCGGCATGGAAGAAAAGGTTTGAGATGTCCTGGTTGGGAGATAGTCCATGTAAGGTGGTCTAGTATTTTAGGGAAATGGGACGATAGAATTCTGAAACAGCATTTTTGTGGTTACTTCACAAAACGACCCGTCTTTTGCACTCGAAAAATGGAAAAGGGCTTTTCCGTGCTAAAAAAATGAAAACTTCCTCCTGCAACATTGTTCTCCATACCAATTTCCACATGCATGCATAATATGGACACAACATCACAAACTATGCCGTGATTCAGCACATAACATCGGTCATTTGGACCGAAAGCCATGAAACCTCGAACATGATAGGTCATTTTGTGAAGGTTTTTTCGAGACATGATCAATATACCAATTCTGGTATTTTTCCTTTCAACTATATCACATAATATGACACCACGCGAAGGATTTTCATTGTTCGGATTTTTTCTGAATTTATTATGCCCGTTTTGAATTTTCTGAATTTCTAACTATGGTTGAACCGGCGTGCATGAAGATAGGGGACGAGTATCGTTAGAACTTGCATTGGATCTCTGAACAAACCACATATTGCGAGTCTAAAAATGAGTTTTTCAAAAAATCACGGGCGATAGATCTTGTACCTGTAGTACAAACTGGACCCACTTCCTACCGATTCGGCAGACATTTGTCCTTTTTACCCGGGATGGCCGAAAAGGTTTGAGATGTCCCGGTTGGGAGATAGTCCATGTAAGGTGGTCTAGTATTTTAGGAAAATGGGACGATAGCATTGTGAAACAGCATTTTTGTGGTTACTTCACAAAACGACCCGTTTTTTGCGCAAGGAAAATGGAAAAGGGCTTTTCCGTGCGACAAAAAGGAAAACTTCCTCCTGCAACATCGTTCTCCATACCAATGTCCACATGAATGCATAATATGGGCACAGCATCACAAACTATGCCGTGATTCAGCACATAACATTGGTCATTTGGACCGAAAGCCATGAAACCTCGAACATGATAGGTCATTTTGTGAAGGTTTTTTCGAGACATGATCAATATACCAAGTCTGGTATTTTTTTCCTTTCAACTATGTCACATAATATGACACCACGCGAAGGATTTTGATTGTTCGGATTTTTTTTGAATTTATTATGCCCGTTTTGAATTTTCTGAATTTCTAACTATGGTCGAACCGGTGTGCATGAAGATAGGGGACGAGCATTATTAGAACTTGCATTGGATCTCTGAAGAAACCACATATTGCGAGTCTAAAAATGATTTTTTCAAAAAATCACGGGCGATAGATCATGTACCTGTAGTACAAACCGGACCCACTTCCTACCGATTCGGCAGACATTTGTCCTTTTTACCCGGGATGGACGAAAAGGTTTGAGATGTCCCGGTTGGGAGATAGTCCATGTAAGGTGGTCTGGTATTTTAGGAAAATGGGATGGTAGCATTTTGAAATAGCATTTTGGTGGTTACTTCACAAAACGACCCGTCTTTTGTGCTCGAAAAATGGAAAAGGGCTTTTCCGTGCTACAAAAAGGAAAACTTCCTCCTGCAACATTGTTCTCCATACCAATTTCCACATGCATGCATAATATGGGCACAGCATCACAAACTATGCCGTGATTCAGCACATAACATCGGTCATTTGGACCTAAAGCCATGAAACCTCGAACATGATAGGTCATTTTGTGAAGGTTTTTTCGAGACATGATCAATATACCAATTCTGGTATTTTTCCTTTCAACTATGTCACATAATATGACACCACGCGAAGGATTTTCATTGTTCGGATTTTTTTGAATTTATTATGCCCGTTTTGAATTTTCTGAATTTTTAACTATGGTCGAACCGGCGTGCATGAAGATAGGGGACGAGTATCGTTAGAACTTGCATTGGATCTCTGAAGAAACCACATATTGCGAGTCTAAAAATGAGTTTTCTAAAAATCACGGGCGATAGATCTTGTACATGTAGTACAAACTGGACCCACTTCCAACCGATTCGGCAGACATTTGTCCTTTTTACCCGGGATGGCCGAAAAGGTTTGAGATGTCCCGGTTGGGATATAGTCCATGTAAGGCGGTCTAGTATTTTAGGAAAATGGGATGGTAGCATTCTGAAACAGCATTTTGGTGGTTACTTCACAAAACGACCCGTTTTTTGCGCTCGGAAAATGGAAAAGGGCTTTTCGGTGCGACAAAAAGGAAAACTTCCTCCTGCAACATTGTTCTCCATACCAATGTCCACATGCATGCATAATATGGGAACAACATCACAAACTATGACGTGATTCAGCACATACCATCGGTCATTTGTACCGAAAGCCATGAAACTGCGAACATGATACGTCATTTTATGAAGGTTTTTTCGATACATGATCAATATACCAAGTCTTGTATTTTTCCTTTCAACTATGTCATATAATATGACACCATGCGAAGCATTTTCATTGTTCGGATTTTTTTCGAATTTATTATGCCCGTTTTGAATTTTCTGAATTTCTAACTATGGTCGAACCGGCGTGCATGAAGATAGGGGACGAGCATCCTTAGAACTTGCATTGGATCTCTGAAGAAACCAACATATTGCGAGTCTAAAAATATTTTTTTCAAAAAATCAGGGGCGATAGATCATGTACCTGTAGTACAAACCGGAACCAATTCCTATCGATTCGACAGACATTTGTCCTTTTTACCCGGGATGGACGAAAGTGCTTGAGATGTCCCGGTTGGGGAATAGTCCATGTAAGGTGGTCTAGTATTTTAGTAAAATGGGACTGTAGCATTCTGACACAGCATTTTTGTGGTTACTTGACAAAACGACCAGTTTTTTGTGCTCGGAAAATGGAAAAGGGCTTTTCCGTGCGACAAAAAGGAAAACTTCCTCCTGCAACATTGTTCTCCATACCAATGTCCACATGCATGCATAATATGGGCACAACATCACGAACTATGCCGTGATTCAGCACATAACATCGGTTATTTGGACCGAAAGCCATGAAACCCCGAACATGATAGGTCATTTTATGAAGGTTTTTTCGAGACATGATCAATATACCAAGTCTGGTATTTTTTCTTTCAACTATGTCACATAATATGACACCACGCGAAGGATTTTCATTGTTCGGATTTTTTTTGAATTTATTATCCCTGTTTTGAATTTTCTGAATTTCTAACTATGGTCGAACCGGCGTGCATGAAGATAGGGGACGAGTATCGTTAGAACTTGCATTGGATATCTGAAGGAACCACATATTGCAAGTCTAAAAATGAGTTTTTCAAAAAATCACGGGCGATAGATCTTGTACCTGTAGTACAAACCGGACCCACTTCCTACCGATTCGGCAGACATTTGTCCTTTTTACCCGGGATGGACGAAAAGGTTTGAGATGTCCCGGTTGGGAGATTGTCCATGTAAGGTGGTCTATATTTTAGGAAAATGGGACGGTAGCATTCTGAAACAGCATTTTGGTGGTTACTTCACAAAACGACCCGTTTTTGCGCTTGGAAATTGGAAAAGGGCTTTTCCATGCGACAAAAAAGAAAACTTCCTCCTGCAATATTGTTCTCCATACCAATGTCCACATGCATGCATAATATGGACACAACATCACAAACTATGACGTGATTCAGCACTTAACATTGGTCATTTCGACCGAAACCATGAAACCTCGAACATGATAGGTCATTTTGTGAAGGTTTTTTCGAGACATGATCAATATACCAAGTCTGGTATTTTTTTTCTTTCAACTATGTCACATAATATGACACCACGTGAAGGATTTTCATTGTTCGGATATTTTTTGAATTTATTATGCCCGTTTTGAATTTTCTGAATTTCTAACTATGGTCGAACCGGCGTGCATGAAGATAGGGGACGAGCATAATTAGAACTTGCATTGGATCTCTGAAGAAACCACATATTGCGAGTCTAAAAATGATTTTTTCAAAAAATCACGGGCGATAGATCATGTACCTGTAGTACAAACCAGACCCACTTCCTACCGATTCGGCAGACATTTGTCCTTTTTACACGGGATGAAAGAAAAGGTTTGAGATGTCCCGGTTGGGAGATAGTCCATGTAAGGTGGTGTAGTATTTTAGGAAAATGGGACGATAGCATTCTGAAACAGCATTGTTGTGGTTACTTCACAAAACGACCCGTTTTTTGCACAAGGAAAATGGAAAAGGGCTTTTCCGTGCGACAAAAAGGAAAACTTCCTCCTGCAACATCGTTCTCCATACCAATGTCCACATGCATGCATAATATGGGCACAGCATCACAAACTATGCCGTGATTCAGCACATAACATCGGTCATTTGGATCGAAAGCCATGAAACCTCGAACATGATAGGTCATTTTGTGAAGGTTTTTTTGAGACATGATCAATATACCAAGTATGGTATTTTTTTCCTTTCAACTATGTCACATAATATGACACCATGCGAAGGATTTTGATTGTTCGGATTTTTTTTGAATTTATTATGCCCGTTTTGAATTTTCTGAATTTCTAACTATGGTCGAATCGGCGTGCATGAAGATAGGGGACGAGCATCATTAGAACTTGCATTGGATCTCTGAAGAAACCACATATTGCGAGTCTAAAAATGATTTTTTCAAAAAATCACGGGCGATAGATCATGTACCTGTAGTACAAACCGGACCCACTTCCTACCGATTCGGCAGACATTTGTCCTTTTTACCCGGGATGGACGAAAAGGTTTGAGATGTCCCGGTTCGGAGATAGTCCATGTAAGGTGGTCTGGTATTTTAGGAAAATGGGATGGTAGCATTTTGAAATAGCATTTTGGTGGTTACTTCACAAAACGACCCGTCTTTTGCGCTCGAAAAATGGAAAAGGGCTTTTCCGTGCTACAAAAAGGAAAACTTCCTCCTGCAACATTGTTCTCCATACCAATTTCCACATGCATGCATAATATGGACACAACATCACAAACTATGCCGTGATTCAGCACATAACATCGGTCATTTGGACCGAAAGCCATGAAACCTCGAACATGATAGGTCATTTTGTGAAGGTTTTTTCGAGACATGATCAATATACCAATTCTGGTATTTTTTATTTCAACTATGTCACATAATATGACACCACGCGAAGGATTTTCATAGTACGGATTTTTTTTGAATTTATTATGCCCGTTTTGAATTTTCTGAATTTCTAACTATGGTTGAACCAAGTGCATGAAGATAGGGGCAGTATCGTTAGAACTTGCATTGGATCTCTGAAGAAACCACATATTGCTAGTCTAAAAATGAGTTTTTCAAAAAATCACGGGCGATAGATCTTGTACCTATAGTACAAACTGGACCCACTTCCTACCGATTCGGCAGACATTTGTCCTTTTTACCCGGGATGGCCGAAAAGGTTTGAGATGTCCCGGATGGGAGATAGTCCATGTAAGGTGGTCTTGTATTTTAGGAAAATGGGACGATAGCATTCTGAAACAGCATTTTTGTGGTTACTTCACAAAACGACCCGTTTTTTGCGCAAGGAAAATGGAAAAGGGCTTTTCCGTGCGACAAAAAGGAAAACTTCCTCCTGCAACATCGTTCTCCATACCAATTTCCACATGCATGCATAATATGGGCACATCATCACAAACTATGCCGTGATTCAGCACATAACATTGGTCATTTGGACCGAAAGCCATGAAACCTCGAACATGATAGGTCATTTTGTGAAGGTTTTTTCAAGACATGATCAATATACCAAGTCTGGTATTTTTTCCCTTTCAACTATGTCACATAATATGACACCACGCGAAGGATTTTGATTGTTCGGATTTTTTTTGAATTTATTATGCCTGTTTTGAATTTTCTGAATTTCTAACTATGGTCGAACCGGCGTGCATGAATATAGGGGACGAGCATCGTTAGAAATTGCATTGGATCTCTGAAGAAACCATATATTGCGAGTCTAAAAATGATTTTTCAAAAATCAGGCGATAGATCATGTACCTGTACAAACCGGACCCACTTCCTACTAATTCGGCAGACATTTGTCCTTTTTACCCGGGATGGACGAATAGGTTTAAGATGTCCCGGTTGGGAGATAGTCTATGTAAGGTGGTCTAGTATTTTATGAAAATGGGACGGTAGCATTCTGAAACAGCACTTTGGTGGTTACTTCATAAAACGACCTGTTTTTGCGCTCGGAAAATGGAAAAGGGCTTTTCCGTGTGACAAAAAGGAAAACTTCCTCCTGCAACATTGTTCTCCGTACCAATGTCCACATGCATGCATAATATGGGCATATCATCACAAACTATGTCGTGATTCAGCACATAACATCGGTCATTTGGACCGAAAGCCATGAAACCTCGAACATGATAGGTCATTTTGTGAAGGTTTTTTCGAGACATGATCAATATACCAAGTCTGGTATTTTTCCTTTTAACTATGTCACATAATATGACACCATCCGAAGGATTTTCATTGTTCGGATTTTTTTGAATTAATTATGCCCGTTTTGAATTTTCTGAATTTCTAACTATGGTCGAACCGGCGTGCAAGAAGATAGGGGACGAGCATCGATAGAACTTGCATTGGATCTCTGAAGAAACCACATATTGCGAGTCTAAAACTGATTTTTCAAAAATCACGGTGATAGATCATGTACCGTAGTACAAACCGGACCCACTTGCATCGATTCTACAGACATTTGTCCTTTTACCCGGATGGAAGAAAAGGTTTGAGATGTCGGTTGGGAGATAGTCCATGTAAGGTGGTCTAGTATTTTAGGAAAATGGGACGATAGCATTCTGAAACAGCATTTTGTGGTTACTTCACAAAACGACCTGTTTTTGCAAGGAAAATGGAAAAGGGCTTTTCCGTGAGACAAAGAGGAAAACTTCCTCCGCAACATTGTTCTCCATACCAATGTCCACATGCATGCATAATATGGGCACAAAGATCACAAACTATGCCGTGATTCAAGACATAACATCGGTCATTTGGACGAAAGCCATGAAACCTCGAACATGATAGGTCATTTTGTGAAGGTTTTTCGAGACATGATCAATATACCAAGTCTGGTATTTTTCCTTTCAACTATGTCACATAATATGACACCACGAAGGATTTTGATTGTTCGGATTTTTTGAATTTATTATGCCCGTTTTGAATTTTCTGAATTTCTAACTATGGTCGAACTGGCGTGCATAAAGATAGGGGACGAGCATCATTAGAACTTGCATCGGATATCTAAAGAAACCACATATTGCGAGTCTAAAAATGATTTTTTCAAAAAATCACGGGCGATAGATCATGTACCTGTAGTACAAACCGGACCCACTTCCTACCGATTCAAGCAGACATTTGTCCTTTTTACCCGGGATGAAAGAAAAGGTTTGAGATGTCCCGGTTGGGAGATAGTCCATGTAAGGTGGTCTAGTATTTTAGGAAAATGGGACGATAGCATTCTGAAACAGCATTTTTGTGGTTACTTCACAAAACGATCCGTTTTTTGTGCAAGGAAAATGGAAAAGGGCTTTTCCGTGCGACAAAAAGGAAAACTTCCTCCTGCAACATCGTTCTCCATACCAATGTCCACATGCATGCATAATATGGGCATATCATCACAAACTATGTCGTGATTCAAAGACATAACATCGGTCATTTGGACCGAAAGCCATGAAACCTCGAACATGATAGGTCATTTTGTGAAGGTTTTTCGAGATATGATCAATATACCAAGTTTGGTATTTTTCCTTTCAAATATGTCACATAATATGACACCACGCTAAGGATTTTCATTTTTCAGATTTTTTTTTGAATTTCTTATGCCCGTTTTGAATTTTTTGAATTTCTAACTATGGTCGAACCGGCGTGCATGGAGATAGGGGACGAGCATCGTTAGAAATTGCATTGGATCTCTGAAGAAACCACATATTGCGAGTCTAAAAATGATTTTTTCAAAAAACACGGGCGATAGATCATGTACCTATAGTACAAAACCGGACCCACTTCCTACCGATTCGGCAAACATTTGTCCTTTTTACCCTGGATGGACGAAAAGGTTCGAGATTTCCTGGTTGGGAGATAGTACATGTAAGGTGGTCTAGTATTTTATGAAAATGGGACGGTAGCATTCTGAAACAGCATTTTGGTGGTTACTTCACAAAACGACCGTTTTTATGCTAAGGAAAATGGAAAAGGGATTTTCCGTGTGACAAAAAGGAAAAATTCCTCCTGCAACATCGTTCTCCATACCAATGTCCACATGCATGCATAATATGGGCACAGCATCACAAACTATGCCGTGATTCAGCACATAACATCGGTCATTTGGACCGAAAGCCATGAAACCTCGAACATGATAGGTCATTTTGTGAAGGTTTTTTCGAGACATGATCAATATACCAAGTCTGGTATTTTTCCTTTTAACTATGTCACATAATATGACACCATCCGAAGGATTTTCATTGTTCGGATTTTTTTGAATTTATTATGCCCGTTTTGAATTTTCTGAATTTCTAACTATGGTCGAACCGGCGTGCAAGAAGATAGGGGACGAGCATCGATAGAACTTGCATTGGATCTCTGAAGAAACCACATATTGCGAGTCTAAAACTGATTTTTTCAAAAATCACGGTGATAGATCATGTACCGTAGTACAAACCGGACCCACTGCATCTGATTCGGACATTTGTCCTTTTACCGGGATGGAAGAAAAGGTTTGAGATGTCCCGGTTGGGAGATAGTCCATGTAAGGTGGTCTAGTATTTTAGGAAAATGGGACGATAGCATTCTCAAACAAAGATTTTGTGGTTACTTCACAAAACGACCCGTTTTTTGCGCAAGGAAAATGGAAAAGGGCTTTTCCGTGAGACAAAGAGGAAAACTTCCTCCTGCAACATTGTTCTCCATACCAATGTCCACATGCATGCATAATATGGGCACAAGATCACAAACTATGCCGTGATTCAAGACATAACATCGGTCATTTGGACCGAAAGCCATGAAACCTCGAACATGATAGGTCATTTTGTGAAGGTTTTTTCGAGACATGATCAATATACCAAGTCTGGTATTTTTTCCTTTCAACTATGTCACATAATATGACACCACGCGAAGGATTTTGATTGTTCGGATTTTTTTGAATTTATTATGCCCGTTTTGAATTTTCTGAATTTCTAACTATGGTCGAACTGGCGTGCATAAAGATAGGGGACGAGCATCATTAGAACTTGCATCGGATATCTAAAGAAACCACATATTGCGAGTCTAAAAATGATTTTTTCAAAAAATCACGGGCGATAGATCATGTACCTGTAGTACAAACCGGACCCACTTCCTACCGATTCGGCAGACATTTGTCCTTTTTACCCGGGATGAAAGAAAAGGTTTGAGATGTCCCGGTTGGGAGATAGTCCATGTAAGGTGGTCTAGTATTTTAGGAAAATGGGACGATAGCATTCTGAAACAGCATTTTTGTGGTTACTTCACAAAACGATCCGTTTTTTGTGCAAGGAAAATGGAAAAGGGCTTTTCCGTGCGACAAAAAGGAAAACTTCCTCCTGCAACATCGTTCTCCATACCAATGTCCACATGCATGCATAATATGGGCATATCATCACAAACTATGTCGTGATTCAGCACATAACATCGGTCATTTGGACCGAAAGCCATGAAACCTCGAACATGATAGGTCATTTTGTGAAGGTTTTTTCGAGACATGATCAATATACCAAGTCTGGTATTTTTCCTTTCAACTATGTCACATAATATGACACCACGCGAAGGATTTTCATTGTTCGGATTTTTTTTGAATTTATTATCCCCGTTTTGAATTTTCTGAATTTCTAACTATGGTCGAACCGGCGTGCATGAAGATAGGGGACGAGTATCGTTAGAACTTGCATTGGATCTCTAAAGAAACCACATATTGCGAGTCTAAAAATGATTTTTTCAAAAAATCACGGGCGATAGATCATGTACCTGTAGTACAAACCGGACCCACTTCCTACCGATTAATGAGACATTTGTTCTTTTACCGGGATGAAAGAAAAGGTTTGAGATGTCGGTTGGGAGATAGTCCATGTAAGGTGGTCTAGTATTTTAGGAAAATGGGACGATAGCATTCTGAAACAGCATTTTTGTGGTTACTTCACAAAACGACCCGTTTTTTGCGCAAGGAAAATGGAAAAGGGCTTTTCCGTGTGACAAAAAGGAAAAATTCCTCCTGCAACATCGTTCTCCATACCAATGTCCACATGCATGCATAATATGGGCACAGCATCACAAACTATGCCGTGATTCAGCACATAACATCGGTCATTTGGACCGAAAGCCATGAAACCTCGAACATGATAGGTCATTTTGTGAAGGTTTTTTCGAGACATGATCAATATACCAAGTTTGGTATTTTTCCTTTCAACTATGTCATATAATATGACACCACGCGAAGGATTTTCATTGTTCGAATTTTTTTTGAATTTATTATGCCTGTTTTGAATTTTCTGAATTTCTAACTATGGTCGAACCGGCGTGCATGAAGATAGGGGACGAGCATCGTTAGAAATTGCATTGGATCTCTGAAGAAACCATATATTGCGAGTCTAAAACTGATTTTTTCAAAAAATCACGGGCGATAGATCATGTACCTGTAGTACAAACCGGACCCACTTCCTACTAATTGGCAGACATTTGTCCTTTTACGGGATGGGCGAATAGGTTTAAGATGTCGGTTGGGAGATAGTCTATGTAAGGTGGTCTAGTATTTTATGAAAATGGGACGGTAGCATTACGAAAGCGACTTTGGTGGTTACTTCATAAAACGCACTTTTTTGCGCTCGGAAAATGGAAAAGGGCTTTTCCGTGTGACAAAAGGAAAACTTCCTCCTGCAACATTGTTCTCCGTACCTATGTCCACATGCATGCATAATATGGGCATATCATCACAAACTATGTCGTGATTCAGCACATAACATCGGTCATTTGGACGAAAGCCATGAAACCTCGAACATGATAGGTCATTTTGTGAAGGTTTTTCGAGACATGATCAATATACCAAGTCTGGTATTTTTCCTTTTAACTATGTCACATAATATGACACCATCCGAAGGATTTTCATTGTTCGGATTTTTCTGAATTTATTATGCCGTTTTGAATTTCGAATTTCTAACTATGGTCGAACGGCGTGCATGAAGATAGGGACGAGCATCGATAGAACTTGCATTGGATCTCTGAAGAAACCACATATGCGAGTCTAAAACTGATTTTTCAAAAATCACGGGTGATAGATCATGTACCGTAGTACAAACCGGACCCACTTCGTACCGATTCGGCAGACATTTGTCCTTTTTACCCGGGATGGAAGAAAAGGTTTGAGATGTCCCGGTTGGGAGATAGTCCATGTAAGGTGGTCTAGTATTTTAGGAAAATGGGACGATAGCATTCTGAAACAGCATTTTTGTGGTTACTTCACAAAACGACCCGTTTTTTGCGCAAGGAAAATGGAAAAGGGCTTTTCCGTGAGACAAAGAGGAAAACTTCCTCCTGCAACATTGTTCTCCATACCAATGTCCACATGCATGCATAATATGGGCACAGCATCACAAACTATGCCGTGATTCAGCACATAACATCGGTCATTTGGACCGAAAGCCATGAAACCTCGAACATGATAGGTCATTTTGTGAAGGTTTTTTCGAGACATGATCAATATACCAAGTCTGGTATTTTTTCCTTTTAACTATGTCACATAATATGACACCACTTGAAGGATTTTGATTGTTCGGATTTTTTGAATTTATTATGCCCGTTTTGAATTTTCTGAATTTCTAACTATGGTCGAACTGGCGTGCATGAAGATAGGGGACGAGCATCATTAGAACTTGCATTGGATCTCTAAAGAAACCACATATTGCGAGTCTAAAAATGATTTTTTCAAAAAATCACGGGCGATAGATCATGTACCTGTATTACAAAGCGGACCCACTTCCTACCG
This sequence comes from Avena longiglumis, assembly GCA_030063025.1. Lineage (NCBI taxonomy): Eukaryota > Viridiplantae > Streptophyta > Magnoliopsida > Poales > Poaceae > Avena > Avena longiglumis. Next base: position 543,583,348 of record CP125974.1, on the reverse strand, counting down.
ATTCTAAGCAGACATTTGTCCTTTTACCGGGATGAAAGAAAAGGTTTGAGATGTCGGTTGGGAGATAGTCCATGTAAGGTGGTCTAGTATTTTAGGAAAATGGGACGATAGCATTCGAAACAGCATTTTGTGGTTACTTCACAAAACGACCCGTTTTTGCGCAAGGAAAATGGAAAAGGGCTTTTCCGTGCGACAAAAAGGAAAACTTCCTCCTGCAACATCGTTCTCCATACCAATGTCCACATGCATGCATAATATGGGCACAACATCACAAACTATGCCGTGATTCAGCATAACATCGGTCATTTGGACCGAAAGCCATGAAACCTCGAACATGATAGGTCATTTTGTGAAGGTTTTTCGAGACATGATCAATATACCAAGTGTGGTATTTTCCTTTCAACTATGTCATATAATATGACACCACGAAGGATTTTCATTGTTCGATTTTTTGAATTTATTATGCCTGTTTTGAATTTTCTGAATTTCTAACTATGGTCGAACGTGCATGAAGATATGGGACGAGCATCGTTAGAAATTGCATTGGATCTCTGAAGAAACCATATATTGCGAGTCTAAAACTGATTTTTCAAAAATCACAGGCGATAGATCATGTACTGTAGTACAAACCGGACCCACTTCCTACTAATTGGCAGACATTTGTCCTTTTACCGGGATGGACGAATAGGTTTAAGATGTCCGGTTGGGAGATAGTCTATGTAAGGTGGTCTAGTATTTTATGAAAATGGGACGGTAGCATTACGAAACAACACTTTGGTGGTTACTTCATAAAACGACCTGTTTTTGCGCTCGGAAAATGGAAAAGGGCTTTTCCGTGTGACAAAAAGGAAAACTTCCTCCTGCAACATTGTTCTCCGTACCTATGTCCACATGCATGCATAATATGGGCATATCATCACAAACTATGTCGTGATTCAGCACATAACATCGGTCATTTGGACCGAAAGCCATGAAACCTCGAACATGATAGGTCATTTTGTGAAGGTTTTTTCGAGACATGATCAATATACCAAGTCTGGTATTTTTCCTTTTAACTATGTCACATAATATGACACCATCCGAAGGATTTTCATTGTTCGGATTTTTTTGAATTTATTATGCCCGTTTTGAATTTTCTGAATTTCTAACTATGGTCGAACCGGCGTGCATGAAGATAGGGGACGAGCATCGATAGAACTTGCATTGGATCTCTGAAGAAACCACATATTGCGAGTCTATAACTGATTTTTCAAAAATCACGGTGATAGATCATGTACTGTAGTACAAACGGACCCACTTTCTGGAATTCGGCAGACATTTGTCCTTTTTACCCGGGATGGAAGAAAAGGTTTGAGATGTCCCGGTTGGGAGATAGTCCATGTAAGGTGGTCTAGTATTTTAGGAAAATGGGACGATAGCATTCTGAAACAGCATTTTTGTGGTTACTTGACAAAACGACCCGTTTTTTGCGCAAGGAAAATGAAAAAGGGCTTCTCCGTGAGACAAAGAGGAAAACTTCCTCCTGCAACATTGTTCTCCATACCAATGTCCACATGCATGCATAATATGGGCACAGCATCACAAACTATGCCGTGATTCAGCACATAACATCGGTCATTTGGACCGAAAGCCATGAAACCTCGAACATGATAGGTCATTTTGTGAAGGTTTTTTCGAGACATGATCAATATACCAAGTCTGGTATTTTTTCCTTTCAACTATGTCAAATAATATGACACCACGCGAAGGATTTTGATTGTTCGGATTTTTTTGAATTTATTATGCCCGTTTTGAATTTTCTGAATTTCTAACTATGGTCGAACTGGCGTGCATGAAGATAGGGGACGAGCATCATTAGAACTTGCATTGGATCTCTAAAGAAACCACATATTGCGAGTCTAAAAATGATTTTTCAAAAATCACAGGCGATAGATCATGTACTGTAGTACAAACCGGACCCACTTCCTCTGGATTGGCAGACATTTGTCCTTTTACCTGGATGGACGAAAAGGTTTGAGATGTCGGTTGGGAGATAGTCCATGTAAGGTGGTCTAGTATTTTAGGAAAATGGGACGATAGCATTCTGAAACAGCATTTCGGTGGTTACTTCACAAAACGACCCGTTTTTTGCGCTCGGAAAATGGAAAAGGGCTTTTCCGTCCGACAAAAAGGAAAACTTCCTCCTGCAACATTGTTTTCCATACCAATGTCCACATGCATGCATAATAAGGGCACAACATCACAAACTATGACGTGATTCAGCACATAACATTGGTCATTTGACCGAAAGCCATGAAACCTTGAACATAATAGGTCATTTTGTGAAGGTTTTTTCGCGACATGATCAATATACCAAGTCTGGTATTTTTCCTTTCAACTATATCACATAATATGGCACCACGCGAAGGATTTTCATTGTTCCGATTTTTTTTGAATTTATTATGCCCGTTTTGAATTTTCTGAATTCCTAACTATGAATTAACAAAGTGCATGAAGATAGGGGACGAGCATCGTTAGAAATTGCATTGGATCTCTGAATAAACCACATATTGCGAGTCTAAAAATGAGTTTTTCAAAAAATCACGGTCGATAGATCATGTACCTGTAGTACAAACCGGACCCACTTCCTACCAATTCGGCAGGCATTTGTCCTTTTTACCCGGGATGGAAGAAAAGGTTTTAGATGTCCCGGTTGAGAGATAGTCCATGTAAGGTGCTCTAGTATTTTAGGAAAATGGGACGGTAGCATTCTGAAACAGCATTTTGGTGGTTACTTCACAAAACGGCACGTTTTTTGCGCTCGGAAAATGGAAAAGGGCTTTTCCGTGCGACAAAAAGGAACACTTCCTTGCTGTTACCAATGTCCACATGCATGCATAATATGGGCACAGCATCACAAACTATGTCGTGATTCAGCACATAACATCGGTCATTTGGACCGAAAGCCATGAAACCTTGAACATGATAGGTCATTTTGTGAAGGTTTTTTCGAGACATGATCAATATACCAAGTCTGGTATTTTTCCTTCCAACTATGTTACATAATATGACACCACGCGAAAGATTTTTATTGTTCGAATTTTTTTGAATTTATTATGCCCGTTTTGAATTTTGTGAATTTCTAACTATGGTCGAACCGGCGTGCATGAAGATAGGGGACGAGCATCGTTAGAACTTGTATTGGATCTCTGAAGAAACCACATATTGCGAGTCTAAAAATGATTTTTTCAAAAAATCACGGGCAATAAATCATGTATCTGTAGTACAAACCAGACCCACTTCCTACCGATTCGGCAGACATTTGTCCTTTTTACCCGGGATGGAAAAAAAGGTTTGAGATGTCCCGGTTGGGAGATAGTCCATGTAAGGTGGTCTAGTATTTTAGGAAAATGGGACGGTAGCATTCTGAAACAGCATTTTGGTGGTTACTTCACAAAATGACCCGTTTTTTGCGTTCGGAAAATGGAAAAGGGCTTTTCCGTGCGACAAAAAGGAAAACTTCCTCCTGCAACATTGTTCTCCATACCAATGTCCACATGCATGCATAATATGGGCATATCATCACAAACTATGTCGTGATTCAGCACATAACATCGGTCATTTGGACCGAAAGCCATGAAACCTCGAACATGATAGGTCATTTTGTGAAGGTTTTTTCGAGACATGATCAATATACCAAGTCTGGTATTTTTCCTTTCAACTATGTCACATAATATGACACCACGAAGGATTTTCATTGTTCGGATTTTTTTGAATTTATTATCCCGTTTTGAATTTTCCGAATTTCTAACTATGGTCGAACCGCGTGCATGAAGATAGGGGACGATATCGTTAGAACTTGCATTGGATCTCTAAAGAAACCACATATTGCGAGTCTAAAATGATTTTTCAAAAATCACGGGCGATAGATCATGTACATTAGTACAAACCGGACCCACTTCCACCGATTCTACAGACATTTGTTCTTTTACGGGATGAAAGAAAAGGTTTGAGATGTCGGTTGGAGATAGTCCATGTAAGGTGGTCTAGTATTTTAGGAAAATGGGACGATAGCATTCTGAAACAGCATTTTTGTGGTTACTTCACAAAACGACCCGTTTTTTGCGCAAGGAAAATGGAAAAGGGCTTTTCCGTGTGACAAAAAGGAAAAATTCCTCCTGCAACATCGTTCTCCATACCAATGTACACATGCATGCATAATATGGGCACAGCATCACAAACTATGCCGTGATTCAGCACATAACATCGGTCATTTGGACCGAAAGCCATGAAACCTCGAACATGATAGGTCATTTTGTGAAGGTTTTTCGAGATATGATCAATATACCAAGTTTGGTATTTTTCCTTTCAACTATGTCATATAATATGACACCACGAAGGATTTTCATTGTTCGAATTTTTTGAATTTATTATGCTGTTTTGAATTTTGAATTTCTAACTATGGTTGAACGGCGTGCATGAAGATAGGGACGAGCATCGTTAGAAATTGCATTGGATCTCTGAAGAAACCATATATTGCGAGTCTAAAACTGATTTTTCAAAAAATCACAGGCGATAGATCATGTACTGTAGTACAAACCGGACCCACTTCCTACTAATTAGGCAGACATTTGTCCTTTTACCCGGATGGACGAATAGGTTTAAGATGTCCCGGTTGGAGATAGTCTATGTAAGGTGGTCTAGTATTTTATGAAAATGGGACGGTAGCATTCTGAAACAGCACTTTGGTGGTTACTTCATAAAACGACCTGTTTTTGCGCTCGGAAAATGGAAAAGGGCTTTTCCGTGTGACAAAAAGGAAAACTTCCTCCTGCAACATTGTTCTCCGTACCTATGTCCACATGCATGCATAATATGGGCATATCATCACAAACTATGTCGTGATTCAGCACATAACATCGGTCATTTGGACGAAAGCCATGAAACCTCGAACATGATAGGTCATTTTGTGAAGGTTTTTTCGAGACATGATCAATATACCAAGTGCGGTATTTTTCCTTTAACTATGTCACATAATATGACACCATCGAAGGATTTTCATTGTTCGGATTTTTTGAATTTATTATGCCCGTTTTGAATTTTCTCAATTTCTAACTATGGTCGAACGGCGTGCATGAAGATAGGGGCGAGCATCGATAGAACTTGCATTGGATCTCTGAAGAAACCACATATTGCGAGTCTAAACTGATTTTTCAAAAAATCACGGGTGATAGATCATGTACCGTAGTACAAACCGGACCCTTCACATTCGGTCCGTGAGACATTTGTCCTTTTTACCCGGGATGGAAGAAAAGGTTTGAGATGTCCCGATTGGGAGATAGTCCATGTAAGGTGGTCTAGTATTTTAGGAAAATGGGACGATAGCATTCTGAAACAGCATTTTTGTGGTTATTTCACAAAACGACCCGTTTTTTGCGCAAGGAAAATGGAAAAGGGCTTTTCCGTGAGACAAAGAGGAAAACTTCCTCCTGCAACATTGTTCTCCATACCAATGTCCACATGCATGCATAATATGGGCATAGCATCAAAAACTATGCCGTGATTCAGCACATAACATCGGTCATTTGGACCGAAAGCCATGAAACCTCGAACATGATAGGTCATTTTGTGAAGGTTTTTTCGAGACATGATCAATATACCAAGTCTGGTATTTTTTCCTTTTAACTATGTCACATAATATGACACCACTTGAAGGATTTTGGTTGTTCGGATTTTTTGAATTTATTATGCCCGTTTTGAATTTTCTGAATTTCTAACTATGGTCGAACTGGCGTGCATGAAGATAGGGGACGAGCATCATTAGAACTTGCATTGGATCTCTAAAGAAACCACATATTGCGAGTCTAAAAATGATTTTTTCAAAAAATCACGGGCGATAGATCATGTACTGTATTACAAGCGGACCCACTTCCCTCTGGATTCGAGACATTTGTCCTTTTACGGGATGAAAGAAAAGGTTTGAGATGTCCCGGTTGGGAGATAGTCCATGTAAGGTGGTCTAGTATTTTAGGAAAATGGGACGATAACATTACGAAACAGCATTTTGTGGTTACTTCACAAAAGCGACCCGTTTTTGCGCAAGGAAAATGGAAAAGGGCTTTTCGATGCGACAAAAGAAACTTCCTCTGCAACATCGTTCTCCATACCAATGTCCACATGCATGCATAATATGGGCACAACATCACAAACTATGCGTGATTCAGCACATAACATCGGTCATTTGGACCGAAAGCCATGAAACCTCGAACATGATAGGTCATTTTGTGAAGGTTTTTCGAGACATGATCAATATACCAAGTGTGGTATTTTTCCTTTCAACTATGTCATATAATATGACACCACCAAGGATTTTCATTGTTCGATTTTTTGAATTTATTATGCTCGTTTTGAATTTTCCGAATTTCTAACTATGGTCGAACCGTGCATGAAGATATGGGACGAGCATCGTTAGAAATTGCATTGAATCTCTGAAGAAACCATATATTGCGAGTCTAAAACTGATTTTTCAAAAATCACGGCGATAGATCATGTACTGTAGTACAAACCGGACCCACTTCCTACTAATTGGCGGACATTTGTCCTTTTTACCGGGATGGACGAATAGGTTTAAGATGTCGGTTGGGAGATAGTCTATGTAAGGTGGTCTAGTATTTTATGAAAATGGGACGGTAGCATTCGAAACAGCACTTTGGTGGTTACTTCATAAACGACTGTTTTTGCTTTCGGAAAATGGAAAAGGGCTTTTCCGTGTGACAAAGGAAAACTTCCTCCTGCAACATTGTTCTCCGTACCTATGTCCACATGCATGCATAATATGGGCATATCATCACAAACTATGTCGTGATTCAGCACATAACATCGGTCATTTGGACGAAAGCCATGAAACCTCGAACATGATAGGTCATTTTGTGAAGGTTTTTGAGACATGATCAATATACCAAGTCCGGTATTTTTCCTTTTAACTATGTCACATAATATGACACCATCAGAAGGATTTTCATTGTTCGGATTTTTTGAATTTATTATGCCGTTTGAATTTTCTGAATTTCTAACTATGGTCGAACCAAGGTGCATGAAGATAGGGGCGAGCATCGATAGAACTTGCATTGGATCTCTGAAGAAACCACATATTGTAGTCTATAACTGATTTTTCAAAAATCACGGTAGATCATGTACTGTAGTACAAACCGGACCCACCGCACTGATTCGGCAGACATTTGTCCTTTTACCGGGATGGAAGAAAAGGTTTGAGATGTCCCGTTGGGAGATAGTCCATGTAAGGTGGTCTAGTATTTTAGGAAAATGGGGCGATAGCATTCAAACAAACAGCATTTTTGTGGTTACTTCACAAAACGACCGTTTTATGCAAGGAAAATGAAAACGGGCTTTTCCGTGAGACAAAGAGGAAAACTTCCTCCGCAACATTGTTCTCCATACCAATGTCCACATGCATGCATAATATGGGCACAGCATCACAAACTATGCCGTGATTCAAGACATAACATCGGTCATTTGGACCAAAGCCATGAAACCTCGAACATGATAGGTCATTTTGTGAAGGTTTTTCGAGACATGATCAATATACCAAGTCCGTATTTTTCCTTTCAACTATGTCAAATAATATGACACCACGAAGGATTTTGATTGTTCGGATTTTTTGAATTTATTATGCCCGCTTTGAATTTTCTAAATTTCTAACTATGGTCGAATCAAGCGTGCATGAAGATAGGGACGAGCATCATTAGAACTTGCATTGGATCTCTAAAGAAACCACATATTGCAGTCTAAAATGATTTTTTCAAAAATCACGCGATAGATCATGTACTGTAGTACAAACCGGACCCACTTCCTACCGATTCGGGCAGACATTTGTCCTTTTTACCCGGATGGACGAAAAGGTTTGAGATGTCCTGTTGGGAGATAGTCCATGTAAGGTGGTCTAGTATTTTAGGAAAATGGGACGATAGCATTCGAAACAGATTTTGGTGGTTACTTCACAAACGAATTCGCTTTTTGGCGCTTCGGAAAATGGAAAAGGGCTTTTCCGTCCGACAAAAGGAAAAGTTCCTCTGCAACATTGTTTTCCATACCAATGTCCACATGCATGCATAATAAGGGCACAACATCACAAACTATGACGTGATTCAAGACATAACATTGGTCATTCGACCGAAAGCCATGAAACCTTGAACATAATAGGTCATTTTGTTAAGGTTTTTAGCGACATGATCAATATACCAAGTCCGTATTTTTCCTTTCAACTATATCACATAATATGGCACCACGCAAGGATTTTCATTGTTCCATTTTTTGAATTTATTATGCCCGTTTTGAATTTTTCAATTCCTAACTATGGTCGAACAGTGTGCATGAAGATAGGGACGAGCATCGTTAGAAATTGCATTGGATCTCTGAATAAACCACATATTGCGAGTCTAAAATGAGTTTTTCAAAAATCACGTCGATAGATCATGTACTAGTACAAACCGACCCACTTCCTACCAATTCTAAGGCATTTGTCCTTTTACCCGGATGGAAGAAAAGGTTTTAGATGTCCCGCTGAGAGATAGTCCATGTAAGGTGCTCTAGTATTTTAGGAAAATGGGACGGTAGCATTCGAAACAGCATTTTGGTGGTTACTTCACAAAACGCACGCTTTTATACCGAAAATGGAAAAGGGCTTTTCCGCGACAAAAAGGAACACTTCCTTTTGTTACCAATGTCCACATGCATGCATAATATGGGCATGACATCACAAACTATGTCGTGATTCAGCACATAACATCGGTCATTTGGACCAAAGCCATGAAACCTTGAACATGATAGGTCATTTTGTGAAGGTTTTTCGAGACATGATCAATATACCAAGTCCGGTATTTTTCCTTCCAACTATGTTACATAATATGACACCACGAAAAGATTTTTATTGTTCAATTTTTTGAATTTATTATGCCTTTTTGAATTTTGTGAATTTCTAACTATGGTCGAACCGGTGCATGAAGATAGGGACGAGCATCGTTAGAACTTGTATTGGATCTCTGAAGAAACCACATATTATGAGTCTAAAATGATTTTTTCAAAAATCACGGGCAATAAATCATGTATCTCAGTACAAACCAGACCCACTTCCTACCGATTCGAGACATTTGTCCTTTTACCCGGATGGAAAAAAGGTTTGAGATGTCGGTTGGGAGATAGTCCATGTAAGGTGGTCTAGTATTTTAGGAAAATGGGGTAGCATTCAAACAGCATTTTGGTGGTTACTTCACAAAATGACCCGTTTTTTTATGCTCGAAAATGGAAAAGGGCTTTTCCGTATACAAAAGGAAAACTTCCTCCCGCAACATTGTTCTCCATACCAATTTCCACATGCATGCATAATATGGCCACATCATCACAAACTATGCCGTGATTCAAACATATA